>BGPR01000760.1:147809-210672 GCA_013235015.1 Araneus ventricosus
GAACATTATTTTGGTTTCACTTGACTAATAAATCAAAATTTCCATAAATAAATAAGGGGTTTTCTATCTGAAACTTTTCGCTTATTAAATAAATTACATATATAAGTAAAAGTAACAAAATATTGATAGATTGCACAAATACATTTAACTGTCAGTATCTCTAAAATGATATTGCATTTAGAATGAATGGATGCAAATTCCAGCAACCATTTTTGAGCTTTTCTTGTACTTAGTGCTTAAGAAAAACTTCCAGACAATTTGAGACTTTAACCAATTATCACTTTTCTGATTGATGTTCACAAAATTCTGCATTTGTCAAATAAAATAATTGGAAGTTAAAAGAAAAAATAATTATAGAAACTTTGTGTATGATCTTCTTCTCGCATTCGAAAATATCTGGTCTTGAAGTAAACTAATTGTTTTTGAATATCTTTCCAGGATTACAATTTATTAATGCTCTGCCCTTATTCTACCATTAAAGATTGATTTATTACAGCTTTCAAAGTGTTTAATCGTTTAACATTATTGCATGGAACGAATTTATATTGCAAATTTAGGCGTCTGAAAACTGGGCCATTATGCATACTTGAATAACTTTAAGAATAATTTGCATCATTATAGATCTTTAAATGCTTTGCAAGAACTCTAACTCTAATTACATCATACTTGTTCAAAGATTTGATTGCAACGCAAATAGAATATGAAAAATTCGGCAAATGACACCCAGTTCAGTTAAAAAATTTAGGAATTAATGTAAATTAAACTTCTGTGCTATTTTGGCGAGGAAGAAGCATTTACGGTAGCATACATGCTTAATAAATCATCGAAACGAATGTTGGCTCATTTTTGCCTAAACCTTACAGAAAGAGGAAACTGACGCATTTAAGATAGAAGAAAGTATTGAAATGTTGTTTGGATAAAACCAATGGTTTATTATAATCAAATAGAATCGTATTCAGAAAAATGGAATGGTAATTAAAATTAAAATTATTCCTGCGGGGAAAAGATTTCAACTTTCATGGAAACGTCACTTGTAATTAATATTCTAAATACTTACTTTTTACTCTATCTTTCTTTTTAAAACTTTAATTAATAGTTACAAACACTTAAACATTTGCAAATAATCTCTTCAAAATCACACTAAAATTATGTTTATGTTGAAACACTTGTAGTATAATTTTTCCTTCCACAAGTTATACTAGTCTAAATGCAAAATAGATCTTTCTTAACTTCTTAATAAAATCGTCTCCTTCTGCCTATAGTTCATTGTTAATTCAGCATCGTCATAAGTATGGGGAGGTCTTATATTTCACTGTACCATAGCGACACGTTTTAACATTATGCACTCCGCAGATGAATATTGAGCATTTTAACCTGTGTCCGTTAAAATGTAAATATAGTCAACCATTTATTTAAATATACACGCTAGATAGTACGTAATTTTAAATGAACTCTCTGACGGATATGATGTATTCAATGCACAAGAGAATCAAGTCCACTTTGGGTCGTTTCAACATATTTCATCATTTAGAACTCTATCTGAAGACTCCTTAAAAGATAAGTTAGGGAAAGTATCTTCCATTCTTAAAACTTTATAAATTTTCCCATATAATTATGTGCTCCTTAAAAATAATAAGTTTATTTTTATCAAAACTTTATTAATGCGACTTGGTTCTCTTTTCCTCTGACTATCTCATTATCGGATAGTTGGACTTCAATAGATCATTTTGGAAATGCACTGAATATCACTGACTACGTTCAATTTGGACAACGTAAAACGGAAATTATTTTATTCCACGTATCTGACACGCAAAGTAGTACAAGTTCATTATTGTCCATTTAGATAAAGAAACTAGATCATTATTAAAACTGTATAAATTTTCCCTTGTAATTATGTGTTCCTTAAAACTTTTGATTCTATTTTTATCAGAACTTTTTTAACGTGACTTGATTCTCTGGTCCTTGGAATATCTGACTGCCGATCAGAAATTTTAGTAGATCATTTTGGAAATGCAGTGAGTTTCGCTGACTACGTTCAATTTGGACAACGTAAAACGGGAGTTATTTAATTCCACGTATCTGACAGGCAAAGAAGTACGAGTTCATTATTGTCCATTTAGATAAAGAAACTAGATCATTCGACCTCCTAGTTTGATAAGATCAATATTAATCTCATCTTTGTGTTGGTAGCCCACTGAAATGTTCTTCTGATCAAGGTTAGTCACTCAAAAACTAGACCATGTAGCAGGTAAATCCATTATTATGAAATTATACATCTAAAAACTTTTAATTCTCAATTAAAATAGAATACAAAGAGTGGGATACTTATAAATGAAAGCTTAGTTCACGAACTGCTCATTCTATAAATAATTTCATTTGCGATCAAAGTTTCCGAAATTACCAGCCTGTAAGATAACCTATAAACTGAAAACTCAAAAAATACATAAAATCTGCACAAATGGTAAGAGTTTACAAACTTCATGGATGAGAACACATTGAAAATGTATTAACACGTGGTAGCTCCAATTTCAGATTCAGTTAACGTCCCGCGTTCGGAAGTTAAATGAGTGCGAATTTCAGACGATTCTTGCAATTTTGAACGTGGTCGTGTGATACCCATGACCCTTGAACCCCTGAAAAATTGGCAACTAAGCAATTTTTAAAGAGAATGTCAAGTCTCATTTTAGAAATATTTTAAAGCACACTCAAAAATAAACCATTTGTAATTCAGAGCTTTCCATTTATGCCGTATTTGTTTCAGGTTGGGTGACCATGTATATGCTATATACCCCAATTAAAACGCCAGCAATCCGCAAGGCGAGTTCTGTGATATCCAGAGTTGTCGTTAATTAAAAGGAACACGATGCCGGAGGCTCCGAAAAATAGCAAAATACTGGTCCCGGAGAATCTCGTCCCTGTACCATCTACCCGTTATATTACCATTTTAGATTATATACATGTCTTTACGCATACCCGTACGTATTCCTCCCTAAACCATCAGCCCACATCTTCGGGTTTTTTTACCTTTCACGCGCAAATTTGGGATTGTTACTCATACGAAGTTCTCTCCATAAGAAGATATGACGATGATCTGGTTACAGAATCAGCTCCTCTGTAAAGAGAACCTGAGGCCACTTAGCACTATCCAAAGCACGATCCCAGATATCAAAGAAGGTTGCTGTAAGGCTGCATTTCACTTTCCATAGGCTGTCCGCGGAAGCATTTCCGCGCAAACCGTTTCGGAAACCATTGCCGCAAGGCTTACATAGGAAAGCTTTTTATGAACTACCTCACCGACAAGGTTTGAACGACAAGTCTGCGAAACCATTCCCTCAAAATTGACGTAAGAAAGCATTTTATTAACCACCTCTCCTATCGTGTATAGCCCCGTCCGGTATAGTGGTTATTGCGTTTGCCTTCCAAATCTAGGAACACGGATTCAATCCCGGCTTGGAGGAATTCGAAGTTTTGTCACGACTACAATCTAATCGTACAGGTAAGTTCAATTAAAAATTAGATTAATGAAATTAGTAATTAAGATTTCTAATTAATTGTCATTCCAGATAACTCTAAGATGACGTCAGAAGAAGGGGGGATACAAAAAGGGGTTGGACCCCTCTGTAGGAGTACGGCTTTGAAGAGGGGTGAAAAAAGGGGGGTTGGAACCTTCTGTAAGAGTACTGCTTCGGAGGGGGAAGGGGCATTCTATTTTGTCCGCCGAAGGAGGGCTCTTAACAACCTTTCGAAAGTCCAGAAAAATGCTTGTAATAAAAGCTTGGCGAAATCTTACTAAAAACCTTACAGAAAACCTTGTTTCTTGTTGACTGGCGAACCTTCCCACTTACCTTGCCGAAAGGTTCAACCCTTGTTATGGAAACCTTTGTGACAACCCTTTACCCTTGCCGACGACAAGGTTTCCAAAACCTTTTAGACAAGCTTTCTTTGCTACCTGGGATACTTCTCGTTTCTTCTTGCCCTATGAAATTAGAAGGGAGTTAAGGGAGCGTAAACCAAATGTCTCTATGCATATAAGGGGCCTATTCTGGTACCCCCGGGTGGGGGGGGGGGGGGGGGTTTGTGCGCACGGGGGCAACGGGAAAAGTGACGTCTCCCCCCCCAACCGGGGGTACCAGAATAGACCCGTAAATCACACTAAAGAAGGCGATATTGTATGTGTGGACACTCCTCCACTAGTTGTCTGCATAAAACAAGTAACATTTCTTGATCTGTTTCGATGGGCTGTTATGGACAAATAACGAACTTCAGCTCTCGATTCTAAGCATGCATTTCTATGATCATCTCCGGGAGGCTCGAATAGGTTCCAAAGTCTGCAAATTGTATTTTCGGCAAACCAAAGAAATGTGCCACTTATGTGTGATGCACCCATTTCTAGTTGACCAAATGTTCTCCAGGTTTTTGATTCTGGTAAATAATAAAATTGAACCATTGCTTGAAGTCTTTCTGCGATAAGTATTTAGACAAATCTAATGTTTCGTTAAGTAAACAGATTAAACTTCAATTTATAGAGTACCGACGGTTTTCAAGAAATGTGAAATATACATATTCTGGTATCTTTGCAACTATTCTGCATAATATATCTTTACTATATACAAATTGAGCAGATTGTAATTAACTTTTACACATTAAGTGAGAATAAGGCTGTAAAACAGGTTGATGTTTCAATTTTTTGAGTAGAACAAAGGAAATAAAAACACAATCGGAACTACATCATTTCATCTTCTAACTATTTTTCGCGTTTTTCGTCAAATCTCTTTCATAATGCTATAGTAGAACTGAAATGAGATATTTTCTATATTTGATTTCCTTATAATTGTATTTATCAATTTTGTATCAAATATAAGGGAAAGAAGTGTAAGAGGACGCAGGGATTTTTTTCCCTGTTGGCAACAGTGGAAGCAGAGGCAAGTGTGATCATATCGTTATGTTAGCATGTAATCGTTATGTTATGATTTCGTTATGTTAGCATGTAATTTTTCTGTGAAGAAATCTTAATTTTTTTGTAAATAAAGGACTGATGCTTTCTTTCAAAGTAAATATCATTATGAGGTTTGTTCCCTTCCGAACAACGTGGTCACGTTAGAATTTAACTTTAGTGAATTCTACAGCCATCTATGGACGATTTAGAGAAGCAATACATTGGCGACTAAGAGTACGCACAGACTAGATATGCGTACTCTTATCCGTTCTGTAATTTAAAGCAGCCATTCCAACAAAACTTTGCATTTTAGTTTTTCATTATTATTATTATTATTATTAAAAATGAGACTGGGATAATAATCTGAAGAGCTGTTGTCTGGAGAAAAAGTTTCCAGTCTACAGAAATCCAAATAATGAGGGAGCAATATGACTAAGCTGCGAACAAACATATGATGATGAGTGGATCCAGTGCGGATTATGTAAGGAGTTGTGGCATGAGGAATGTTCCAGTTACGAAGGCAGTGGAGTATATGTATGCGACTACTGCTAAATTTTCAGGGTGCGTAATCTTGGCCTCACGTCCTGCTCTTACTCGCCACGGTGGGTAATAGTTCGCATTTGGCATATTTTTTCTTGCGTTTCGTAATATATTTATTTTTAAAAGCTAAAATTTTCATTTTTTGTACCCTTCTTAATAAGTTAATAAACTATGATTCAGTATATTTTCGAGGCTCTGACTTTTCAATTCTCATTTTTATAACGAAACATCCACTAGGTGCGTACTCTTACCCTCCTTTCCCTTAATACCTTCCATTGATAATGCGTTAAGAACTTCTGCACAAATAGATTGTAAGCCAAACTCTGAGCAATAAGAAACCATGTTATCTTATAAAAATAGAAATAAGCTCACATCTGAAAACAGGAATGGTTCGTTTAATTTTGCTTATATTCCTATGTGAAAATTTTTTTAATTACACAGATTTTGAATTAAGAACAAATTTCAGGAACGATTTTATTTGCGAACCTAGGTTCGATTGCAGAGTGTGATGTTCTTCTTTCCCACGAGAAAAGATTCGAGTACCTTTCACTTCAACCGCAAACCGCAAGCCAACTACACCTGATGGTCATTAAGAAGATATTCGCGAAGGTAATAGCTGCAAGCAGAGAGCGACCACAATGCACAGAAATAAATATCTGTCAGAGAGCGCATTTGGATCGGCTATCAGGAGATTAGAGGCGCTCTTTCATGTCACACCTGTATAGATCCTGTGGTTTTGAAACTCCGGAACCATCCTACGGTTGGAATTGACCATTAGGGGCATGGAAGTTTAGTCGTTGGTCGCCCGGGAGTCCGGTGGAGTGGAAGGAAGGCGGAACTCCACACATTGAGGTAGGAACAAAACGGGGTGTTGGATTTGTAGGGGGAGAGCTGTGAAGAACCGAATTAGGGAGGCTCGAAACGGTTCAGTCTCCGGCAGTGCGAAATATCTGTGTTACCAGCTCTGAATTAAAGTCCCGAATTTATTCGGACTTCGAACGCTGAGAATCAGCAATTATTTCCGAAATCTCGGCTTATCGGACTTCGAGCACTCCTTGCAGTCTCGTGCATAGGCTATCACCCGGATAGGGAAATTAGTCTGGATCTCCATCTCTTGTGGAACTCCGACTCCGTCGAACTTTTAACTCAAACGAACGAACTGTGTTTATAATAATTTAGTCCAGATTTCTTATGTCTATTTAAATTATAGCTGTGTGTGTAATAAAGTACTTAGGTCAACCTAAGCATTGCACTTATTTGTTCACACCTGGTCGCCCTAGGCCAAGACACCACAAGAGTAATCAAAAATTCCAATAGTATCTAAAGCTCTCTCAGAACAACAAGTGATCCTATATGAAAATTTAAACATTTGTTTATAAAAGCCCGATTTTTTAAAAATTTATTTTAAAATATTTTTGACTTTAATTTCTTAAAAAAAACATGGGAAAAATACTTTAAAAATCCTATTTTGTTTTAAGTATGCTTCGTAGCTAAAAAACAATTAGTTACCAATTGACAAAACTCGACTTCATTTCGGAAAAAATTCCTTGATAAAATTCCATAACGTCAAACACATATTAATTCTATTAAATAATAAAACTGATAAGGAATTTCCTTCAATATTGTAGAATAAAATATGGTATTCTCAAGCGTTCAAACAGAGCTAAAAAGATACAGCCTCAAGTGGAAAACATCAATTTATTTTTATCAGCACTCATTTATATGTTGTAAATTCATTTAATAAAAATTTCAGTAAGTGTCCTATTGGTAACAACAAGCATTAGGACTTAAGTCTTATTCTCAAGATATTAAAAGACAAAATTGCTTAAAGACAACACTGGGACTTTAGGAGTTAAGATTTCATTTCCCTGGGATGCTGAAAGTGTTTTTTTGCCATTTAACTTCAATACACTTTATCCATGATGAAAAACACAGAAAATTCGAACCTCTAGTTCCAAACATAGCGTTATGATAAAGTTATCCTTTTAAAAAGCATTATTTATTTTAACATCTTCATTTTGTAATACTTTTTCGCCGTCAATCTAAATCAAGTTTATAAATTCTTAAAGTTATAACAAATAATACAATATAGGAGATAGTTCCATTAAATATGAAATAAATGTACTCGAGCAAGTCTTAAAAATTAAATTTTTTTGAAATGGAAATCCTCTATTTATTTTAATTAAAGGAAACCCCAAACTAGACTACAAAGCATTTCAAAAACGAAAGAATCATAAAAACCTATGGCAGTGGCCGTTACATAATAAAAAAGTTGAATATTCTATTAACATTTTTTAAAAATCAAAATTAATGTGACATCAATGAAAAGCTAGTTTTTAAAATTTTAAAGTGGTTTACAACTGCTTTTTCTACTGTAATATACTCTGAAGTTATTGGTAGTTTTAGGTCCAAAGGTCAACCCTGTAGAGCTTTTTGAAAGATTTCTGTGTCATGCGATTTACATAAAATATGATAGCCTAAAATTATTATCATGCTAAGAATCAAATAATTCACATGCCAGAGACATAATCCATAGAGATTTTGTTAGTAGAGGTTCTGTGCGACAATTTTATCCTTCTATCGTTGATGGATGGCATCTATTTGGCTCGAACATGAGTCTATTATCTGACGATTGCTATAATCTCATCTCCAGTAGCAATCATCTTTAAAGTTTTGTTATCAATTCATTTAAAAACTTTGTTTAAAAGAATATCATTTATATATAAGTAGGGATGAGTAGAATAATACGGTCAGAAGAAGTTTTTATCTTAAATTATTTGTTTCCCTTTTGTAATTGAAATGTTTAATATCTTCCACGATAAAATATTAAACATACTTTTCAATCTGATGATTTTTAAATTACTGTGCCTTCTATAAATCATTATAATTTAAGAACCGGCGGTCACAAAAACCCTATGTTTTCTTCGTGCATATTTTAGATAAAAAAGAACCAGATTACCCAACATATAACTAATCCCAGAGGAAGAGATGGCGCTGAAAACATTCAGTTTGCTGAAGAAAAATTCCAAAAGAGTCAATAATGAAAATGAAAAAGAAATCTTCTCATTAGGTAAACAATGATAAAAATGTCAGAGAGTTTAAAAGTTTTGCTCTTTAATAAAGTTTTAAGGAAGGAAACACATTCTTTAAGAAATTACTAAATTTTTCCAAATTCTGAATGAAAGAGTCCAGCGTATTTCAGAACAAATAAAAGGAAAACAACTTCTACAAAGGTTTTAAAACTTATCATTTTTTAAGCAAATAAGATACATTATATGTAACTATCAAATAGTACTTTATATGTAAAAATAAAACAAGTAATTCTAGATTATATTTAAATGTTGAAGTAAGCAGTTGTGAGCTCAAATATGAACAAATATTTTCAAGAAGATGTCAAAGTTCTTTTTTGTAATTTCTCAAAGTCTATGGTGTAATGTTCCTGTTTTTCTATTCAGTGCCGATAACATTCTAATTAAAAGATTTAAAATAACGAAAAACTTCATATGCATATGCTATAATTAGAGTAACTCTAAGCATTTAACACTGAAAATTCAACAACGTTTTCTGTTCTATTCTGGTTACGCATTAATAATAATTTTTGCACTCCATAAACGCTTTATTTTGTATTTACTTCACAGTTGCTGTCAATGCTCAGCCAGGAAGAAATACTTCAAATTCGCGCTTAACGAAACGTATGAATAATAACAAAGTCCCCTGATGCTTCGAACGAGGCAATCGGAATTTAAATCAGCTCGCATCTTTAATGACAACTAATATTTATCAGCGTTGAGTTATATTTTAAAATGCAGCGGTGAATTAATTACCTTGCCTTTCGAATTGAAATCAGTATGTAAATGAATAAATCCTGCATTATAATCGATTCGTACGTTGGAAACGTTGACAAACTTTTGAACGAAGATACGAAAGACACTTAACAGTTATAATCAGTCAATGGAGAAATATTCTTCTGCATATTTATTATTATATAATATTTTTTCTGTATTATTTATTTAGTTTTATTTCTTTGAACTCTTTCATGAAGTAAAGAGATACTTCTTTCAAAAAAGAAGAGCTAATGTTTTATTGGATTCGACTATTTGCATCTTATTCTGTTTTCTGCCAAAAGTATAAGATTTTTTTCATCATGAAAGCCTCGTTTTATTAAATTGTCCTTTGTCATCAATTCGATTTGATACGATATAATTTTATTTAATAAAAAAAGATTTAAGAATTACTTTTTAAAACAATTTTAATCTCATTCCAATTTACTAAACACTTACATAATATATATATTGATAGAAATGTGTAATCACCACTACAAGAAGTAGTATTTCTTTAAATTCTAAATAAGCATTTCAATCATAAGAATCTGAGGGTTTAAACTCGGTCTGAAGAAAAACTTTAGTCATTTAACTCGGCATCAGAGTCTTAACAACGTTACTTAACATACTATAAAACGGTGACTTTTAGTTCAGATGTTAAGCCACCTATTTTTTCATTCTACAAGATGCGTCATGTATTCCAAAACTAAAATAGCTTCGGCCGCTTGTAACGTATTAACGGATCGAAATTCGACTCCATTGTCAACAAAGCATTTCATTTCCAATTCGCATAATTACAGCATTGCAATTTTGAAACTAGAAACACATAATAATTAAATTAAAATGATTTCAATAAACATTTCAATCATAAGAATCTGAGGGTTTCAACCCCACTGAAGAAAAACTGTAGTCATTTAACTCGGCATCAGAGTCTTAACAACGTTACTTAACTTATTATAAAACATTGACCTTCAGTTCAGATGTTAAGTCACCTCCTTTTTCATTCTACAAGATGCGGCATGTATTCAAAAACTAAAATAGCTTCAGCCGCTTGTAACGTATGAACGGATCGAAATTCGACTCCATTGTCAACAAAGCATTTAATCTTTAATTCGAATAATTGCAGCATTGCAATTTTGAAACTAGAAACATTTAATATCTGAATATCCTTAAATTAAATTAAAATGATTAGCCTGGTACATACGATTCAATAATAAAGGTAAAATTTAAATGTGTCATAATCAATGATAAAATTTGAATGATATATTAAAAGAAAATATTAAACTACTAGCGTCATTTAAAGAAGAATGCATATAATGCCAGGATAATACCATACAGAAGCAACAAATATTCATTTAATCACCAATTTAAACAACGTTGATTAATAATAATTTGTAATACTTATAATTGCATAAAAAATATTTTGTATTTAAACAAACCGACTTGGTGTTCCAAAATTTATGATATTTGAGACTTGAGAAATTAATTTTTAGTATTTCAGAAATCCAAAATGGAATTACTTTTAAAGATGAAATATTTGATCCTTGTTTTAAAACAGTACTTAATTTTTTAAAAAATAGACTTTGTTTCATAAACAAATTTTATAATCTTCTGATCTTAATGTTGTTCCAAGAAATGTTATATCACTCTTAATTGCACAAAATTACTTGCAGGTACTTCATCTCAGAGATTTCTAGAGGAAAATTTTAATGGAAAATGGGCTGGCAGCATTTTTTTCGAGATGATATTAATATGGTCTTGCATTCTAAAAACTTTTTAAAATAATCTTTGTCCCTGCATTGCCTAATATGCATAAACGAATAACTGAACTGATGCATTAAATTGAATAACTGCTGAATAATGAAGTATTTTTTGTGAAAATTATTTATATGATATATAGATGAAATTTGAAGAAGCACACGTTTCAGTATTCTTCTTCATTTACAGCAGTTTGTAATTTTTTATTGCTGACATAATCCTTCCTTAATAAAAAGTATAATAATTTGTCTGATTTAGGAACAAAATTCCAATTCCACGAAGATCCGTTTTTAAGAAGCTCATTTCGCAGATTGTTAGTCAATTCCTATTTTTATACAGTTTTGTAATTCAGATATGATCTAAAATAATGCCTATTATTGAATGTTTTTATGAAGCAAGTTTCAAAATAGCGAAGAAAAGAAATAGTGTTTCTTTTTAAACCTTTATAAAATGTAATCCGTCACATTTCATAGGAAACCTATAATGAAAGATTCAGGACATTTCTTTTATATCTATGGGAGGTGCTAATGATGAGAAATGATGATAAAAAAAAGTTTCGTTGCAAATTCAAGCCAGCAGCAAAAAAAATAGGCACATGCACTAGATATTTTATAAAAGCGAGTGGTTAACAACTGTTAATTAAATTTAGCATATCGGATTATTTGATTTGTTAAAATTTCTGAAAGCGTTTAATATGAGATGGACAGAGACAATTATGCCTGCTTCCATTGAGATAATATTTCTCTTTACAGAGAATTTCTCCTCGTCATCTGACGGCAGTTCAAAATTACGAGGTCCGTCCCAAAATATCCCTCGTGTTGCTTCAAAACGGGACGTTAATATAACTAAACCTATCTAAACCAAACTTATAGAGAATTTCCATCAAATAGGTTTCGTGCACTGATAAAAAGAAACCAAATTTTCACTTTTTCTGTGTTTTTATCAATCAGATTGTCCCTCCCCCGAGGGAGGGGCGGACAACTCGAGTTGGTGGAGCAGAAGCCGCCGGATAAGTTAGCGGGTTCTCGCCTTGCCTGTGTGTATAGCAATGGTGTGGGGTACAATTAATTCCACTGATATGACGGGACGAACCTTCTTCTCGATGGGGTGGCCGATGATGGCTATTAGGACTCCAACCTCAGTTTCTGACAGCTAACCTTACGATCGTTCTTCACTTAACCCCATGCGCTTCGGCGGGAGCCTTTGTGCGTTAAACAGGTTGTCTGCGACTGAAACAGAATTTTAAAACTAACGTTGTCAAGAAATATTTACATGTAAATGCCAAGAAGTTACAGAGTTGAAAAGTGTGAAATGTCTTAAAACAGTAATATGTTCAGCTTAGTGAAACTTCATTTTTTAAAGAATATTTAAGGATCTATCCCCAGCGACAACACAAAATTCACAACAAATGTGTATATAGAATCATTCTAAATCTTTAGGAACCTCTATTTTTGAAACTTGGTGTTTGGCATTCGTTCCTTGAATAATGAATGGTAGAAATGTTTAGCTAAACTTCTCTTTTTGGAAATAAATGCGTGCTGTTTGGGCGAAACTCTTAATTCGTAGTAAGACGACAAATATGTGATCTGGCCTGACATCCCACTCTCGAAAGTTTTGAAGAAAACAAACGGCAGAACAATTAACCACTTAATACAGGTTTAAAGTCCTTCGAACTCGTATACAAGATTTAATGTCCGAGTGTCTCGCAGACATACACATGGAAACGTCAAATTGACTTTCTGGGGAATATTCTGGCCCATTCATCCATCTATGCTGATTTCCCCCCCCCTCACCATTATTTTAATCTGTACTGATAAATTTAACATATTTCCTGTGAGGTGACCACTTCTCTCCATATCATAACAAAGTTGTTGTGTAGAATAAATCGAAAATCGTCCCTGATGAACACTGGATTCTATTCAGTCTCAATGTTAAGCAGCCAAATATTTTCGGTGTGCTGATGTGAAGATAAGTCACAGCGCTGGTTTAAATGAAAGCATGCACCTCCATAAAGCCGGTTTTGGACTTTTTAATTTGATATTATTTATCAAGTTTTTGCTTTGTAATAATATCCGCTGATATTTCCCTTTAACCTTCCTGCGCTAAAGTTTTTTACACGAGCGGGCGCGTGTCGTACTTTTTACGACATTTTAAGTTTCTTGATTTTTACCCTTGCAGTTGTAAGTTACTTCATTATAGTAATAACAGACACATCGGAAAAGCAAATCCTTTCATCAAGAGTGAAAATTGATTTTTAAATTATTTGCAAAATCTGAAATTATTCTGAAATCAGAAAAAGCAATGAGATTTAATACTATTATTTTCTAAAAGAGGTATTAAGCGATATATAATAAAAAAAGTATAATACCAACTAATATTGTACAACAAAGACTTTCTTCTTAATTTCTTATCTTTGCCCTTTCATTCGAAACATTGGACTTCTGCCAGAGAGTGACGCTTACAAGTTTTCTATTTGCACCTGCTGTATTTCCTGAATTTTGATGATCGATCTTTTTTTCTTTCAAACACAAATCACAAGTTCTTTTTCTCAATGTTGGTTGCTGTTCACTTGATTTTTCAGGTTGTGATGTATAATTTAGATTTAAAGACATGGTAATATCATATGGCGATGATCCGATTTTTTGGGCTCGAGTAGTAATTTTTTTTTCATAAGACAGAGATTTCTCAAGAAAATTTTTCGGTTTAGTGGATTATTGGCAGGCTTATTATATATTAAATATTTTTGACAGTGTAGAATGAAATATTAAATCGCTATAATTCGCACTAGATATATAATTATTAAGCTGGCGTTAAGATGTAAAAATATTTCAAATTACACGAGCGGGCGCGCGTCGTAATTTTTACGACAGAAGCATAAAACTGTATGAAATCACCTTGAAATTCGGACAAACCTATTTAATCCTGAAGATAAGGGTCGCATGAAGGAATAGCAATGACCTTCAGAAAGTTTTGACTCCGAATATGAACAGGGCATGAAAAATCCCGTTTGCAGTAAAATTTGCGCAAGAGCGCCTGCTTGAAGGTTAAGCACTCAAGCTGCTCCTTGAATAGTTGTATCCCAGCTGACTTAATTGGACTGACATTTTCTTCAGCGGATGATCAGTAAACAGTTCTCAATGCTACTCAAACTCTTCAGACACAGTTGCGTATGTGAAACGAAGCAAATGATCTTGAAGAAAATATATAAGGTTTAGTGATTGAAAACATGTGATGTTAGTAAAGGCAAGACAGGCAGATGAGAGATCAGAGTGTGAGTTACCAACTGAAATGGATATGTTGATCTCTTTCCTAGATAGGTCTGAATTATTTCGAACGATGGCATTAATAATAGCTTTTCTTTTGGAAATAAATAATTGATTCTGCGAATAACCAGACTTCACATTCGGTTTCAGGAAAGAAGTAATCAGTCCTCTCTCTGGAAGTTTTCCTGGAGATAAAATTATCTTGAGTAAATATCCCATTTGTTTTTTATATTTTATTGTAGCTTTCCCTGGAAATCGCCGCATCTTCGGGAAATATACCTGGGCAAAGAGAATGGTACTCCTCTTCTCTAAATTGTAATCGTGTTATCTATGACAGAACGAATTTGTTTGAAACAGTGGAAAGATAAGTGGATTAATGATTTTCAATCATTTGCGCAAATGCTGTTTCAATAAATTAGTTCCTATGATTGAATGCAAGTCGTTAAATTAGGTGACTATTCAGTTTTAGACGCATTCAAATATTTACATTTCTTCTCAAACTCGTAATGCTATCATTTAAGTTAATATTAAGATGAATGATTATATTTAATCAAATGCATTGCCAATACGCTTCGAAGTTTGTTTGTAAGATAATAAACCGTTTCCTTTGTTGTTGTCTGCTTTGCAATCTAATTGGAAGCACCAATCTCCGGCACGTTCCATTTTTCTAGGATCTCTTAGAGTTAGCAACCTGTTGGTTCTGAGAATGTTAATTATAGATAGAAAATATGAATACAAGTCATTCATATTTTCAGCGTCAATGCTACACATAAATAAAGCACCTACCTTTAAAGTACTTGGACTCTAGAGAAAATTATCTGAAAACATAATTATCACAATGCGTTGTTTATACAATAAGAGGAATTAAAACAGAATCAAGTTATAAATTTAAAATATTTTTTATTTAATAATCGTTAAAATTAAGTTTTACTGCGATATTTTACAAAGGATATATTTTGATTATGATGCACACAAAAAGACAGAAAGAACAATTCACATAAAATCACAAATATAAATAGCTACAGCTTTTAAAAAGAAACAATAGACAATAGCGCTATCATCAAAAACTAAATTTTTTTATAGAGATTATTTTAGCTCCATAAATTTCAGAACCAGATTTGAAACAGGTGAAGACGTATTTCGTTTTATAGCTTGTAGGCACAACAAAAAAATCACACGATCCCATGCATACGGAATAGGCCAAATGTTGCCCAATAAAATTGAGATTTGGAACGTACTGATAGTTAGCCAGTTTGTTGGTTGTAATGCTTTACGCACCTTCAATTTCACTATGACATTTTCGGCGATGATCAATCTCGTACAAAACCACTGAAAATCCGTTGCAGACTTACACGCCTGATTTTCATCAGATCACATATATTGGCGGACGTCCCACGCTGCACAAGAACTCACTGACGATTTTACGCCAGAATTTGCATGGCTGAACTTGCAATCAACACGACTTGCAGGATATATTTTAAAAATGACGCTGGTGATCACTACCAATCTTTCTACTTCTCCAGAAGACAAAGGAAAAACAGCAGGGGCTAGCACCCAGAAGACCTAACGGCCCTCCAGGAGCCCGCAGGTGCGACCACCTCTTCTCGTTCTGTCAAGCCATACTCATTCAAATCACACAAAGGAATCCTTCCAGTCAGGAAGACTCTCAAGCCTTTATACGCACAAATACATCCGCGAAATAAGATGGCGAGTAAATAGTCCCGTTGAATAAATTTGGTTTATAATTTAATTAACTTGAAATATTAAATGAAAAGACATAAAAAGTTAAAACAAATATTATTTAAGTCGATTACTAAGTAAGTAATTAAGAAAAATTTAGATATTTAATAAAACTGTTAAAAATTACCGTTTAAATTTCAAAAGTTGCCAGAGATGCAACAAGATTCGAAAGAAACTCTGGTGGCGAAGAATTAAATAAATAAAAATATTGATAAAACCGAAAAATGATGTAGATGCAATTTTTGCAACCTAACACAACCAATGAAATCAAATGTAAGGTTGAGGTTTGTTTTATTGTACAAATTATGAATTCTAAAGAAGTTGAGTGGAATACTAAAGAAGAATGAAAATTATTTTTCGGCATCAATCTCTTCAAACAGTACGAAGGTTTTTCAGCAAAGCCATATATGACTACAGAATGCATCTTAATTGAATAATTCATTATATCATTGATTACTTTGCATTCAAGCGTACAATTTCTAGAGACGTCCTATTGAAAAACATTCAGTTTTCTTCTGTTATGCATTTTCTACATGTGGCATATGATTTTCTTCTTCTGCTCATAGGTTTAATAAATTTCTCAGACCATAAGTCCGAATGAAGAGAATTAGGCAGTAAATAAGTGAATTACGAATCTCTCAAGAGATACATAAAAATCCTACTTTCTTCCCTATTTCAAATTAGAAAATTGAAGTACATGGAAAAACGAAGGTAAAATGCGGTAATATAAAAGTTTTCTTGAAGGTGTAATTATTTTGTAAACAGACTTTAAATACAGTGCAATTATCTACTTTTCATAATTCACATTTATTTGGAAAGAACATACGGAAATCAAGGAAAACACCCAGTAATTGTAGAGTATGTTTCCTAAGTGCCAGATTTCATCCTTTATTTTAAGAAGTTTTAAATTTTTGAATAAATCTTAATTGAATTTAAAAATTTGATAGGCCATATTAAAAGCAGATATAACTGAAAGAATCCAGAGACGGTAAATCCAAAGTATAAATCGTTTAAGGTTAAACGTTGAACTGACAGTTATCAATCTGCCATTTTGATTGAAATTATATACAATATCAATACAATTTATCCTCAGTATTCGTATTCTTATTAGATGTCTATATAAAGTTGAGACATCATAAATATTCCACCTTTATTGCATGAGATAAATAAAATATACATTTAACTGCCAAAACTTTTGTTGTAAGAAGTATCTACCAACATCTCATTTGACATTTCATTCCCGCCAGTTTGCAAACATTCTCCGAAGGGCAGTACATTTTAAATCTCAGTTTTGTCTCCTTCAACAGATATCTAGGGATCATGACAGTAATATTTAGCAGTTTCACTAGCATTACTGTTGACATTCGGATATTTCGTTTGTTTAAATTTAAAACTTCTTGATGCCAATTTTTTTTATTTCTTCCGAAACAGACTATAATAAACAGATAGCGTTATTTGCAGGTACTGTACCTACGGATGAAACGTTATTTGAAGGTTCAGTACCCATGGTTAAAATGTTATTTGCAGGTACAGTGAGCCAACGGCCGGTTCCTGCGTGATAGCCTTAGTTAAGTAGCATCGGGAGCGGCCTGTACTTGGGAGGATGACCGCTTGAAGTATATGGAATAAATACTACGTGCTGTTGGCCTCCTTTTCGAGTTCTGGACTCATGGGCTTAGTTAGTTATACGGGATCAAGTGGAATTAGTTTCAACGGGTAAAATATCTGCGGAAAAAATGTTATTTACAGTCTAAGAATAAATAATGAGTTGTCGTGAATTTTTCTTTAATTTTAATAAATAAAAAAAATAAATATAATTTTCAACATTATTTTTCGTTTCTGGACTTACATTCAAACCGTTTCCTCATTTCTACAAATATTTAATAATTTGTTTCTAATCCACCGTTAAAAACTGTTGTTGGGAGGTGCTGTTTATTATTGAATTCTACCTTTTTCGGATAATGGGATTAGCAGGTTCTGTATCTTTGGATAAAAGGTTATTTATTAGGCAGTGTACATTTTGTTCAATCTATTTTCCTTCTATAGAAGTAACTGAAGAGACCTCGAAACCTTGGAAATTAACAAGATTTAGAAAAATAAATAAATAAAAGTTTTAACATGTCGTGTGTATTCGTGACAGCCGTCAATAAAAAAGTAGAAAATAAAATAAATAAAAAAAAATTAAGGCATAATCTTTTATTCATGCGAAAAAATGAACGCAAAAGTTGAAAATAATTTTTCAATTACAATAAAATGCATGGTTCGCATAAAAGCGTGGCCGCCTTATATAGCACCTTATAATCTGTGTATATTTTCTTAAACAAATGGAATATTCCTTGAAGGTAAAGGCTCCCACGCTTTTATTCGAACCATGCATTTTATTGTGATAGAAAAATTATTTTCAACTTTTGCGTTCATTTTTTCGCATGAAAAAAGCTTATACCTTAAAATTTTTTATTTATTTATTTTATTTTCTACTTTTTAGTGACGGCTGACACAAATATACACGACATGTTAGGCATAGTAAACCAAATTCAATTATTGAATTATCCAATATAAAACACGTATTAAAATTATTATATACATATGTACAATTGCATTTTTTAAAATGATTTAATGACCTTATCTTTCTGAAATATAAATTCGTAATATATTACGTGATAACTTACAAAACGTTTGGCGACAAAATAAAAATTCTACCCCTGGTTGTTGGCGAATTCTAATGGAAAGTAAACCCAAGACACGTAGAAACACGAGCTATTACGTCATTCATTGGTGCAACGTCGGCAGTATAGCGTATTCTCTGTTAGCTTCGTGGTGTTGTTACAACCCTACGTAAAGTGAGGTTACCACCTTCTAAACTTTATCGCCCAAATATAGGGCTAAAATTTTAATATCATTTTGTTAGGTTTAAAATCAGTATAGATCGCAAATTTTTTGGCATAATATTGTACTGTCACCGGAAACCCACCACTGTGATAAATTTTAAAGCTGTAGCTCGATTGGAAGTGGGTAAAAAAACAAACTCAAGATTTGAGGACAAGACACTCAAGTTGAATAAAAGCTTATAATAAACAAATAATATAAAAAAAATTTAAAGTCAATTCCTACTTAGGTCAACAAAGAAAATTTTTATATTAGTTACTTTTTATTAAATAGTTACAATTAATATAAATATGTATATACATATGACAGAATCACGATATTAAGTGGCAAAATAGAAAGCGAATTTCCTTGCAATTTTTCATTTTCCTTTCTATATATGGTGTTTTGGACTATTATTTTTGTTTGTTACTATTTATTCGCTTTCTATTTTTTTCGTTTCTCATTTATGAAACTGATGGTGGTCTATAATTTCTCATTCTATCCATCTCTTCTAATGCTTCATTATTGCAAGGAAGCCGTTATTCATTATTGCAGAAAGAATCTGAAAAAGAAATTTTTTTTCCAGCGATCTAATTAATTAATTAATTAAATTTAATTAATGAATTAATATTTGAAAAAACTGTATTAACATCAAGTGTCATCCACTACAAGTTTAAAAAAATGTACTTGAACCTGAGTGGATGAATAAAAAGTATTTTATTAACGATTAAAAATTTGAACAAGATATATAAATAAATATATATAGGGAGAGGGTGAACTAATAGTAGGAATTGAAAAAAGAGAAAATCAAATAAAATATTGAATTTATAGACATCGGTTTTAAACATAATTCGTGAAAATTCGAATTCTTAAACAGATTGTTTAAGTAGCTGTGAGTACAAAAGATGCTCTCACCTTGCTGTCCGGATTCCAAACAATACCATTCGGTTAGCTGGAGCGTGCTTTACGGCCATGCCACTAGGAGTGTTGTGAACAGATAAGGGACATTCAATTTCCTTCTTCAGCCTCTCGCCATTTGTTAACAATTTGTAATGACAGTTAATTCTGCATTTTTGTCAATGTAGATTTTCATTTTGGAAATGGGATTACAGCAGATTTAGTTCATTGAATTTGGGTTTCCATCAGCTGCTAAGAGAAGTTTAAAATTTCAGAAGAATCCTTTCGGGCGATCGGAAATCTGATTTTTATCGATAACTTGCAAAGAGGTTTAATTTTATGACTGAAAAAAAATCAGTAAATATATTTTCTCTACCAAATTCAATCAACTGAATTAGAAATCAGCAGTGAAAACCAAATTAAATGTGATTCAAAAACGTCGCATGTCTCCGACGATATATTGAAAGTTCTCTCAAAGTAGCATTAATCTTCCTTTTAATAATCTAATAAACAGAAAAAGACTGTTTCAAGTACAAAAAGAGCATTTTAAAATTCCTACAGAAGCATATTGAATTTGACAGAACCTGCAAATAATCCGTAGGTACAATATATATGAAAATAACGTTTTATTCGTAGGTACAGTACCTGCAAATAATCACTTCCAAAAAAATAAACCTTAGTATTTAGAAATGTAGGTTGTAGAATAATGAGGAAAGGACTTAGAGAAGCCTCAGCAAAAAAAAAATAATTTTATTATGGAGAGATCCATCTACTCGCATTCATTGAGAGAAATCATTGAAGAAAAATGCAGTTGACTCTTATTTCATTGATTCGATTGAATAATTGTTCATTTGCAATTTTCCCTCTTGAGACATATAATGCTACATTATATAAGGGACATAAACAATTTTTATAAAATTAAAAAATAAGGCTAATAAAATTTAAAATGATGATTGAAATTCTAAAATGCTTATAAAATCTAATATTTATTCCAGAAATGAAAAAAGCAATATCTGATAATCATTCTAAAATAGATCGACCACAATAGATCCTCTGAGCATGTGTGACTGTTTCATACCTTGGGAGAAGCACTGTTACATCGGTACGGCTTGGAAGTATAGAGAGTGGTTTGCGTACTTACGTGTTGTTTCCCTTCTCTGATAAAAGTTCAGGATTTCGGGATCCGTCCCAAAGCATCTTTCGTGTCTCCTCAAAATAGCCGTTATAATTTCCCAATTAGGTAAACTCAGTTAAATCTTAAGTAAACTGCAGAGCACTTAAGTAGCTTCGGAATCCTAGAGCACGCTCAGCTTTTAAATCTCAGATAAATATTTAATATATATATATATATATATATATATATGTGTGTGTGTGTGTGTGTGATATTTTAATTTCTTAACTTTCTTAAATAATCTTTTAACGACACCTTATTTTAATTACTTCTACTTGCATTGTAATAAGCGCACTACAACTTTCTTTTCGCGTCACGAGTCTTTACTGGGGAAATTCCCTTTTCTGGGTACTTAAACTTTGTGCGCATTCCTATCTGCCCCTTTTTCACTTCAACATGTAACGAATAAGAACGTCGCGCTGCTTCGCGCGTTACCTTTTCAAATCTGGTCATACATACGCGTATAATATGATTATTTTAACTATTGAAAAGTAAGATACGATGGGATAAATGAAGATGGAACAACTGCTGTCTTTTCCTTAACAACATGGATTACTTCACCTTTAAAACCTGATGTTACATATATATAAAGTGGAAATATATATGCACAGTTCTTGTTCTCAACAATTAAGCATTCCGAAATCCTACGTCAGCTGGCTATGACGCATTTTACGTCACAGCAAGTTGATATAGGCTATACTTGGTTTTACTGTGTTACAGTGCTCTACTTTGGTGTGTTGTTTATTGACCAGCCAACTCATGTAATCAGTGGCGTAGCGAGAAATAGTCATAAGGCTATTTTTCGCCCCCTCCTTCATCATTTGTGATTAAGTTTGTGTAAGCGGCGTCCGGAGCTTGATATTTGTTCTCCCCTCAACGAATTTGACTTTAAAACTGACACAAACATATTAACATTTTGTCACCATGGTTGGTATCATAGCGAGGGCAAGTCGCACCCGGAAAATAATATATTTTTTCCCAGTCGTCATTAGTGGGTTAACAGGCGGAAAGGGCAACAGGAGTATGGTATTATTTTTACACCCCACATCATATTTTGCTTTAAAAAAAGCACAAACACAGCAATATTTTGACTCCATGGCAACCCCTGAAACTGATGCCAGAGGCATCTATATCCCTTTGCCCCCCAGTTGCTGCTATCTTAAGCAAATAGTCAGATTGTGTAGCTGTGTGAGAATTCTTATGGAAAACCTTACTTACCTCTTTACCTATTTATTGACTTTCCAATAAAAGAAAGAAAAGTTCGTAAGTCTCTTATTTGAACAGCACCCAACAGTTGTCTTTAATGGGTTGATTATTTAGAGATTAGTTACACAGAATATCTCCCATCCGAATGTCCTCTGGGCACATGTCTGAACAAATTCTCTGTAGAATCCATTCAAGGGCCAGTCACAATTACCGTTACTTTCAAAGTTCTAAAAAACCCCTGAGTTCCTACCTTCCAGTCTACCCCAACCAGATTCGGTCATTCACCAGTCCAACTTCAAATCTGGTCTAACATATCTTCCCACTTGGGAAGTTCCATAGAATGTTTTGCAAAATGCTTTCATTAACCCTACTATAAAATTTATATACTTCTATTTTACCTTGATTCCTTCGGAATCGGCTATGAGAAAAAAAGCTTAATTAATTTCTAGATTTTTTGCTAAGGTAACAGAATTAAACAATTAGAATATATTCTTTGTAAATTAAAAGTCACTGATGAGTTTCTTGCTCTGTTTTGATGCAAAATCACACAGCAGGTATAACATTCAATTCAAAACGATATAAACATTAAAGCCAATGCTATGAATACTAAGTATAAAATCGATAATTCTATATTTATATTGTGTTACGGTAATACAGAAACTGTGATACCGTTTTCCTGCCATTTCTTATGGTAGGAAAGAGATATTAACAGGTTCGTTTTCGAAGCTAAGCCAATGAACCCCAACCCTCGACAAATCTGTTTCTTTTGGCGAGAAATGAATGTTCTAGAAAAGCATATGAATGGCCTTATCTCTGAGGAACCGAGATATGAGATTTTCTATTGAATTCCATGTTGGTCCCGCCCTGTCGGAAAAGCTATAAATACAAGGTGCTCAAACGAGTGAAGAATCTCTTTGAGTTCTGGAATGTGAAGTAAGTTTGTGCCAAGCACAAACTGAGGGCTATTTATAGTGCTGTTCCTCTTTATTAGTAATTTACTGTACGTTGTGTTGATAATTTCTGCAATTGCTCCGTGTTTTCTGGCCTGTGGAATAAAGCGTCATTTTCCATTACCCAGGATGCTAGATTTCTTTCACCTTACCACCACTGGGCGATATGTTTTAAGAAAATATTTAATTTCATATTAATTTCACGGGGCCGCGCTAGCCAGGAGGTGGATCTCGGCTTCAAGACCAGAGGGTTCAGGGGTCGAAACCCGATTCTACTGAAGAGTCGCCGTGTGAGCCTACTGCACACTAAATCATACGTGGAAGGCCCAACGCCCTCACACTGGTGTGGTGCTGAAGATTGGAGAAGGGGTGGCAGCTCAGATATCTTCCTCGTTATCTGACGTTGCATCAAAATTAAACCCTTAACCTTCCTGTCCGTACGTCGCACGGGCATCGAATTAGGGCACTTTTAGACTTATAAACTAAAATTTATTCGTTAATTAACTTAATAATTTGACACAAAATTACGTAGAATCCATTAACATCTCAAGTATTCTTTGTTTTCATAAATGAATGAAAACGACAGCCCCTGTCCAAAACAGAAGAGGTTATATTATTAGATGGCAAAGAAAACAAAACTGTTAAGAGATTAAGAGATTCGTCCAAAATAACCCTTTGTTGCTTAAAACAGGATGTTGGCATAACTTTTCCTTTCATAGTAGAATATTATAAAGCAAACTATAAGCATTTTACGATATTTGCTTAATTTAGTCAACTACATTTTATTTTCATAGCCATTTCATTTCATAAGAAGGCTGTCGAAACGTTCTAAGATTTTTTCCGTCGAGGAATAGGAAATATCAAAATCCTATTCAATTCGGCCGACGTTTAGAGGACATACTTTTGTAACATAATAAAGAATATGTTTTAATTGTTTTTCAAACATAAGTTATAACATTAAGGCTCTTTTTTCTTGAGTGATTATGCATCATAATTAATTTTTCACAACGTAAATAAAAGTGAATTCTCTCGACCTCCAGAAAAATTTTCAAATGAGCTTAAATACATATGCAAATTTGAACTTAATTTGAATTTCAATTACAATATAATTCTTGTTTTTCTGCAATCTTGAAAAAGAACACCATATTTACAAGAATGTAATTTCCCTTCTAGACAACAGAAATTAATGAATATATTTAACAAAATTTTACTGTAAGTTAGTAAAAGGAGATTAAATATTAAAATGCTTTGCTATTAAATGTGCTAATTTAAAAGAAAAAAGACAGAAAGAACGCAAAATTTTTATACACTGCAAATTGCATTGTTTTTCAGAGTTCTAAATTTTAATTGCATCTAATTCATTATACTGACTAATGGCTTAAAAACAAGAAAATTCTATTTCAACAGAATGAGCTATTACTCGCCGGTAGAAAAAGTTATTACATTATAACTTTTTTATAACTTTTACATCTTTAAAAGTTTCTTATGGCAAATCCGAGCATTTTTAGACATTTTTATTAACTTGCTTTGATTCATATTTGTACATATGAAATTTAGTAATCTATTTTTTACTCACTACCTGATGTTCTGGAAGTTCAAAGATTGGTACAATTGTGTATTCTCGATGGCAATAGACTAATTTCACTATCAGTTTACCATTGATAAAATTAAATTTTTATTCGTACCATTGGTACCACTTGATTGTAAGTTTGAGATAAAAAAAAATAGATACTAATTAAAATATCAAAATTTTGCCTTTAAGTAGACTAACAATACTGGTTTAAAAACGGTTTTTAATTAAATTTATTTTAATATTAATTAGCGACAATTAGAAACTATTCAAACTGAGGATGATGGATGACTGTACGCTCGAAAAAATTATAGATTCAAGTGTTCATCCTGCATTCTTTACTAAACAGCATCAATATAAAAGAGGTTTAATGATAAAGATAATTTTACACTTTGTGTCTAGAGAACTTACTAGTCATTCTATGATTGTATTTTTAAGAGGTTGTGTGATTTATCTCTTTTATAAAAGTCAGTAAAAATATTCATTCTATCACAGTATGTAGATAAGATAGAAAATATAAAAATGCAGACTTGTCCCATAACCTTAGTCTATGATATGATTCGTTAAAATAATTAAAAAATTATTTTAACCAAAATTTCAGAAGCAGGTTTCAAAATACATGACAATTGTAAAGGATTAAAACGCGATATACCGTAAAAATGTTTACTCCAGAAAAGTGAATGAATGTCTGCTAAATAGTTTATGTTGAAGCTAAATAAATGTTTAGACAGAGAATATGCAGTATTAAAAATTAAGTTGTCTCAGTTTAAATAAATGAATACAGTAACATAGCTCACAAGAGATGATATCACATAGTTATGAACTTAACAAAGTAAAATTATGTATTTCTGCTGACTGTGTGTGAGAGAAAAATGATTCTTTTATTCAGTCCTTTTTGGCATGTTAATAGCTTTTGAAAGAGAACACTTTCTTGTTACGTCACTAAAATAGGAGGAGCTTAGAATTTGAAGATTAGTTTATATTAAAATGTTTATAAATGTATTTTACAATCATATGTATGTAGAAATTTAGTGTTTCATAAAAGGAAACGATGAAAATGTTAAATTCTTTATAGGAAAGTAACAATTTTTCCCTAAATAATGACATTTTAACTCATTCATTAAACTTCATTACATCAGCCTTAAAAATGAGAGAAAACGAGTAAAAATGTTTTAATAAATTTTACAGTCACGGAATTCTATTCATTAGGCTATTTTATATATAATCTCTATACATACAATTATTAATATTTACATTTTAATTAGCTATAAATGTACTTTCAGGGTTATCAAGAATAGATTATATTTTTTAAAAACTTAACTGAAAATATATATTAAGTTTCAGTTAAAAATTCGTTAAAATCTTAAGAACTTTTTGAACACGAATTTCTTCATAGAAACAGGAAATTATTTCCGTGCCATTCAAGAATATTGTGAAAAATGATATTTCAATCACTCATGAAGTTATCCTATTCTTTTAGTAATAAGTTTTCTAAAAGTATTTCTGTTTAGTCAGATACATAGACTTTAACCCGGGAGGGCGCGCGTTAAGAAGAGTAACGCGAAGACGCGCAAGGTGGATATTTTGATTAGCATACGATGAAACCAAAAACTATATTGTGGATGTATACGAGAAAGTCTATGGAAGAATACTCCACATTCGGAGGCTTCCTGCACACGATATTGTAATAGCCTATGCCATTTTCAGTTCCACATTCTTTGTCTGATTGTTGTTTTTCATTAACCCTCTGACTACTAAGAGTTCTCAAAATCTGAGTACAGTTGTATACGGATGTTTGCTTACTAATTGATCTGTGGAATGGATTCGTCCGCCCCGTTCCCCCTTTTCTCCTCACTACGGGTGGTGGGAGAGATGAATGGCAGGCCTTTCATCTCTCCTCTAAGGGCTCCTCTAATAACCACTCGCCCAACTGCCTTCTCCCCCTTTCGGAACAGCAACCGACCAAAATCCACCCCACTAGTATAGAACTTTCATGGCCGGTTACGGCCGGCTTAGGAGTCAGAGTGTTAACCAGCGAGGATGCGCACAACGAAGAGTAACGCGAGGACGCGTTCGCTATTTCGCTATTTAAGCAACACTAGCAACATTTTTTATGCTACATCTGTTCCAAATGATTCATGCAAACAGTTCTAGTTAAACAAGAACAAATTTTTAGTCGAAGAATTTAGTAAAGAATACATTATATTATTCAGCGCACTGCGAACACATAAGAAAAAGCATATTTTTTACATACATGTGTTTACCATCTTGTGTAGTAAAGAATCATCAGTATAATAATCGTTTTACAATGTGGGTAGAAAAATACTGCTTAGGTACACAGGAAACCATTTTTTAGAAGTCCAAATAAGAATTCTGCGTTGCTTTATCTTTAGATCCAATAAATTTAAGGTGTAATATACTTTTATTTCTCAGAAAAAGCTTCTGCAATTTTAAGCTTTTTCTTTAATAGTTTTTGTGAAAGCGGATAAGACTTTGACTTGAGCGGGCAGACCGGCTGACTACAGTTACTATACGTCCAGAACAATATAACTTTCGCATTAATCTCCTGACATTTTCACTTACATTCCAGTTTAAAAGTCTTGTTCCCGCAAAATTCTCCATTTTAGAAATATAGAATGTTCTTGAATCCACTTGTTTCCTCGCTAAAACTTTAATAGCGATACAACAGTATTTTCATGTCCCTAATACGATGACTCAATGGACCTTATGCACCCTTTGGGTTCGAGAGTATAGAAAAACAGCTGTGGAGGAATAAACAAAACGATCGGCCTATAAGAGACTCAGAAATAAAAGCATTTCCGAGTCAGCTGTTTAAGACTGACCAATGGCTGCCTCCGGCAGGTCACGTGACGGAGGATGTGACGTCACATGCATAAGGTCCATTGAACAACAACAAAAAAACCCTGATGCGAGGACGCACGAGGGAGTATTCCACACATGTGGCGGCAGTGAGAGGGCGTCTTCTTCTATGAGAATTAAAGTGAAATGATGCCTTGTAATCGAGTATTTAAACTCCATCGAACCCGTCCATAATGACTAGACAACGAGTAGTTCATTTTGAGTTTGAGTTCTTCTACGGGCAGAGCCAGTCTTCAGATGCTATCCATGTTCCAGTTTGATGACTCGGCTTCCTGCGGCTGCTGAAGTGTTCTTGTTATGAAGTTCCAGTTTTCCCCCTGGACCTTTCCCTTTCCCTGCCTACCTCAAAAGGTTTCACCTGTCTGACAGCGATTATTGCAGTTGTGGTGGAATTGGCACTATGCCACGGAGTCCATTTATATAGTGTCTTGGCATATGAGGAAGCCAGCGAAAAACTTCGAAGAAGAATGTCTGAAAAGGGTCGCCAATAACCCCGTCTCCAGGCATAAAATTCGTGGGATTATCAAATTCATTAGCGAAAACAGAGATCTTTTCCGGCCTCCCTAGCCTTCAACTTTCCATCCAGCTCAATTAAGTAGCTCAATTACCGGACATTCCCCCCTTCAAATAATAGATAGGTATAACAACATCTAAAGAAGAGAAGACTATTACGAACTAATAGTGTAAAAGTGAAAATGCCTGTGCTGTGCATAGTGTATATATTTCCTTCTTTTTGTTTATTTTGTTTATATTTTTTCTTAAATAAAATTCCCGTGTCTTGCCCATCAAACCGTTCAGTGACCGGTCTGGTCACGGGTACGGGGATAAGAGACGGCGTTCTGTTCTGCTACTAAAGTCATCAAGCAGTTCTATTTGAACCCAGGGATAATGTGTCTAATGTGATTTTAGTTAGATTCTCTCAGTTGTGGGTAATGATCCAGGAAAACATCGCATAGAATTGCATCATCTAGTTCTGATCCTCTTATTTCTTTTCAAGTTGATTTTATTGTTTAATTTTATTAAGTTTATTGTTATCCATCATCGTCTAATGATTTATGGAGACATACATGCTGATTGTTACACACACCTTATGGTGAATTCCAATAAAAATATGAAGGAAGTTTTCTTAAAACACATCCCGTCTTTTGAATGTGACCTTAAAGTCAGCTAGCATGGATTTGACTCATTTTGATTAAAGGGAAGTCAGTTTTCCCCTTTTCACGTGAAGTGGGATATCGGAGACCCCCTCGCGCGTTCTCGCGGGTTAGAGGCAACAGAGGGCATTTAAGGGTTAAAACTCCCTTTGTATGAGCTCCTTAAAGGAAGTTGATTCTTTTTCCGCATCTGCATCTGCTCGGAAGCAATAATAAATGCCTTTTTTGTTAAGATTTTCAACTGCTTTAATCAGACGTTTAATTAAATGTCAGGACTGAACAGAGAAGCAGATACACATAAAAAATGAACGGCTACAGTATAAGGTCCTAACTTATACAAAATCAGAATTATTAGATATTTAGAATTATTTCTAAATTTAGCATTTTCAGAGATGCTAATTGTAAACTTCTAATCAGAACATAACTGTGACGAGATATTAAATGCAGTAAAGTTAAATATTAAACATTTTTGTTTTACTACTGCATTGTATATCCCGTGACATTATACATCGAATATATGGAGGTATTTTTAAGAGGACATTACCCAAAAAATGACCAAGATATCAGTTCTCATTTTATTGGCTTATTTCATTGCTCTTTTCCTCTACTTATTATTGTATAAAAATTTGAAATTTTTTACCTTAAATATTTCAGAGGTTGTTTAGATTTTTATTTACAGAGACTAATGAAAAACATCTACAATAAATGACAACTTTAAATCGTTTTTCACCACGTCGGACTTTTCATTACTCTCGTGTTTTAAAAATGCTAAATCTTTTTTCCTTTTTCAAGATAGAGCTTTCCAATTTTTTTGCACTTGTTTATCATTATTTTTATTATTTATCTTTGCATTATGCATACGATAAAACTGTGCATGCAATAAGCATTCACTTGCGAAGTTTTTTTTATATACAAAATATAAATTGAGGTACTCTAAATTTCCTCATCTTTCACCACGAGATAAAGTAAAAATTCTGTTTTGAAGAGAATGTTAGATACAGATTAAGATCAATGCACAGTTCTGTGTAGTATATTTCAATAATCTTCAAATGAAAGTTGAAGCACAACTATTAAATTAGAAAAAGTAGTAAGGAATTTAAAAAATTTAAACTTACACTAAACATGTAGATCAAATTGATTTTTTTCTCTTCAAGATGACTTTAAATGATATTTTGACTTAATTTAAGATAAGATTTAATTAAGATAATATTTAATTATATTATATATTATTTTAATATTTATATTCAATTATATTATTATATTTAATTATATTATTATATTTAATTATATTATTATATTTAATTAATATTATTAATTATATTAATTATATATTTTATATTATTAATATATTTATATTAGTATATAGATATATTATATAAAATTATTATATTAATATATTAATTATATATTTTATTATTATTATTATTATATTTAATTATATTCTATATTATATTGTTTAAGATATAATTTAGTTAATATTTAGATAAGATTTAATTAAGATTTTTCTCTTCAAGATGACTTTAAATGTTATTTTGACTAATGATAAATGACTTTAAATTTTATTTCTTATTATTTATATTCTTTCAATTTCAGCTATTATATTACATTATATTTCAGTTTATTCAGATTATTTATATTTCAGTTTCAATAGTATCAAAATTTCTTCAATAATACTTTTATTAAAAAAAAATTGAGAAGTTAATGCTTTCCCTAGCTTGACATAAATATGTTTCCTCCAAATTTAATAACGTGTCGTAACTACAGAGTATCCTGCTTGAAACCAAAGTTGAGGAGAGAAACAGGTTCCGAATAGTCCAAAGGTAAACATTTTGCAATTTAATCTAAGCGTTGCATCCGAAATCCCGAAAGTCCGTAACGTTCTTCTGACGTTTTATAGCTCATTTCCATACAGCTTTTCTGATTCAAATGAGTGTTTTCAAATAAACTCAGCCTGAATAGTTACAACGGCTGTTAAGGGGACTTCCGTATGGATTTGAATGAACAATGTGCACTCGTAAAACATTCGTGATAAAGTATAAAGCTTATTTGGTTAGTATTTTCGAAGGCATTTGGAATACTTCTAAAATCGTCATTTTAGAACATCAACATCATTTTCAATGTCTTACATTTTTGGAATCTATTTCCTTATTAATTACTGTTATCAAACTATAGATAGTTAATAAATAAATTTTACTAACATCTACGACTATGAATTAAAATTTGCGGAATAATAACGGTTTACATTATGTTTTAAGCTAACAAACTCACTAGCAAAAAAAAAGGAAATATAAATTATATGTGCTTTTTAAATTCCATAAAATATGAAATTTATCTAAGTCGTATGTTTTCCGAAATTAAAACGAATTGAAAAGTTTTCTCAATATCTTCTTTTCCTCAAACAAAACAAAATTTAATCTAGGGAGTTGTTTGCTTTCAATATTTCGCCAAATTTGAAAATATTTTGTGAAGACAAAATTAAAACTCTCTAACATAGCGTAAACATTTTGTGTAATTTCTCTGGATGCAAATATTTTCTAAGAAACTAATTTTATTATATAATAAATAGATACCTTTCTTTGATGATTTGATGAAAGATTGCAAGGCGATTATATACAATTTAATCATAACATGTTTACAACAGTCAAACACACGCTAATACAACTAAAACTAGGTGAAAGCAACTGCTCTTACATAGAACTTTGGCTAAAAATCTACTAAAAAACCATATAGAGAAAAAACAGCCTTTTATGAATCTGGGATATTTATTCTTTCAAACAAAATTAAAGTTGAAATTTCAATATCTGGGATTTAATAGGTAAAGTTTTGAGGCCAGTATTTTTTCATAATTCTGTTGACTTCAAAAGAGAGATATGGCACGCGCCTGGAATAAGATTTTTTCCTACTCTCTCTTCATCTCTACCTACTCATCTTCAGTTAATTGATTAATTTTAATTAAATTTTGAATCCATATGAGGATTTCTATCTAATAGTGAATTTGAGAAAAAAATTAGGACTCTATTCCTTAACATTCATAATAATGAATTATGAAATAATATAAAAACTAAGAAATAGGAGAAATGACAAAATATTTTATAAACCATTATTTAATATTTTACTAAAGGAGATAAAATACTTTTTTATCGATAAGGAATATGGATTAAGAATATAAGAAAGAAAATAGGAATATCCATTATCCATTATAAAATATTCATTAGAAAATAAAAATAATATTATTAACAAAATTAAACTCATATTTGCTTAGAAAATAACTATCAGTGTCTTTTTATGATTTTGTTTTCACCACCAGGTTTACGATAAAATCATTTAAAAAATAACTTACTTTTAAATCATTTCTAGATAAATAGATAATCGTATCTAGATAAATAGATAATCATATCTAGATAAATAGATAATCATATCTAGATAAATAAATAATCATATCTAGTCCACTTAAAAATATCCAAAATGAAAACTAGAATAATTTTAGTGAGAAAAATTTATTTTAGATAATGGGAGTTAGTCACATATGAAAAAAAATGTTTGATGCTTACATTCATGTGGATGAAAATATCATTTTTATCCTGATTTTTAAAAAACCGGTTCATGAAGTAGCAAGTATATTTCAAACTTTTAATCAAGATTTTTATGGTGAATTGTGGCAATCAATTCGCATGCATAGAATACAAGAATTTAGGAATAATAAAAAGGAAGGAAGAGTTTTTTCGATATGAGTGTTTCAAATTTGAAAATTATCATCCATAATAATATTTAATTCTTTGTTTATAAATATATTTTTCAAAGGTAAGATGATAATTGCTTTATTAATAGCTAGAATGTATAATTAAACTGGATGTAAAGACATCGAATTCAAATAATTTTTTAAAAAAATCCAAAATTCGATTTTTTGACGTGTCTACGTTGAATGACATTAGCAGTTTCTTGCCCTTGCTAATTTATGTTGTTTTCTCTTCCACCATTGTAAAACAATTCATTCAAACAAAACATATGATAACTGAAAGAAAGCATTGAAGAATTAAGATTCAAGTGACTGAAAAAGTGAAAAACATACAAAATGGGAATTGACCGAATGAAGTGACTGACATTTGAGACTATTGGGGGAGGCATCTTAGAAAGAATGCCGATTTGCTCTTCTTCCCGTCGAGATTCGTTGAATTTGTCTGAATGATGTCAGGAGTAATATTTATCATTGATTAATGCTGCGAAGAATTTCAGGAGAAGTATAGCAACAATTGAATTGATTCTTTGAGAATTATTTAGGAAGAACTACGTAGGCTTATACTTAAGTGCGAGTCCTGATTTGAACTTCACAGAAAGCGTGTGAGATAAACTGAATAATGTAATTTATCAAAATAGTAGGCAGTTTCTTTAGTTGAAGTACTGAAATTAGCTATTGAGGATGCTTGCTTTGAACTACAGCCATAATTTATACACAACTTCGAGTTATCGATGGAAAACCATGTATTTCACTTAATTCAAGAAAAAGGAACAATAATCAAATATTAGCTTTTTATTTTTAGTCGATTGTAAAATAAAGTATCTCACGTGCTTAAACTTTCGTCACGCCTATTTTTGTATTTTTGCGAAATTCGATGGTTAGAAATAAAGTTTATAGCATGATTCTATCAAGCACAATTTCAGTTCTATATTTTTGCATATATGAGCAATGATTTAAGGAGAGTCAGTGCCTGATATACTTTCAAATATTCGATTTTTTTTTTATTTTTATATATTTTAAATCTCCATTTCAAGACCTTCCTAACGATATAAGTCTTTTGCTCGTGTACATATTAGAAGTGAGTTAAAATAAACTTTTAAAAAGTGTAAACAGATTAATGTAACGCAAGACCTTTAACTTTAACTAGAATTACCTCAAAATGGTATTTTTGAAACTGCTTGTATCTTTTTCTCAAAATCTACTCTATATATGCTCTTGAAATTTTTACCCCCTATTCACATCAATGTATATACTGTTCTAAATTTTTTTCTGATATTTCAAAAATAATTCTTAATAGTGCTGATCTCGTGTTAGAAAACGGCATTTTTTGAAAAATTCATAGTGACATTCAGTTTTAAAAATTTTATAAACACCAAGCTATATTTATCTAATATTTTCACTTATATATAGAAATAAATGCCTACTTAAACTGTATAAGAAATTTCATTTCGAACGTGTATCTATAATAGATTGTGAGAAAAGGTGCATAGAAAATGGTCAATTTAACATTGGCGGTATAGGGGTATTGACTCTCCTTAAAATTGAGTGTATATTTAAAAAGTTTTATTTTAAAATTATTGTTGTGCTTAAACTTTTGACACGCACTGTACCAGAGCGCATCAGAAAGTAAGGTTTCCTAATTTTTATTTTGAGAATTTTAAATACACAGTGTAGAAAGTGTAGCAAACATAAAAGTGCACATGCACCTTATTTTTCCATATAATTTCCTTGTTTGTTGACGCATTTATTGTACCGGTAAATCAATGAATCTAACCTTTGGCAGTAGACAGATCTGTCCTGATGCTGATGCGAAATTGTAGATGGCTTGCTTAATGTCAGCGCCTGAATGAAACTGTTGTGTTCAAAGATGTTTTTTTAAGTTTGGTGTATAAATGAAAGACAGAAGAGTCGAAATCAGGACTATAGGGAGGATATGGCAGAAGTTTTCAGTGCCATTAAAATAAATTTAAAATAGTTTGAAAATCTTAGATTTCAAATCATTTCATCACTTCTCTTATACAGGTTTACGAAATATTGCAAGTTTGAACATAAATTATTTAAATAAGCGTTAAGAGGACGCATTCAAATTTTTAAAAAATTGATCAGTTCATCAGAAATCCTATATTTTGAAATAATTAATCAATTGTTTAATAGAAGGTCCGAAAATATTGTGATCCTGAACATAGATTATAATAAGCGTTAAGAGGACACATTCAAATTAAAAAATCTTTGATCAGTTCATCAGAAATCCTATATTTTGAAATAATTAATAAATTGTTTAATAGAAGGTCCGAAAATATTGTGATCCTGAACATAGATTATAATAAGCGTTAAGAGGACACATTCAAATTAAAAAATCTTTGATCAGTTCATCAGAAATCCTATATTTTAAAATAATTAATCAGTTGTTTAATAGAAGGCCCAAAAATATTATGATCCTGTACATAGATTGTAATAAGCGTTAAGAGGACACATTCAAATTTAAAAAATAAAACTTGAATTAGTTTGAAAAACTTATATTTCAAATTAATTCATCACTTCTTTCAATAGAGGGTTCCAAAATATTGTAATGCTGAACGTTAATTAAAAATCAGTTAAGAGACGATGCGTTCAAAATAACTTTAGCTATGATATTTTTGCTAATATGAACTCCAAGAAGGAAACAGGTGATTTGAGATCCTTACAGGAGACGAGACATTACTCTTCCCATCATTAAGTTAAAGTTCGGTTTATTACTATCATCAATATATTCATATATTTCACATTATTATACAGAAAGGACTTATATTATGAGTTTAAGCATCCTCTAACTATCATAGATCCATCCTTATGACCCATTATGCATACTTGAATAACTTAACGATGGATACAGCTTAATATAGAACATGGAATGCATTATAAGAACTTCAAAGAGTAATGGATTGCAAGTAATTACTAGCTGCTTGTTCATCGACTTTACACCAAAGAAAATAACATATAAAGCTTAAGCTAAAGATTCGAGGCAGACTATTGTTTTCATGCATTAATGCAAATTGTTTTATTGAATTACGTTGAAGGGAAAATAAGAGTAATCTCTACATAAACGTTTTATAACGTCTTATATGAGGGGTGCAGGTTTATTTTTAGCATATTTTTATTAATATAATAATGAAAATTGAACTGAAGTGAATGCGGAAAAATCTGAGATATAAGACGCTAAATGGAGTAAAATTTCGTTTATTGCTTCTTTGAACATTGTTCAGAATGAAGATCGCAAATGAGAATAATTATATGTATTTTTCTACGTATCCGAGAGAAAAATATTTTACCAGAAAAAATATCATTTCTGAGTAATTTAGATTTGTTCAAATCAAATTTCTCAAACCAAATATTTCAATGGCAGGTAAATTTCTAGACACTCTTCTCTTTTTAGGTTCTATGTTATTATAATATATTCAGCAAAAAGTTCAGGGAAACATTTAAAAAATTCAAAGAACAGAAATCAATTATGTAGCATGTATAAGAGTTATGAATACAATTGCCAAAATATAGTTTCAGAAACCTTTTATTGATTTATTGAGCGGATACATCCTTTAGGTTTCAGTTTTGCTGCATATCCTGGTAGTCTTTTGCATTCAACTTCGTCTGTTAATTTTTCCTGATAAGACGACAGAAAATAGTATTGTGATGTGCTTCTTGTCCAAATATAAAAGTGAACGACCGAAGTGTTCGTTCTGCAAACTGTTCTTAACGAATGCATTTCTCGCTCCTCAGTTTTATTCATGGAACGATGGATTTCCATCATAATCAAGAAAATCGGTTACAAGGTATTTTATTCTTTTATATTAGGAGAAGCAGGTGATCTGTAGCATTGTCATCCACAGTTGTTCCTTCACCTCCATGTTCCTTAAGCTCCCTGATACTACCAATCAAATAGAATTAAAAAAATTCGACAGGAGGCTGTCTCTCCGAAACGGCCGATGAGATTGAGAGGCGTAAACTTACTTATACTCGACTGTGACTAAAGTAGCTCTATGTGACTGAAGCAACTCTGTAACTTTTTGTGACTCGGAGATTATGTGACTAAAGTAACTCTTCGTGACTCTGAGATTATGTGACTGGAATAGCTCTTTGTAACTCTCAACTTATGTCACTGATTCGTGATTTTGGTTTGGTTTTTTACCGCAAAAAAATTCTTGTTTTCAAATGTAATATATGTATTCATGTTATTAATATTGCATACAATTTCTGTTAGTATCAATCTTATATAAAATCTGGCAACTTCTTTGCTCGCTGACTCATTTTGGCAGTTTCTAGAAATTTCTTCGAAACAAAATTTGGAAAATCCAGTTAATATACCGACTGCAGCAAGCGATTGAGGTCGCCAGACAGTTAGGTATAAGAAAGCGCAGGAAGTTAGGTTGGGTACTGCGTGCGTGCGCATCGGTCGCTGTGACGTCATCAAAATTCTTCGTGATTTTCGCCAACTTTGGAACTCGACTGTGACTAAACCGTACTTCTAAATTCTAAAATTCTTTCTGCAATCTTCAATTTATACCTTTCTCTGTGAAATGAAACTAAAACCAACTCTCTATGTTATTTGGTTGAGGAACTATAAGCGTTTAACTTTACCACGAAAAGAGTCAGAATTTTTTCCTTCCCCGACACCCCATTAGACCACTATGGAGGGACGTAAGTTTACGTCAGAAAACTCTCACCACCAACGCTCGTACAAAGACCAAGATAAACACTATTCACATTTAAGTATGAAATACCAAATCCTTCCTTCCTGCGCAACTGGCCTGACAGGCACAGCTCGGACGTTTTTAACATTTTAATTTTTTTTTGTTTTTCTATTATTTGTATCTGCATTTTGTTAGAAATAGCTGCATATGCGCCATTCTATATTATACAAAGAGTTTTAATTAATTTTAACTGATTAATTTAATTAATTTAATTTTAATATCTTTGTTAAATGTTGTTAATTGTAACTGTTATGTTTTGTAAGCTTATTGTATGTTCTCTTGTAGTCTACGGTATTAATGTTCTTTGTATCGAAAGTCACTAAAATAGTATATATTAAAATTAAAAAAATGAAACAGGCAGTTAATTTAAGAGAACTAGGTAAACATAAAAATAAAATTAAATAACATAAACACAATACTAGCAGGTGTTTGAAGGCTGTTTGCAATTTTTTTTCTTCATGTCTTGAAACTTATGGTGGGTGTTTGTTCTTGAGCTATGCAAAACCCAGTGTAATTCAAAACATTCTACTAAAATACTACTAAATATATAGTATTTTGTATAACAACTTTACGCATAATCCTTTTGCAGAACAACTTTACGCATAATCCTTTTGCAGAACAACTTTACGCATTCTGTAGTTTCCGAAAATCTAATTTTTAGTAAAGCCTTCTCCTCCATTCCCATAAAGCATTAATAATAATTACCGCACCTCGAAAACGCCTTATTTCGCATCCAGTTCGCGTCTGTAGTCTATGCTCATCCAAGAAGCAATGCTTCAAACTCGAACTCAACGAAACACGGGAATTATTCTTAAGTCCCCAGCCGTTTCAAATGCGGCAAGCAGAATTTAAATCAGCTGGCATCCGTAATAACGACTAATATTTATCTATGAATAGATGTTTAAAATGCAGCGGTGAATATCTTGTATTTCGAAATGAAATCACCTTAGAGTATAATAAATTCTTCATTTTAATTGATACCTATATGTTAAAAGTTATGAACTTTAATGCGGACGCACTAAACTTTTTTCCACGATCGGGCGCGTGTCGTACTTTTTACGACACAATAAGTTTCTTACTTTTTATCCTTGCAGTTGTAACTTACTTCATTATAGTAATAAAAGACACATCATAAAAGCAAATCCTTTCATCAAGAGTGAAAATTAATTTTTATATTATTTGCAAAATCTGAAATTATACCGATATCAGAAAAAACGATGAGATTTAATACTATTATTTTCTGAAAAATGTATTAAGCAATCTGTAATAAAAATAATATAATACCAACTAAGAATTGTACAACAAATACTTTCTTCTTAGTTTCTTATCATTGTCCTTGCATTCGAAACATTGAACTTTTACCAGAGAGTGACGCTTACAATTATATTATATATTTCACCTACTGTATTTCAGGATTTTAATGATCGTTTTATTTCTTTCAAACACAAAATTCAAGCTCTTTTTTTCAGTGCTGGTTGCTGTTCACTTCCTTTTTCAGGTTGTGATGTATAATTTAGATGTAAAGACATGGTAATGTCATATGGCGACGATTAGATTTTATGGGTTCGAGTAGTGAAGTGTTTTCATAAGACTGAGGATCCTCAAGAAAATTCTTCGGCTTGGTGGATTGGCAGGCGTATTACATATTAAATATTGTTTACAATATAGAATGAAATATTAAATCGCTGTAATCCGCACTGGATATATAATTATAAAACTGAAACGTTAAGACGTGAAAAAAAAATTTCAAATTACACGAGCGGGCGCGCGTCGTCATTTTTACGACAGAAGCGTAAAACAGTATTAAATCACCTTGAAACTCGGGCAAACCTATTTAATCGTAAAGAGAAGGGTCGCATGAAGAAATAGCAATGATCTTCAGACGGTTTTGACTCCAAATGTGAGAACAGGGCATGAAAAATCCAGTTTGCAGTAAAATTTGCGCAGGCGTGCCCGCTGGAAGGTAAATATTTTTAATCGGAAGGAACAAAGGTCATTTTTGCGAAAAGAGCAGTTAATGGATCACTATTTAAAATCGGGGGGGGGCGAGCACACCAAAGCTCTTTCTGATCGGTCATCTTGATAGCCAAACTCACGCAGCAGAATAATCATAATTTCCAAACTATTATCGGAATTCCTACTAATTTTACGATTAACTCTTTGCGGACAGACAACTTTTTAGAAAGCTCAGATTAGGTTGGCGCACTTTATACGGCATCCCATTTTTTTCCCTCTCTGTACATATTTAATTACATAAAACTTTATTTTCCATAGTGTAATACGTTTCTTTATTGATTCAATGAATATCTTATCACATTAGACATCAGTCGACTGAAGATGTTCCAAAACTTGTCATAAATCTATTCATGGCGGGTTTACAAGTTGTCGTAAAGGCAGAGCGTCTTCTCCTGAAATACAGTTCCCTACAGACACTAGGTCCATGTAGCCAGAGGGTAGACATTTTGCACTTAAATCTCAGCTATGTGTTCAAAATCACAAAAGCCCATAACGTCCGCTTGACATTTTATGGCTCGCTTCCCCACAGCCTTTTAAATTCAAATCAGCATTTCCTATCCAAGTATCACCAGACTCTATTTCAGGATTGCCTCAGAAGTTCCCGCTTACTTTTATGTATCCAATGTGTGCGCATAAAACTTATCAAGAAGTATTGCAAGTATGAAGCTTGTTTTGGTTGTGTACTCGGAAACATTGGTAATATATTTTAGAATAGTCATTTTAGACCAACTGCAGTTCCTTTAATTTTAGTATTTCAGGTAGATACTGAGCATCATCTTTATTTCGCCTTTTATTAATACTTATTCTAACGAAGAATAAAAAGAAAACTATTTTAAATAAACGTCATGATTGTAACCAATGTGATATTTACATTATGCTATTGTGTTTTTCATAATTAGAAGAATCTCTCTTCAAAAATTAGATTGCATTGTGTCACATTCCAGGGAGCACAACATGTTACTCGATATTTTACAATATTGCTCGATATCATATGATATTGTACGATATTGCGAATATTGTTCAATATCTTTGTGTTTAGTTTAGTTACATTAACGTCCCGTACTGAAGCAACACGAGGGCTATTTTGGGACGGACCACGGTCAGATGACGAGGACGACACCTCAGCTGCCCCCCTCTCCAAGCTTCCACGTCACACCAACGGGAGGACGATTGGCCACTACGTATGATTTCGCGCGCAACGGCCCCATACACGGCGGATCTTCAGTGGAATCGGGTTTCGAGCATGGAATCCTCCGGCCTCAAAGCCGAGACCTTACCACTAGGTCACCTCGGCCTCTCCGATATCTCTGTGCTACTGGGGATTATGTTTTGGATTTTTAAAAATATCTGGTTAACCTGAGTTAATCCAAGGTTTCATTGCCATTTCCGAACTCAGAACGTTGAAATAATTAACTGTTGGAAAACTTCCTTTCTTATGCAAACAAAATGGCGAAATTTATAGACTAATGTTATTGATGAAACGTATTCGATTGCACAGTTTTAGATCCAAAAAAAGACAAGGGAATTGTGATTTTTTATGTGTTTATTTCAAATGTTGGGGATATAGATTCCATTGCTTTATGAACTAAGGAAAGCTGCTCAAAGAACACTGGGATTGGATTTGTCATTCACGTTTCACTCCACCGTTTCTCAGATTGTTTCGGTAAACTTGAATTTTCCTTTATTTCGAATAAACTCTCGCATTGCTCTATACCAAACTCAGATAATACATTATTCTATTGATGACGTGATAGCGTTTTGTTGTCTCCATTTGTTACCATGAAACAGCTTACACTAGTAGAATTACGATTTTCAATTTTTTTCTTCGCTTAAGGGGACCGTGGACCTTGAAATTGGCAAAAATTGACCATAATATAGAAAAAACTATTTTGTTATATTAATATGTTGTTTACTTTACTGAAGCATATGCACAAAACCGCATGTGTCTAAATTAATTTAATAAAAAGTTGTAAGCATTTAAAAAAAATTTAAAGGGACCCTAAAATGTAAAGAAACAGGAAACACGATTCTTTCACATTTTATTTTAGTTCAGGATTAATATTTTTGCGTTTTAGCTTTCGCCGATTTTAAATGTAACTGATAACTGCTGTTTGCCCGCGTTTGTTTACACTTTTTACCTCGTGCTTTTTACGAATTGTCGTGTAAATATTTGCTATCATCATATGTGAGAACCGCCTGCTCTGCTATTCCCTGAAGTTATTTTTTTTGCAAAACCTTAGTAAGTAATAATACTTTGTGTGTTTTTTCAATTCCTACTATTAGTTCACACTCTCCCTATATATATTTATTTTAATATCTTGTTCCAATTTTCAATCGTTAATAAAATACTTTTTATTCATCCACTCAAGTTCAAATACATTTTTTTAAACTTGTAGTGGATGACACTTGATGTTAATACAGTTTTTTTTAATTTTTTAAAAAATTTTCTTTGTTGACCTAAGTAGGAATTGACTTTAATATTTTTTATATTACTTGTTTAATAACATACTGTTATTTACAACAATTCATATGTAATTATGCATAACAGTATGTGGTCTTCCCTTCTGTCCAATACAAAATGTGATGAATGCAATATGTCAATTCCATACAGTAACGCACGTTTAAGTTTCTGCCATGTACCATCATACGAGACAGTGATATCAATAATATCATCATTTTTGTCAGATGGTGATTCTAAATCCTTATAGGACAATATTTTGAGACGAGACCAGTCAAAATATCGACAACAATACCAATTCCATAAAGTAACGTCTGTACACGTTTCTGTCATGCACCATCATACGAGACTGTGATATCAATAATATCATCATTTTTGTCAGATTGTGATGCTAAATCATTACGCTTTTAGCGAATAATTTTGCAAGACACTTTAGAATGCCATATTGTAAGTGTGCTTCTCCTCATACAATTTATGTAAACATTTTGAAATTTTTTTTTATTCATTGGATGAATGCCAATAGCCATGGAAAAAACTTCCAATGCTGCTTGGCCTTCCCCAATTTTCAAAAAAGGTTTAACAAACTTTTTATTTGCTTCAAAGCATTTGTCCACATTATAAAGAGGTCTGGAAAATATAGAATTAAATATTTTATCACATTTTTTGCATCTTAGTTCTATTTTTGATGAAAAGCCATAAGTACCATTAGGTGTAAAATCCAAAGAACAGTATCGTTGTCGATATTTCGACTGGCATCATCACGAAATATTGTCCTATAAGAATTTAGCATTACCATCTGACAAAAATGATGATATTATTGATATGACAGTCTCGTATGATGGTACATAGCAGAAACGTGGACATATGTTACTATATGGAATTGGTACTGTTGTCGATTTTTTGACTGGTGTCGTCATTGATTACGAGATACTTTCGAAATATTGCCTTGAATGCACTACTGCGGGAAGGAATCTTGGAGAACACAGTTCTGATTTCTACATATGGAACAAAACCCACAGAATGCAGGGCCAGAACGCAGCGAAAACTATGTGGAATCATCAAATGCTATGGAAGTTAAAGCTATAGAAATTTTCTGGAAGAGATCAGTTGAAAACTGGTATGCGATACATGATTGTTCTGTCAGATGGCGATTCTAAGATATGCCAACAATTATTAGAATTAGATGTATATGGTAACAGAATGAAAATTACTAAAGAAGAATGTCTAAATCATGTGACAAAGAGACTTGGGGCAAACAAATTTTAATTTATTTTTGTTGGGAATAAATAGTTATTTATATTAATTTCGAAAACACAAGTGTCTGAAATTGTAACGCTCCAATTTAAAGTGAATAACCCAGCATAAATATTTTTGTAGTTTAATAAAATGAATAGTGTATGGTATATAGATAGAAAGTATCAAAGCAAGTGTACACATATATTTAAAGTGTCTTTTCCTGAATAGTATATTTTTTTCAGATTTACGTGTCTCCATGCTTCTTAGTTTTTTAGTAAATCTCATAAAACTAGAAAATAACCCGTCATGGGAATGACGGGTGCAAATTGCCTCTTCATTTGAGAGATTTCCCGTCAAATATGGCGTGTTTAAATGTATATGTATATATATATATATATATATATATATACGAGAGAGAAATGTTTAACATTGATTGAAAATCAATAAAATAAACATGTATTATGACGGGAAATATATTTTTTATTTACGTATTTCTTTATTCAAAAAAACCTCTTGGTAAACAACATTCAGTGTGAAGTATTTTTCGTTGTTTAACAATTTTAAAGTTGCCAAAAAATATTATCAAATTATATCATCACGATTGCACTAAATAATCAGATGCATCATGGCGTCCGAACTATATCACGCGCATGAAATATGATTGACGTAATTTACTACTTTCTATTAGGAAACGAAACGTTTTTTAAAAATTAAATAAATATATTTTTTTAATTTTTAAAAAAAGTTATTGAGTTAATTTTTTTTAAAAAATACATTCCATATAGTTATGTTTCGATAAATAAGTGCATAAAATTTCAGAACTCTCAATTCAGAGTCAATAATTAAGCAAAAAGCTATAGTGTCCACCGTCCCCTTAATAAACTGCTACAGAAAATTAAACCAATTTTGACTGGCTAAGACTCTGAGGGTTTAATGCGCAGGTTTCAAAGGTTCCCTATTATGTGCTGAGAACGCTTGTAAAGGGATAAAGCCTATGTAAACACTGTAAGTTCGCAATAGCCTTTTTCATTGAATTCCCCTCCCCCCCCCTTCAGACGAACTGAAACGGGCTGTGGAAAAGACCTCAACAAGTATAATTGGACCTCTTACCACACATCAATGAAGCCATCTTTCTACCCGACCACCCCTCAAACGCACGTAAGCGCTTCAAACAAGCCGTCTTAGGTGTTTAGGCGAAACCTGTAGACCGCCCAGAACCGCCTGGATAGGTACGAGAGGGTTAAGGACTTCCAACAAGGCTAAAAATCTAAAAAAATACTCGATCCTGATCCTCATTCACAAACTACAAGTAATTAAATTCACATGGCGATAAAGGACTTGTAAGTATGTCGGGTTGATCTCTCATCGGAAATGCTGAACACAATGGTTAAGTTTAATTTAGTTATATTCAAGTCCCGTTTTGAAGCAATTGGAGGATTATTTTTTGACGGACGTTGTAATTTTGAAACGCAGGCAGATGATAAGCTTGTTACCTGGGCTAGCACCATTTCTTCAGAATTTTGCACCACGCCTGCAGGAGGATGTTTGAACCACCGTGTCACATTAAATGTTCACCAGACTCCACATATATCTTCAAGGAAAACTTGTTTGGAATCTGGAATCCACTAGCACTGAATCAATATCTTGTTTTACAGGGAAACCACGGTTCATATGATATTGAAGACAATGAAGAAGGAGGCGAAAAATAAATTCATTTATTTCCCTGGAATAGCAAAAATGGAAGGATAGAGGTATTTCTCTTTATGGAGACCACAATGGATTAGAAAATAATTGTGTATGTAAACTCTTTAATAATGAATAATTTGCAGCGTTATTCTTACTCTTTCTTGAATAAACCCTGTGTATTTAGCAAAAGCAATATGATAAATTATATTTTTAACTGTTAAGATAATTTAATCGTTCTGAAATCGAACATAATTTTCATTCGAAAAATTATCTTAAGATTTTAGTCATCAAAACATTTAAGTTAGTGAGTTCGTTTCGATAGGGTACAAATGTTGTACTAGAAGACGTACGTGTATTTTCCTTGGTGCAGACTGCTATAACTGTTCAATCATCAACTGATTAAGATTGTCTATGAAATGTATCTGTGGGAAACGGAAATTACCTAATTAACAGTTTTAATTTTCAATCCGATTGTTTTGCTTCAACTCTGGTAGACTTAACACATATTTAACAAAGAACTTTTAACGAAGGGCAAAAACAAGGCATTTTACATTATTCTTATGGTATGATACAGCCCTATTAGCACAAAATGCTCTACAATATCTATACGATATCGTTACAAAATTGTGCGGTATTCAGAATATCGTGGTAACATCTTGGGAAATATCGTGCAATATCTTGCACTAATAGGGATGTACTTTTCTACCCCTTGCGAAACTAATCTATACTCTCTCAAATCACCTAGTAGAGAGTTTTACTCTTGTTTGTCTCAAATTAACTCTTGTGAATGCTGCATTTATTCCCATGAGTGAATATAAGATTCACCGATTTTAAGGGTTATTAACAGGGATTAAATGTATTAAATTCTAATCTGTAGAATAAGGCATTGATGTGAAATGAGGGATAAAGCAGTGATGTGATAAGGATGTGAAATGAGGGTAGAGTTTGCACATTCCTTTTCCTCGAAAGAAATCCAGTTTCAAAAGGTAATTTGAGATTTTCTTTAACTGCAACTTAAAGGTTTTTCACCTCTGGACCTTAGTGACAGGCTGGGAATTTTAACATGAAGTTATTTTACAATTTCAGTTAAGTCAACTGAAATTATTTATAAGTTATATTACAATCGTCATGTTATTCACCGTTCTCTAACATATTAAGGTTTTATGATTAGTGACTTAAGAAGAAATAATTCGATTAGTTTCTATTGTAAATAATACATGTACTGAGAAAACTATCAATTAAAACAAATGCAAGGATTTTTAGAATTTCTAAGTAATCCTCATATCGCTGACTGAAACATTTAGATAAAGATAATAAGGATGTGGAACGAAAATCATTCCAGCGAGATAAATATCGTATGAGGTTTCTGGGGGGAGACATCTAAGGCATCAAGTAACTCCCCCCCATTTGATGAGATTTTAATGAATTTGTTTGGATGGAATCAAGAGCAATATTTCTCATCGATGAATGCTGTGGTAATCTTCAGTTTCAAAAGATTCACGATCGGGAAGAACAAAGGAAAACATTCTTTTGGGAATAATTGCTGGGAACCACACTTGAGAACAAATGAGAAGCAATATTATGGCCTCTTATCCTGTCTAATGGGTTTCGATTGTTTTCGTATACATACAAACAATTTAATTATCTAATGTCTCTTCTTCTTAAAACATGTTAACAAAAGAAAGACAGGTATATTAAATCATGAATGAAACAAACATAAATTTAAAAGATCATACAAGCCATTTTCGCAAATTTAATTAAGTGGGATTTTATTTAGATTGTAGCGGTTACAATTCACTGCCTTCTCCTTTTTATGGTAGGTGGCGTTATGGGTTTTTCCCATGATGCCTCTCTCTCTTCTTGACTGTGTACTTGTCTCATGACGTTGTTCACTGTCTTGTACCTTTTAATGCACTGTGTCGTGGAACTTAGCCATCTAATAAAAATGGTTCTTGAAGTGGAATTGAATCTTCAACAGCGGCATTCCATATAAACATGAGTCTCGTCCCTCTACAAGATTAATTTAATGCAAACTGAAATATTCATTTTTATGTTTTTATCACACATAATGCTTGAAAGGAATTCGCCAGAATAATTGACAATTTCATCATTTGTCCCTTTATAGTTTGAAACAAGAAATTTTTGTTCATTCTTCACGTAAGTAGAAATAGTGTTATAAAATGATGTTCGTAGAGAAACAATATCATATTAGATGTTATATTGCGTCAGTCGTCTTTACTATTTCTGAACAAATTAATTTGAAAACACTCTTTCATTGTAGTGTAATAAATGAATACCTCACTTGCCAAATCGATTTACTCCATAGAACAAAAAGTAGAGAAACGTGATAAAATAGTATAAATTGTTTTTTAAAATTCATTTTAAATTATAAATTCAACTAAACGTCGTAGAATGTATTACTGCAGATGTATCTTTTATATAACGACATATAAAAAGTACAAGATAGAATATCCTTGGAGTAATTATTATTACTACAATTTGTGCGTGATTAAGGGATTTAACCAATTTGGCAAGCGAAAGAAAAGTATTAGGATAGATTAGGATTAGTTGGACCGTTTTTTTTTTTTTCCTAAGAATTTTTTTAAAAACGGAATTCAAAATTTTTAAAAATTTTTTATGCTGACACTAGTAGTGAATATTCAGGAATAATTCGCCATAGTAACATTAGAATATATTAACTATCAGTATCCATTTAAAACCCAAACTGACACCAAGTCGCTTGACCCAGCCTGCCTCTACTGCGGGGTAAGTTGAGCCACTACTAACATGAAGCGACTATCATAAAATATTCTTCTACATTATTATACTTTATTAATATAAGTAACGCAGTTGTGTTATTATCCAAATTATGTGTATTATATACAAACACTGTGCATTTCTATTTAATAGAAACTGAGTACAGCTTTTATGGTCATAGTCAAATAGTATTGCATAATTATAATCAAAATTGAATCCGCATGATTTTTCATAACAAGTATCTTGCATAATAAATCTGGTACAATTACATCGCACATATTGAAAAATTTCTATAACGTATACCCTGATAAACCCTGTGTAGCAGCGCCGATCAATGTTCCCCATGCGAAATGGACCAACTATTCCCATATACCCATTTTTGTTTCTCATGGGTGTAGGGATTTATTCTGAAAGCATTTCGATAAGCAAGCAAGCCCTAAAGTAACAATGAAGAATTATCTTTCTGAATATTATTTGAAAAAGTGGAAATTATAATTTATAAGCAAAGAAGGAAAATTACTCAGCTTATAAAAAATTAGAAAATTCTGTCTGGTTCTTTAATGAACTCTACTTCTTCAATGACGCTGATGTCGAAAAAGGAAGGGGGGATAATACACATTTGTCTAGAATGACAGCGTTAAATACCGAAAAGTATTAAAAATATCGCGACTGGTCCAACGTGCCCCTATGCCCAACTAGACCCGGTCTAACCTAAATTAAATTCAATCTTCAAATTATTTTTTTATTACAGAAAAGCTTCATTGTACAGAGTGTCCACACTTATCGCGGTCCAATAGCTGATTTCTAAACCGTTAGAGATAGACATATAGTTTCAGTTTTAAAAATGCTTTAAATAAAGGGGAAAATTATAATATATGTTTTTTGAGTGAATAAATATATTCCTGAAAAAGTTACGAAATCTAACTTTTTATGCGGTCCCTCTGTACTATCAATCATATTTAGTAAAAGATTTTTGGCACTCTCACATTTTAAGCAAAAAAGTTCCCACTCTTCTGCGACTAAAACTGACCGAGTTATGGAACTTTGAATATAGCTGACTTAGACCACTTTACACCATTTCAATAGCCGTCTTGAAGACGATCCACCAATCAATGAGCAGCACTTGCTCGCTAAGGCCACTGATTGGTTAAAAATCTTGAAATTCAAAGCTCCATAACTCGCTCAGTTTTAGTCGCAGAAAAATGGGACTTTTTTTTTTGTTTAAAATATGAAAATGTCAAGAATATTTCACTAAATATGACTGATTGGGCTGGGGGACCGTATATAAAGTTAGAATTGGCAACTTTTTCAGAAATATATTTAGTGATTCAAAAAACATAAAATATAATTCCTCCTTTTATTTAAAGCATTTTTTCGGTTGGAACTATATGAAAAAAAGAAGCTATTTTACCACGATAAGTGTGGACACCCTCTATACATTTTTATTGAAGATTTTAGCAAAAATGAATAATAACTGTTCTGTTACAGTTATAATAATAACTGTAATAGTAAATACTGTAACAAAGTAATAATAATTACTTCGTATAAATTGATTCATAAGCAATATAATGGTTTTCTTCGTCATCTGTATTTGAGCTCAGGTCATGTCGATTTGTCCTTATGTTTTTATACTAATCGTGTTTACTGCGAGGAATGAATTTCAACAAGTCCATCATAACACACAGTATAGTGCCTGCTGTGTCTCAACTATATCAAATAATCTATCCTGTATGGAAATACAACATCGTATTTATGAAAAAAATAGTAATGTATTTAAAACAGAAATAGACCAAATTGACACAAGTCAATTGGGAAGACACAAAATTGAGACATCCTTTCAAACGGTAAATCCGACATAAAAGCGAATAAAATTCGCATACGTAGTAGGGTGGGTCGCTCTTCTGTGGAGAAAAAAAATTATTTTTAATCAAAATCTACCTATGCGGAAAAGATGTTCTATGGTATGGAGATTAAGAGAAAAATAATAAAAAAATTTAATTCAAAATTTAATACTACCGAAGGGGGGTTGAATTTTCCAAAAAAAATTGGAAAAATACTTAATTTTGATTATTGATTATACGATTTTAGATTCGAAATAATTGTTTTTTCTGCAATATAAATAACCAAAATTGATGATTAATGAGTAGTTAGTAGTATAATGTACATTGCAACATTTTGTGACTCAGCTCCCCCTCCCCACACCGTCAAATCAGTCCGGTTAAACAACTAGAGCAGTAGGCAATGACTTTGCTTGCTTTCAGAATTCTTGGAAGGGCTACTTCCCTTATGTGATTTCTGTCGTCAGCTAGCATTGATATCAGGACATTTTCTGGATGGCCAAGAAATCAGTTTCTTTTAATAACAGGGTCTATGACATCCTTCAAATCATTCGAGAAATAACGCGATAGAACGATTGATTGATGCAAATGCTGTGCCTCATAGATTAATTACGGTTTCGTTTTGATCTTGAACCACATACACGCATAGACTTTTGCGATGAATGTCGTTAATGTCAATAAAGCCTCGGATGAATTTTCGTGAGCTACATTGAACCTGAGAATTCTGTTCGTGATTCTAAGCCACCTTGTGTGGCAAACTTTTCCAGGATTTATATTCGACAGACTTTCTCTGCAATGTCAGTAGTTTATGACTTCACAAATTTCCATTAAGTACAGTTAATCAGTACTTAAGTCTTTCTTGTTAGTCACTTCACATAGCGTGTATTCTATTGGCGTGGATGAAACTACAGATAGCTTCTCGCATCCGGCCAACGATTTTCTTATTTCGCCAGTCAGGCTTCTGGGTCCAGTTGTGGTTCTATCCACGTGCGCGAAAAGATGACGTAGTGGAAGCTCGTTGGTGTGTGACTGGCACATAAGCCATTGCAGTGGAAGATTCAGGATGAGTTCCATGTTACGTATAATACCTCCTTTGACACCTTGTTGACAGATGTTCCGTTGCAACCAACTTTGTTACATCTATGTCATTGTCAACGCATAACAAAAAAAACTATATATGTTATTTCCAATAATTTGCGCTCTCCCGAAATTTACAGACACGTGGCCGATGTACTCAGAGCCAGGGTCTTTTACCAAGCTTATGTGTTCTTCTATTATGACTTTTCTTTTGTTGTCTTCCATTGATAGAGTAATGTATTTTCGCCCATTTAAGTATTAACCAAACTGCTCATGGTCATAATCTTTTATGACCTGAGGCAATAGAGTGGTTCTGGCCTTTGTTCTCCCACACCGAATTTTATTTCTGTCAACAACGTTCAAAACATTGCTTTATGAGATAATGCCCACATCTTGAAGCGCAGTTGACACGATGGCAGCGCCTGCTCGATCGGAAATACCAAATAGGTACAGTGTTCTAACTGCAGCTAAAACTTTTGTCACTACAGGTGTGACTGTGGGGAAGATTCCATGAAGTACCACTTCCGACTTATGGAGGGCTGGGAGGATAAAGCAGGAGACAGAAAAAAGATGGGATTTCCTACTGCTCTAGTTGTTTAACCGGACTGATTTGACGGTGTGGGGAGGGGGAGCTGAGTCACAAAATGTTGCAATGTACATTATACTACTCACTACTTAGTACTCACTACTCATTTATCATCACTTTTGGTTATTTATATTGCAGAGAAAACAATTATTTCGAATCTAAAATCGTATAATCAATAATCAAAATTATGTATTTTTCCAACTTTTTTTGAAAATTCAATCCCCTTTCGGTAGTATTAAATTTAGAATTTAATTTTTTTATTATTTTTCTATTAATCTCCATACCATAAAACATCTTTTCCGCATAAGTAGATTTTGATTAATAATAATATTTTTTTGAAATCGTATAATCAAAATTCAGTATTTTTCCATTTTTTTCGAAAATTCAACCCCTTTCGGGAGTATTAAATTTTGAATTTAATTTTTTTATTATTTTTCTCTTAATCTCCATACCATAGAACATCTTTTCCGCATAGGTAGGTTTTGAAATTCTGAAAAAAAAATTTTCGATCCACCCTAATACGTAGGGGTCATTCTTAAAGAAGAGGTGTCAGTGTATAAATAACTCATTATTATTTAACCCCAAGAAGAAGATGAATGAAACAACGAGTGACAACAACAGAAAAAGCGGTACCTTTTACGACAATATCATTGCATTAAAAGGTTTTTAACTAAATTTGTATTGCGCAATAATGCAATTAGCAACGATTTACATTAGAGTATGGAATTAATCAGATTGGTTTCTGATATAAATTATTTATTATTCAATGGCTAAAAAAGATTTCTCAATTAGTGGTGTTAATCCTGATTATTAGAGGAATTTGCTTTGAATATAAATAGTTAAGAGTCAATTAAGTGCTTTGACATTAAAATTTAAAAAAATTCAGAAAGTACAGTTAATCCATTTTGCAAGTGAGGCATTCAAATAATAAATATGTAATAATAAAAATGTGTGCACAAAATTGACATTCCTTACATTTAATTTTTTCCATGTCTGGGGCAAAACTCCGTATTTATATATATCTAAATAAGGAATTTTCGTCACACAGAAATGGAAAAATTAAACCTAAGGGAGAACAGTTTGGAGTACACAATTTTTTTTGTTGGAAACACACACAATTTTGTAGTTAAAAGATAAAGGACAACAATGAGCACAGGTTATTAACACGTTAAACACGATTTTTTATTCGCAAGAATCATTTACACGTATATTGCAGTGAACTGGTGCTCTCCAAGAGTTATTAAAGCAAATAAAAATTATTTTCTGAAATCTATCTTGCATATTCCACTGAATCACTCAGATAAGACAGTCACTTGCTCATAGATTTTGCATTATCTCGCAGAAGGACTTTGTGTTATTGTATCCGATAAAGTTGACATATCCATCGTTTTGATTTATTATGCTTACATAAGTAACTTAACGGTGGAGATACGTCATAATGGAAGATTTAATGGATCGGAAGTAATCTTCAATTGAACTGCTGGTTATAATTTTAAAGTTATTGATGACACTGCAATGGGAAAAGATATGAAAATTTCAATAAGAATAATGACAATTTTATTAAGACACTCAGTAACTCAGACTCAGACTGTAGTAAGACACTCAGATTTAGTAAGCATTAAATTTCTTGATGCTTGATCCAAGCATATGAACCTGCATACAATTTTTAGACTTCCTGTGACGAGATACGAGATGAGATCATTGCATAATTCAAGGACATCCATTTGATTTCTTAATTGATTCGATTAATTTAAAAAATCTGTATATATAAAAGAGGAAAGTATGTCGGTGTTTGTCTGTTCGTTTTTTTGGTTCTTTATTCACGTCCACACCGTTGGACTTACGACGACCAAATTTGGCACAGTGATGGATTAGCACAAGCGGGAGCTAACGCCGCAAAAAAGTATTCTAAAAATCGAAATAGATTTTTATTTATTTAATTAAATAACGACAATTAATCTATTTTTCATCAATACTTTAATTTTCAATTTTTTTTCAATTTAGTTTTTCACCAATAACTTCTAAAATACTTATTTTTTGGAAAATTATTTTTACTTCACCTTAAAGAACGAAAAATTATCTTTTTAATGGTACTAATTTAATTGTTGTACGATTTTATCTCCAACTGTAATTAACGTTTCAAAATTCATTTTAAACTGAAATTGAAATAATGCTTTTATTGTTATAAAATAAAATTAAAACTAATACGATATAAAGACTAATAATGAAACAATATACTAACCTCGTATATTGTTTCATTGAATCCTTTATTCACTTGTTTTCACCACTATTAAAGCTAAGAAAATGCTGATTCTTTTGTCAAGGTCCTTACTTCCGCTGTTATTTCGTAGTACGCACTTCCGTTTTTATTTCGTAGCTTTTAATATGCACTGAAATAACGAATGACGTTAGTTTAGCTACTACTCGATGTGAGTTTCAGCTTGACTTTATTTATAGTATTAATAGAGAGTATTTATATTTAGTTCTTATTGCCCTTAAAAGTATTCTTTTTGTCCGAGCATTCCTCTTCAGGGAAATTTTTTCGAGTGAGAATTGTTCTCTAGCGATTTTGAGTTTCTTTATTTGATTTTTAAAACATTTTATTTAGAAGCTTCGCAGTAACCAGGTTATACAGTATAAGTATATTTCTACATTGTAAAACTGTGTTAGTTATTTAACTATACCTTGTTTAAAATACATGTTTTTAAAAAAAAATTCTCGCATTTCATTCAAACCATACTGTTATAAGGTGATAAAAAGGCTATATTTGAAAGTTTTAATTCCACAAGAAAAGATTCAAAGAAGATTTACGTTTTTTTGGAAAGTTGGTGACAATATTTTTAGGGAAAAAAACAGGAGGCCGGTACATGAACAAATGTGGATCCCGAGCAACGCCGGGTTTTCAGCTAGTATATTATATTTCATATTAATCCAATTTACATATCATTTCACACCTTTGAATATGAAGTAGTCTTGAAGTAAACAGGCATTCTTTAAACGATTTTATGGAGTTCACGAAACTGTTTTCTGCGATTTACATCTCTCAAAGGTCATTCAGCACCAAAATTAACGAAGTTTAGTCCTATATTTCACATATGGAAGTTAATATTCCTTTGATAAAAAATACAGAAAACAAAAATATCATCCAAGCATACAAGCCTGCATAAAACTTTAAAATTTCTTATGATGAGATACGAGTAGGTAGATCCTGCGAAAATCGAAGAAAGTCATTTGATTTATCAAGTCTCATCCTATGATTAAAAATGAGGAAATAAATCGGAGGTGAGAAATGGAATTTATTGGGATTTAATTAGCAGACGATCTGAAACAGTTGCAATTTACTCGTCTATGTTTATGGACGAGTTTCCTGGTTTGTTTATTTTGGATTCATAGACCGTTTTCCGGTAAACTTCCGATTTAAGCAATCGCCAAATCTATTTGGGAACTGTATCAAGCGAAAGTTCGAATCGGTTCTTTCTTTTACGAACAAAACGTTGAATTCCGTGTCCTTTGACTTTGTGTAATCCTTTCTTTTTAAATCGGTTAAAAAAACTCTTAAAGCATTAAAATTCGAAATGCAACTATTGTAATTAGCTAAATCGTTTGGTTTAGAATTTAACCGCCAGTGATTATCTAAATCGTTTGGTTACAAATTCAACCGCCAAACAAATCTTGGATGTCGATAAAAAGAGCGATAAAGAATAATTTTGGCAACCTTTAAACTAAATCAGGCTCTTTAATATTTTTAAAGTATTCTTATGACATAACATTAAAAAGCTCCAGTTTAAACATTAATTAATATCCTCAAGCAGAGTGTTTAAATTTTGAAGATTCTTATTGACTTAACATTATCACCGGAAGTGAAAGTTACACGCGGAAGTCCTACTTACATGTAAATAAACAAACCAGAAAACTCGTCCACAGTTTCAAATGGGTTCGAAATCTATCGGTCTTCCTTCGAGACAGCTGCTGCACTAGGATCTCTCTTCGACATTACTTCATTCATTTTATATATTCGTCAGAAAAAGAATGATTTCATATGATGAATCAAATATGCTATGGAAAAAATTAGAAACTGAATAAGATGCCATTTTTAAAAAAACAATTTAATTGCGCTAAATATCGTCGATAAAAATGAAAACTATCGAATTCTAAATTAATCTGTATCGCATTCCTTGATTTGCATTTAGTATGCTGACAACATCAAAATTTTGAAAAAAAAAACATTATTTACGGAATATTTTTCTTCAATGTTTTGCAATTAGAAGATTGAAGTATTTAATCTTTTTTGGTTAAAATTTGTGTTAAAATTTAATTTTATAATTATTAACTATTTTTTTTATTATTTATAAACTCCAATCATTACATATATGGGTACTGATTCACATAAATTTCATTGAAAAATATCGTGCATTGAAAGTTTAAGTGTTGTTTACACGGTTAGAAATAGATTTGGCAAATTTATATTCAATTTCATCTGACCAGTTTCATTAAGGAATATTTAACTAAGTAATAAAAGGAATATTGAGCATATATTTAAATTTGTATTTCCATCATATCGTGGTTGCAACTGCAAACTATCGACTGGGCTATAGAATTAGATACAGAATTTGATAGTTTACATGTGTACAGACGATATCATGAATTCAGGATCTATGGATTTCGCACAAATACATAAATAAACCGTCAATATATTCAATTCTAATAGTTTTCATGCAATCTAAATTGAATCATTAGTGCATACCCCATTAACACAATATGCCCAACAATATTCATACGATATCTTTACGATGTTGTGCGGCATTCAGAATATCGTAGCGACATCGTGGAGATATCGTAGAATATCCTGTGCTAATTGGATATCTTCATAAGAAAATCTTAATGAATCTTTATTTTAGTTGCATGATGATTTAGTTACTGATTTTGCATGAACAATCTGAAAATTGTCTTCAATTGAAAATATAATAGTAATGCTAAATTCCATTCAATTTTTCAAGGAACATTAAATAAAAATGTTAAAAAATATATTCCTAAGAAGAAAATGTAAAATTTTAGGAAAATAGAATAAAACATGTTAGACTAGAATACATTTTGAAATGAGTTATCTTTTCATCTAGGTAAATTTGTAATAACAAAAAATATATTTGTTTTAAAAATCTCAATTTTTCTATTTATCAAGCTAATTTATTGTATATCATAATTATATTTTCATAAAATAATGGAAAATTAAACACATCAGAACAAGAACTTAAAATTTTCTGTTGCTTTATTTTAATAAAATTTAGTAGATATTTCTTTAAGATGCTGTAGCATTTTCTAATTATTCTTATGAATAAGTCTTGTGAATAACTATGAAATATTTCACTAATTATTCATATGAATAACATTAATAGTAAATATTATCAACAGATTGTTAGATATATTGCTGGATAAAAAGGAAAATGTTCTGACATTAGAAATCCAAAAACAAACTGAAATTCTTACAAATTAATCTTTCATACCTATATAACTCTACAAAATGTAGCAAAAACATTTAGTTTTAAGTTTAAGTATACTATTTTTTTCAAAGTATGTTATTTGTGGAGAAGTATTAATTTTATGATGTTTATTACTTTATCTCAAATTTCTTCACAGATTTTCGATTTTTAAGAACTTTTTCGTTATTGGAATCAGAACACACAATTTTAGTTTATTGAGTTGAAATAGAAGTATTTGTTTCCTTGGAACTTCCAAAATAAAACAAATTCAATGTCTACAAATGATTCTTTTACACTTCACTGAATCCCGTATAGAATAGGCGAACGTAAACTAACATTCACATTGGATGATGCAGATAATTTCGCCTCCTTATACAACCGAACAGGTAATCCGACTTGCAAGAAAAGGAAAACATCTTGAAAGGTTCTTTCACAGTGCCATCTGAATAGAAGGACATTCTGAGCCAAGACTGAAGAAAGTTTTCCTTTCACTAGTATCCGAATATAGGCTATTTGTTGAGATTCGAGGTTGTTTAATCAATTTGTTGCAGCAATTTTTCTGACAAGAATACGTAATTATTTGAATTTTATAGTGTTGCTCTGATAGGGTGAAAGGCTGTACTGATAGGGTGAAGAAAGGTAGCGCTCGCAGGGTTTACGCTTTTAAACTTTTCATTATTTCTAAACTCAAATTTACTTCAAAGTCAAGTTAGTTAATTAAGTTTGCATTGCGATTCTGTAAAGCATTTCAAACTTAAATCTTCTTGGTGCGATTGGTATGTACTATACAAGCATGGACTGTATTTTAAAGGCAATAAAATTATTTTTAGAGCTCATCAAGGCATGAATCTTGTCAACACTTATTTTCTCAATGTACTAAGAGATATCGTAACAGACATCTATCGTCAATGAAATAGTTTATTTTTATTAAAAAATATGCCAATGAAAATGCAAATGGCGAAAATGCACGACTCTTGATTTCCAAAAATAATTTCGAATCTCTAATCCAAAACATCGTAGCCTGATAATATTTTAGACTTGACTTGTCTGACTTCATTGCTTTAATGACTTCATTCTACATGTAACGATTTTTACATCTTGTAATTTTCAGAAAAAAATGTCTAATTTCAACTCTTTCTAATACTAGTTTCCTCCACTTTTCACGTAGACTTACGTCTCTCCTTAGTGGTCTAATGGTGTGTCGGGAAAGCAAAACATTATGACGCCTTTCGCGCTAAAGTTAAACGCTTATAGCTCCGCAACCAAATAACATGGAATGTTGGGGTTAATATCATTTAACAGAGAAAGGTGGACATTGGAGATTGGAAGAAGAAGTTTAGAGTTTGGAATTATGGTTTAGTCACATTTGAGCTGCAAAGTTGGTGAACATTACGAAACATTTTGATGACGTCACAGCGACCCATGCGCGCGCACGCAGACTAAGGCAATTCATTCATCGATCGCGCGAAATATTACTGAAGAACTCTTCAATTACGTCGAATTTCGTGCTAAAGTTAAACGCTTATAGATCCGCAACCAAATAACATAGAGAGTTTGGTTTTAGCTTCATTTAACAGAGAGAGGTAGACGTGGAAGATTGCAGAAAGAATTTTAGAATTTGTAATTACGGTTTAGTCACAGTCGAGTGGCAAAGTTTGTGAAAATCACTAAGAATTTTACATATATAGAGTCACATAGTCACAGTAGATTAATAGTCACTATAGACTATTGAGTTAATAGTCACATACAGCTAGCTACTTTAGTCACAGAAAGTCACAGTTGAGTAAGGTAAGTAAATCTAAACCCCTTAATCTCAGCAGCCGTTTAGCAGAGACAACCTCCCGTCGATTTTTTTTCTCCATAAAAGATTTCCGCAGTTCCGAGGTAGTGTGTGAAGCAATCCTTCTGCTGCACGTTTCTCCATAATCGGATTCAAACTCAAAATTCCAGATCGCAAGAGATTTTATGCAAATGAAAAGCGATTGATGTGTTTTGTAATTGGTCTCATGTGATCAAAGTGAAGGGAATATTGGGTATTTTTAAAATGTTACGTAGGCGTTTCAGGGAAAAAGTCTGGTGCAAAAGAGACGCCGTAATAAACATGCCAAAATGAGAGATTTAATATACCTCCAGCGAGGAAAAAGAACGAAACTGGAGTTCTAGAAAAGTGATTTCGGAATACATTAAGATTTTAAAATATATAATATTAGAATTTGGAATAAAATTAAGTGAGATTATATATATATATATATACATACGTTGAGTTTTACATATATAGATGCCTACGTAAAAACATTATCATGTTACAAATATGGAACATTTTCCGAGAAGATGATTCCCCAAAGATTTCAAGGTGAATAAATCATTTTTTTCAATAAATAATTACTTATTTGAGACTAACAGTTCATTTGCTCGTCAGGTTTCAAGCAAACAGGCAGTTTGCATTCTATTTTTTAAATTTATTTGACGCGTCTCGAACTTCACTAAAATTCAGGTTGGTTCTGTTCTACAAACACCTTTTCATATTCAAATTAATATTTTCAACTCAAACATGTACTGAATAGACACGAGAATCGCTTTGGTAACTATGGCCTTCAGCTGAAAACCTGTTTACTCGGCAAGGCTTTCAACTTAAAGCATCTCCAATTTAAAGCGTATTTATATGCACACACAGCCGTTTGGAATCATAATGAAACAGCTTAAAAATAATGAAGGAAGACAAATCTTGACTTGATGTTCTAAAACATTCCAGAATCTATTTCTAAATGCAAATTAGCATAGCAAAAGAATAAAAAATAAAAAAAACAAATGTGGGAAAATTAAATTCTTTATTCTTAGTTAGAAAGCTATGATTCCATGCAAATGCCTGTGAAGAAAAGAAAGGATGCTCGATCTCTAAATTTATTTTATGTTATTTTCTTTGAAGTGGCGTTTTTCATACTTGTAAAAGTTAGAATTTCGTAATAAAATTTTCATTAACTTTATATTATGCAGGAATTCTGAAATTTTGCACGGTTGTATGTCCCAATGACAATAGAATATTTTAATATTTTCGGAACTCTATTCTCAGTTAATTGATTGATTTGAATTAAATTTTAGTCCCATGTGATGGCCTCCCTCTGGTAGGGAATTTGAAGAAAAGAATACCAGGTGTCTTCATATTTATAATAATGGACAATTAAGTATATAAATATGAAAAATTGATGAAAACTAAAAAAAAAAAATAGAAAAGTCATTAAAAACATTCGTCCATTAATGTTTTGAAAAAGCCGAAGAAAATCCAAGAATTTGGAGATCAAAAAATAATTAATTAATTAATAAAAGAAAAAACAATAAAAGAAACCTAAAAATAGTGCGCAGAGACAGATACTGAAATTGAGCCACAATGAAAATCACAAGAAAGCGTTTAACTTAATAATTTAAAAAAATATATCAGAAATATTCCAATTTGGAGTAAGTATCGAAAGTAATAGCTAAAAGAGACAGAAAATATAATAAATTTTACGGCTGCGCGCAAACGCTGCTGCATCAGGAAAAATTACGATGACAAAGATTTAAATAATTGAAAGAAAAAAATTGTAAAGGGCATTAAAACGTAACAAAATTAACGACATACTATTGAAATAAGCCCAGGGAAAAGAATCCATTTTGAAAACCGTCATCGGAGGCCACTTTCCATTTTGGATTCTGTGTCGAGGAAAATGACTTTAAGGTGAAAATTAAAATTTTCCTCTGTGGCCTGAACCTATCCCGGATATTGGAAATAAGAAAAGGAAAAGCACATTTCACGAGAAAGAAATCAATACAGTCTTTACCAGTAAAATCTACCTGTCGTCATCATGGCAGAAAAACAGACCCGAACCAAGACAAATGAATGAAGGAATGAATTTACTTGGAGCATTTCTGTTATCTTCTCATGCTTCTACGCTTTCGTTTTGACCTCAGTATTTTTTATTATTACCAACTTTCTCCAAAAAACCTCCACAAATCTCATTTGAATCCTTTCTTGATGGATTAAAACTTTAAAATCTAGCTTTTTTATTACTTTATAATAATATGGATTGGATGAAAATGAGAAGTTTTGGAGAAGAATATTTATTTTATACCACAATATACCACATAATAATTAATACAACTTTCAAAATAGTGCTTATAAATATTTCAAAAATATACGTTGGAAAATAAAGCATCAAAAGACGAAAACAGAGAGAGGAAATATAATAACTAATAAATTAAAACACGGAATCATAGCATTTCCTTTCGCGCGTATGTGACTAATGCAGAAGAAAGGCGATTCCGAAAATTTTGAAAAATTATTGAGAATCATGAAAGTTGCACAGCAGCTTCAAATTACTCTTATTAAAAAGGAGATGTTCTGGACTCTACAATGATATAAATTTATGGTTCTCACATGAGAATATATGCAGAAAATTTGCGAAAATAGGCAAAAAGCACATAATTTACCAATTAACATTAAATAAATAAATATTTAATTCGAATTTAAGTTGATTCTTTGGTGTTAGCTCCCATTCATGCTGATCCATCACATTTCCGAATTTGGTCTCGGTAAGCAAAACATTCTGGGTGTGTATAGATAAGGAAAAAAACAAGCATACATACATTCACAGAAAAATAAGCTCTTATACATACAGAGTGATTAAAAAAACGTGGCTAAACTTTAAGGGTAGGTCAGGCATACGATAAGTATCAAGAATCGCATAGGAACATGTGGTTGCGCAAACGCCATCTAGAGGCAGCAGATGGCATTTGAAATTGAAATCTTCCATCGGGCGACGCCTGCGCAAATTTTACTACAAAAGGGATTTGTTATACCCACATTCATCCACATGTTCTCACATTCGGAATCAGAAACTGTCTGAAGGTCAATTTTATTCCTTTATGAGACCCCTCTCTTCAGGAGTAAATGCGTTTTTCCGAGTTTCAAGGTAATTTCATACTGTTTTATGCTTCTGTCGTAACACTGCGCACCCGCTCGTGTAATTTGATAATTTTTCACGTCTTAACATTTCAGTTTGGTAATTATATATCCAGTGCACAATGCGACGATTTAATATTTAATTTAACATTGTCAAGAATATTTAATACGTAATAAGCCTGCTAATAATCCACCAAGCAGAAGAATATCCTTGAAAACTGAGCCCTCATTCTTTAATTCTAAATTATAATCACAACCTGAAAAAGCAAGTGAAAACCAACCAGCATTGAGAAGATCTTGTGGTTTGTGTTTAAAAGAAAGAAAACGATCATCAAAATCCATGAAATGCAGTAGGTACAATATATAGTATACTTGTAAGCGTCAGTCTCTAACGAAAGTTCCATGTTTCGAACGCAAGGACAATGATTAGAAACTAAGAAGAATGTCTTTGGTTGTACAATCTTAGTTTGTAATATAATAATTTTATTATATATTGCTTAATAACTTTTTTTAAATAATATTATTAAATCTCATTACTTTCTCTGATTTCAGAAAAAAATTTAGATTTTGCAAATAATATTAAAATTAATTTTTACTCTTGATGAATAGATTTGCTTTTCTGACGTGTCTGTTATTACTATTACGAAATAACTTATAATTGTCATAGTTAAAAGGAAGAAAATTATTGTGTCATAAAAAGTACGACACTTACCTGCTCGTGTAAAAATTTTTAGCGCGCCCACTGGAAGGATAACCGATAGTCCACAATGGCCGTAGCATATATATATACACTATATGCCCAAAAGTATCCGGACACTTGCAGATTTTCATATTTTTTAGAATTTCTCCGGAATGGTTAAACCGACTGCCTTTGAACTTCGGACATGCAAAGAATAGATAATAACTCACATTTTACATTGAAGATTCGGTCCTGAGGGCAATTAGGGGGCCGTCTACAAACTGATAAAGACAAAAAGGTTTTTGGCCCACCCCGCTTCACAGAATACCGATAACAAGATGAAACTTTCAGAAATATTAATGTTTAATATGCATAATATTTACAGGAATTTTTGTAAACTCAGCTCAAATATTTGGGAAGATATAAAGGTTTTCTTAAAAACTCTCAAATTTTCCCACCTGTTTTTTGCTACTAACATGCAGAGTATTCTGTTATATTATACAAGACTTACAGAAAATATGACAATATGTTAGAGAAGCATTTGTGTAAAACTTTGGAAAAGAATTGTTGAATATTACAGGAATTATGAGCATTTTTAGTAAATAGTGTTTTACTGCGCATGCGCGAAACATAGTGTAATTTTTCTTTCACAACTCTAAACCCAGATATATAGGGCAGCTTATATAAAACAATTCAGTTCAATATCATTAGTATTCAGAAAGATATCGGCATTACAACGAGCAGAATTTTAGCTCCTGTCGAAGAGAAGCTAAAAGATGAGGGGTTGTACAAAAATTGATATTTTTTAAACTTATATCTTTAAATAGTTATATTGAATTGTATAGCGGTTAGAATTTGCTGCATACCCATGAACACTTATCAATTACGTGCATAACTTAAATTCCA
>BGPR01000760.1:215672-226131 GCA_013235015.1 Araneus ventricosus
AAATTCGCATAAATTATCCACTTCAATAGGCTTAGAAGGTTATTATGAACAATCGCCGGTTATTCTTATGCATAATTACCGCTGTTATTATGCATAATAACCGATTTTCCACATTAAACGTAACGTATATACTCTAATAGATTTTAACTATGTCCTGTCTTTATTTGAACAATGAAAATTATCTTGTCAAACTATTGGAAGTAAAATCGGTTTTAATCATTACATGAACATACCACACATGTTAAAAGCTTGTGTCATTGTAAGCACATGTTTAATATAAACTATTCAACACTAAATCATTTTCCCCTATTTTTTAATAGCCGCCATTCAAGAAAAATTTCTATCATTGCATATTTGAGTGTGTTTTGAGATACATTTTCGTGTTTCAGCTGAATTGGATTAAAGGCCTCAGCCTCATTTGTAATTAATATTTGAGTTGAAAATTTGCCGCTTTTATATTGATTTGGGTGAGTTAAATGATTCAATTGTGTCTAAAAGTTTGCTTCAGAAATAATAACGAGACAATTACAAAAATTAGATGTTACAGAACCTTTAGTTATTCATATATACCTCATAATATGTTATAAAGAATTTCTGCAAATAGTGTTGTTGTTCTAAAGCCGATGCATTTACTGGACACGATTTCACTTATGCAGAACTAAACGGAAATATTTAGAGATATCACAGTCGAAAACTCAAAGGCCCATCATTAGGAACAGGTACATCTGCAGCTCCGACACATCATTGATTATCGGGTTCAGTCGATTATAAATCATTTTTTCGTTTTCCCATGGTAAGAACAAAATTTTCAATGAGTATAGAGAGTTTTATTGATGAGTATAGGGGATTTAAATTTCAATGAGTATAGGGGATTTAAATTTCAATGACTATAGGGGATTTAAATTTCAATGACTATAGGGGATTTCAATGAGTATAGGCGATTTTAAAAACAGTGGCTGTAGGTTTCTGAGTGTCTTTTTTCATATTCGATTCGAGGGGATTTTTTAATTGATAGTTCACTCACTTGCTGGCGTACTAAAGTTGTGAAATTCAGTACAGTTAGGTGTTCCCGACGACAATACACTATTTAAAAATTTTTAGAACTTCAATTTCAGTTAATCAATCAATTTAAAATAAATTGTCATTCCTCATGAGTGGTGCCATCTGGCATTGAATTTGAGAAAAATTATTTTAAATTTTCATAATATTTATAAAAATGAACCATTAAATGCATTAAAAAACTAAAATGTATAAAACAGTAAAAAAATTCTGAAATAATTTTTATTAGTGTATAAAAAGATAGCAAATGCTTTTTTTATTATCATAAATATAGACATCAAAACAAATTCATAAATACATGTGATTTGAAAGCACTACTATAAAGGAATTAAACTACAATGTATATTGTAATATTCGTAACGAATAAAAAATATATGTATTTGTAAATCTATTAAAATATTTAGAGAAAAGAACTTAATTAGATAAAAAAAATCGTTTGGTCATAAAAGAAATTAATTTAAAAATATCGTTTGGCTGTAAGAGAAATTAATTAAAAAAATCTTTTTTAATCTTTAATTTGTTTCTATTATTTAAATTTCTTCATGAAATAAATAAATAAATCGTCCTTTTTGATTTGATTATATTTTTGCCGATTCGAGTAATTTTTTCGTGTTTTACATTTCCGATAACTTTATAGGCAGATTTTCTAAAACATATATCTTTAAAAGAGTTTTATCTGATGAAAACACTTTAAAACGAAACTTTTATTTTAAAGATGCTCTCTTAAAAGTCGATTTACAAAATCCGGGAAGCACTTTGGAGTATGGCTATAGAATCCATTAAGTTTTGGAATAATGCAAAGAAATACACTTCTATGCTAAGAATATTATCGGTTCCATTCACAATTCAACTTCAAGTTGAATGATGAAAGAAATGCAGATCCGAAGAAGTCATTCATCATTTCATGATCATCCTTTCAAGGCAGTTTCTTATCTTCTAAGCTTCTGATAACAATATGCGAGTAAATTTTCGCATGTTCGCTGAGTTATCTTGTAAGAAATCGTCATACAGCAGCTGGTTTCAGACAAATTCAGTTACACAATATCTATTCCAATCCCATATTGATAAGTTTTCTGTATCTAAAAGAAGTAGTTGACTGGATTCCTTGCTGCGAAGCTGTTTAAGGTCATATTGCTTTTATGACTCCAAATGTATTGTATTCTCAACCGATAAATGTGGAGTTTTAAAAGCCTGATAGAAATAGTCTTGCAGAATACATTTAAATTCATTTTAATGCAAAGCATTTTTCTTTATTGCGCTGAATAGTACAAATTCCCTTCCTTTCCTTCAGTTCCAGCCCAAAAATATGTTTAAACATTATTAAGTTTCGGTCGGTAGAGATTTTGAATCATATTCTTTATTTTTATATATTTTTCATTTTTATTTTTGGATTACAAGTTGGTACAGATGCGATACCTCTAAAATAGTAAATATTCAATCATCTTGCTTGCTTTTCTATCAGAGCAAAATATTACTAGGGGGTTAGATTCAGCGCGCTACCTCTTGAATAGAGACTTGATTGATGGATAAGTTTCTCATTAACGCATTGACTGCCGGTCATATGAAGGATGTTGTTATTTAATGCCGTGAGACAGGAGTAGATTGTATCCATATGCTAACTAATTTACTATAAGAAATAAACGACTCATGTGATATTTTTATTAAGTAAACAATTCGATTCGATTTACAACTAGTTTCTAAACAACCACATATATTTACAACTAGTTTCTAAGCAACCACATACATTTACAAGTGGTTTATAAACAACCACATGCATTTACAACTAGTTTGTAAACAACCACATACATTTACAAGTGGTTTATAACCAACCACATACATTTACAACTAGTTTGTAAACAACCACATACAATTACAAGTAGTTTCTAAACAACAACATACATTTGCAACTAGTTTTCTCCTTCTTTCCACGCCAATATCAGCATATATATCCAGAACGTAATTTGAGAGTAAATACTGAAACGTAACTTTTCTCTTGCCAGCGTGCGATCGACTCCTTGGCAATGACGCCAATCACGTGCTGGGGCGGGATCGACAGTCAGTGTGTTAAGGGGACAATGTGAAAATCTTCTACCATGGGTGGTCGGATAGAGAAAACAGATAATTTTCAAAGCATTGATTATGTGAAAATGTGGGTAACACTGAATCTCCCTTTTAGGGTATTTTGACATATTTATTGCGGTCAAAACTGACTTTTAAAATATCTTTTTGTTTGGAGGTTGGTGTCATGGGTTCTGGCAGTGACCAAAAGAACACGGATAATTAATATATATATATACTAGGGGGCTCTGCCCCCTGCTCGCTAAAGCTCGCCAACCCCCAGGAGGATTGCGCTGCAATCCTCCGGGGCTTGCTACGCAAACCCTGCTCGCTTCGCTCGCTACATGAAGACACTGGGTGTCCTAGCACAGTTGTTATAAAACTTTATATATATATATAACACCCCCTGCTCGCTCCGCTCACCGACACCTTAAGAATCACGTGATCCTTTCGGGATCATTATGTGAAAACATCTCGCTTCACACGCTTGCCGTAGTTATCCGTTTCTGCTAGTATTAGGAAATTATAAATATATTAATTAATAAAAGGTAAATTTAAATTATTTGAAATTGCACGAACTCCTAAAATTAATTTTTTATCAGTTTCTACAATTAAAATCTTCTGGTAGCACAGATATATATGTAAATGTTAGAAAGAAATTTGAAAGGTAATATTTATAATCCAAAGATGATTAAAAATCAGAATTATTTTCATCAATCAGAAATTTAATACTTCTTGGCATACACTTTTGAGTATTTATTCGAAAGTTTATTTCAACATAACTTCATTCCACAAAGATAGCTTTTTCCAAATCTTCAAAATAAATTTTTAAAAATTGCTTTTTCCACCAAAATTTCAAATATGCCCTCTTTGCAATGGAGTGTAATTCAGAAAAGCTTTTCCACATGTATACATGCTTATTTCAACAATTATTTAGTCAAGAAAAATATAGTGTGTTTCTCAGTGCAGTCATTTGTGTTTTAAATCTCAGAAAATTCTTGATCGTCTCTTGTCGTAGAAAGATGTAAACCATCTTGGAACCTTTTAGTTAAAAAAGGACAGTTTAAAGAAAATAGTGGCTTGAAACATGTTCATATTAACTATTCAAATTTAAAACTAATAATAATTATTTACTTTTAGCCTTTTATAATTGATAAGATAGCTTTTTTCTCAAAAATTTCAAAAATCCTTGCTTTTTTAAGCAAAATTTTAAATATGCACTCTTTTTTATGAAATATTACACTGAAAAGCAAAAAGTATGCAACATTATCATTCACCATTAGCAGCATGTGGTAATTCTCTTCCAGTGAAAATATATATGAGCTAAAACAGTCCGTACAAACACGGTGGTAAAAAAATCTAATCTCTCTATATATATACGTTGCAAACAGTATGCAACTTTAATCATTCTCCGAGAGCAGTGTGCAAGAGAACTTTTCTGATGTATAATTAGTTCTCTGGTCTTTATTCTGTAATTTTTATTTTTACACATAGTAAATAGTGCACACAATTAGTATCACAAAAAAAAAGACTCTGGCTCCCTAAGCCTATCGGCGGCTTTCTCGCCGATCTTCGCTGAAATCTTTCATCCAGGAATTCCCTTGCACGCTGCTCTCTTCTACGCAAATTTTATTCAAAACTTCGCAAAGAGTTAATTTTAAATAAATAAATTCAAAAAAGAGTAACGACTTCTCCTGTAATCCGTAAGCGATTAGCTCGGTTAGCGAAATTCTTGGCGTCAGGGTTGAGATTGGTAAACAAACTGATCGTTGCCAACGGGGAGAAAGAAATAAAGGTCATTTTTTTGCGCCACGCATAAGCGTTTTATATATAATATATATATATTACTAAGAGAATCGCCTCGGCTAGGGGCGTGCTGCTTCTCTTTATAAAGAGATTCGTGAGGGTGGTGGAACTACCTCACAGCCTAGGGCAGCGGTAGCCTAGTGGTTAAGTCTGGGCTTCAAAACACGATTTCACGATCGAATCCCAGAACAAAAACCTACCAAATTCACAGTAGTTGTATTCAAGATAATTTACTTGCTGACCACAAGTATTTCAAGAATTTCCCCTCATTTGTTACCTCAGAAAAGAGACGGTCGGGTCTCTGAAGCCCGATGCGCGCACTCTCGTATATGTGTAGAATTTCTAAAGAGAACAGATAGATAGCAACAATTTATCGCTCTTCGAACTACAAGTATGAAATAGAAAGTTTTGCAAAGTTTTCAGTTGAAATATCAACTAATTAAGAATGGATTAATGAAGAAAATACAGAAATTGTTAATTTTAAACTAGTTAGAGATCATAACGCGAATTCTGACAAGGAATTAGACAATGAATAGGGTATTTGTGAATCCACCGATAAATTAGAAGAAAAGGAGTTAAAAAAGAGTTTAGTAAATGTTAAGAAAGCTGGACTTAACAAATGGTGTAAAAAAGAACCCCTCAGAAGTGTAAGAACTTTTACACACAACATCGTGATAAAACTACTCGAAAATTTTGGCGAAGCAAAAGTTGTATCATGTGTTAAAAATTCTTGGAAATGGTTGTCGATTAGACAGAAGTGCATTAATTAATCCAGGCGAATTCATGTAATTTTGGCGGGTAAATCCAACTTTTCATAAATATCTTGAAAGTACAAGATTTCGCCGATCTTCTTCAATTTAATGTCTTCCCCAGAAGAGAGTTATCTGAAAATTCTTTTTTTAAATATTTTATATTCTGTAGATTAGTGCAACGCATGTTTCTTATTAAAGTTTTGTTGTTGTTGATGATCCCCGAAGATCAGCAGAGCTATATCAGGTCCATGAGCCTGTGTACCCTGAAGAAATCCAAAGTCAATAGAGGATTAGAAACAAGATCCTGTTGGGAAAGCCCCAGGCATGCAAGAATATGATCAGGTGTGGCCTGTTCTGCAGTACATTTTGGGCAGATCTCAAAACACTTAGAATTATCAGAGAAAGTCAAACTTCTGATATGCCCACTAAGGAAGCGAGTAAGAGTTGTTTGGTCGCGTCTGCTGCAGTCAATTGGTAGACAGCCACCTGGTCGAGAACCCTGATACCAGTGATGCTCCGGTGGAATGATCCAGATAGTTTTATTCCTGCTTTTAGAACCTAGAGAACAGCACCAAGTAGGTGAGAGGTGCAGAAGGCACTGAAGCATCCTTATTAAAGTAAATGTAATTGTCTGCGCGTTTTGTTAAAAAACAAGACCCCTGGCCTACGAAGCCCGACGCGCGACCTCGAGTAAGTGTAAGGAGCGAGCGTCCTCACAGGTTAAATTGTTTATTTTACACTTTAACTGTCAGCCATTAATTAATTTTCATAGTAACTAGATTTTCTGTTAAAATTATGGAATAATTAATTTATTACACGCTTTAACGGACTTTAACTCGGTATTCTATGAAATCTGAATTATACACTCTTTAGAAAACCATAACAACTAGAGTGACGACTTCCTCACACATTACTACTGACAGTTACCTCCTCACTCCTACGAACGGTGAAATGAATTTCATTCTTATGCATAAATTAATAAGAATATTAATGCAAATAATATCATTTCAAAAATTATTTTTCCTTCCTTGACATCACCTGGATATAAACTTCTGCTCTTCAGCGTTTTCTCATCGAAAGCTCAAAGACTTTTCCGAGTTTGTCCTTCAATATTTTTCAGACATATCATGGCATCCTCCATTAGCATTGAGAGCAACTTTATATTATGCGTTTAGATATCCTATAACTATCATAGATCCACTCATTGGGCCCGTTATGTATACTTGAATAATTTAACGACGGAAGCACTTTATAATGGGGCTTTTAATGGATTCGAAAAACTCCAACGTAATGGAGAACGATTAATTGCTTATTATTAGGAAGTGCTAATTGATTTTAAGACACTGAAAGGAAAATGCAAAAAAAATTTTAGTCACACACTTTATTATATTTTTAAAGTGCTTTAAAAAATATTAAGCCATGGCATTAATTTGGAAAATTTGCTTAATGGTGTGAAAGCTTGCCTTACTGGAATTGGCAATATAAGTAGACAAGAATATTTCAGACATTCAGACAGATAAGACAGATATATATATGTCAAAATATAAAAAATTGTCATGTAGCTCCTATCAAAGAGTTCTTGGATTTCACTGAAACTCAAAAACACAAGTGAAATAAAATCTTTGGTTTGTGCCAAAATTGTTAAACGTTAAAATGATATAATTATTTTTGTTAAGAACTTTAGGTTATGTTGGGTAGACGTAAAAATTAAGAAATTCTCTATTAATGAAGATATTCAAAGACCATTAAAGAGTACTTACACTATAGTCATTAGAAAATAAATAAAATAACAGAGTTGACTTTCGCGCGCATGCAGTATTGCCTTCTCTCATGGTTCAGCTTGTCAACCACGAGACCTATATTCAACTTAAATTTATCTTGGATTCATTTGTTAACATTTCAACAGCATTTTTATTCTCGCCCCCCTCCGTGTTTGCCTTTTGCGTAAAGTGAGTTGATATGGAAAATATAATAAGCACTAGAAGAATCTTATCCGGAAATCTAACGTAGTTCTAACTGTAGATGATTTTCAATGATTGCTTTAAACAAACTTTAAGTTATGTTTAAACCATTTGCTTGATTTTTGGTTCGTTGAGCTTTCGTAATAGCGTTTGCTGTTATCACTAATTAAAAAACATTTCACCATTTTTCGTATCTGTTAGATTCAAATCAGTTATCTAGTTTGTCACATATACAGCTTCTTTTCTCAGAATTTTAAGGTTTTAAGGTTTAAGGAACTGGTTTAAAATCGTCGTTTTTGATGAAATTATCAAAAAAACATTTTATGACTTAATTTTGTAGCCTGTTTAATCAGCTTTCTAAAACTGTCTCACTTTTTACTCTACGTGAATTACAAATGGAGTTACAACTGTTTTACTATCGAACTGTAACCATTATTTTATGGCATTATTTTATGTTGCATGAAAACTTTAAATGCGTTTTCTGAGAAATTATATTTTTGAGGAAAACTGTCAAAAATTTATTCAAGTATTGATAGGAAATTTTCTGAGATAGTTTTCTGTAATATGCTTGATGTTTTCCTCTAAAAACTAAGGTCAATTTTAAAATCAAGTAATATTTTTAAGTGCTTAAATATAAACGGAAAGCATTTTTTATGAAAAATTACCAGTTTAGTAACTATGATCAGCTATATCTCAAAACTATTTTGAAGTACAAAAAGAAGATTTTAGAGCATAACACAGATAACTGTCATAAAAATGTACTCCTATAAGGATTTATGTATATTTTGAATATGATTTTGTTCATGGCTGTTAGCGTAAAGCAAATATTTTAGTCATTTTTCTTCAAATTTCTCAGTTTTTTTAAAAAAAATATTATTTTGAAAGCTTAATTTTACAATATTTTCATAGTTTTAAAACATATGCAGTTGAAAAATAACATTAAAAAATATATATAAGTTACTTTTCAAAAAAATGTCTCCGAACACAGTCGGATACCTTAATCGATTACTGAAGGAACTGGAGTCGTACTGGTCTACAATATCGTGAAGACGGTCGTGGAAGACCTGCAACCCAGTAGTCTGCTGCCATTCCTATTCGGCACAACGTTAACTTAAAAGAGAGGTGTGACAAAAATGCAGCCATCTGTAGCTGTTAGATCTTCGAAGAGTTCTTTACATTCAAATTGTTTCGGGGGAACTGCCAAAACCCCATTTACTAATTAAAAAACAATTTTAATGCCGTCCTCGAAGGATAAAAAAATCATTTTCTAATAATTTGATCAGTTGCTTTACGGTTTGATTAAGCAAGTCTTGTAAACCACTTGTGTTGAAGCTTCATTTACAAAAATATTTTCTGCACAACTCATTTTTTAGGTTTTATTATGATTACAAAATTAGAGTACAAAGTGGAACGTTTTTCGAGAGCATTATTTCATATATTATATTCATTTTTTTTTTAAAAAAATTGCAATGAATCAGTAATGGTAAGGCCTTGTATCCCAATATCGTATCTATTTTTGGAGCTCACTTTAATGACACATGTTTTAAAAAAACAAATCACCATCAAACTAAGGAAAATTTAGACAAAAAATGTTTTTTTCTGGACACTTTTGTTCACAGGAGAATCCTTTTTATAAAATGTATAAATTCGCGTCGAATAATTGATTTTCATGCAACAGAAGTTTTCTCTAAAAGAACATAAATAGAAAATTTTGCATAGTTACTTATGCAATGAAGCAACAACAAAAATTAAAGTAGCACGAAAATTTGTTTTAAATTGAAAGCTACTGATATAAGCTTTGTGTAAAATTATTTATAATGCCAGAATTCCTTGGAATCGCACACCTTTTCTTTCAATGATTCTATTAGAGAACATAAAAAAATTCTTTTGCAATTAAAATACGAGTTTTAATTTTTAAAAAAACTGTTTATTTCCTATCAATAGGCTATAAAAAGTTCGCACGTACCTTACTGATTAGTTTCCATATCTGAAACAAGACCCTGGATGAAATCGAGCTAAAATATAATATCGAAAACTATGATGCGAATGTGGAAACACTCACAGCTTTGCAAAGAATTCAGAATTACCATGGCAGCTTGCATGCCATTATCATGTCGAAAAGTACTCAAAAAGTAGCTTAATATATTAGAATATCAATATAATAAAATTTTACGGCTTTACCAATAAGTTCGTAAAAACCCTTTTTGGCATATTTCACCACTGTGCGACGGAAAGTTAAAACTGAGATTTTGACGACGTAGGAGGAATGCGCATTCCTATAACAATCATTGTAATATATCATCCGTCACTTTCGACAGACCACGAGGATACCTACTTTGTTCTTCCTGTGTTAGAACAAAGAGAGCTAACGAAGATATTCTGAGACGACAGAATGAAATTCAGTTGCATTGTTGATGCAGTAACAATAAAAAGAACAAGCGCATTTGAAGGTATGAGAGAAAACAAAAACATAGAGAAAAAAAATTAGTATCTCATCTTTGTCTTTCATCTGGAAAAGTTTAAGTCCAGCTATTTTACTAAAGGAAAATGTAATATTTGGCTACCGTTGGCGATGGTTGAGAGGACGACTGGCGCAACTTCTGCCTATCGCAGGTTTGCTTATTGTAAACAAGTCAGTTTCGGCGTCGAGAAGCGAGGGGAGATATTTAGACCTATTTGTGGTCGTTATTTTAGGTAGATTCCTTATAGGAAGTCTACCTATTGCAATGGTTCTCATGACAAGATTTCGGGAAATTTCTACAGATCTTCACCGATCATGACCCCTAGAACCCAAAACCACCGTTCGTTAAAAAGTTTATATAT
>BGPR01000760.1:226231-240470 GCA_013235015.1 Araneus ventricosus
AAAGTGATTTTCCCACCCTTCCCCTCCTCTCCCCCTAACTTAAAGTACGTTTTAACCTATGAATGTTATCCCTTGTTGGAAAGCTCTCGTCATTTGCAGTCTCTTTCACCCACTGTCATTCTTGTAGCTCTAATCCTTATGAGAATAGAGGGCGAAATGTTCTTTTCCTTATTATTAGTAGAGACGTATATATATATATAACGCTTTTGCCGATGTTATCTTGTGAACACGATAACTAGAGTAATTTAGATTAGTTTTTAACCGGCGAGGGATATGTTGTAAGTTCAGTGAAAATATCGACCGAGTTTGTAGATGGGCCAACCAGCTAAAAGGGGGTGGAAATGGTGGGGGACTGAAAATTTCATTTTCCCATAATTCCTTTACGATTGAAAATAGAATGAAAACTCAAAATAGGCGAATTATTGCCTCTTTATAATAAACAACTTTTGTATTGAAACGTTTTTGATAGCTATAATTTTTTAGAAGTTATGAGCTAAAATGCCACTTTCAATACCCTCCTTCATTTTATCATTTCCCCATAGCTCTGTTATGACTAAAGATAAAGGGAAAATGCAATTAGGCGGATTATCACCTTATAAGAACGAACAAATTTTATATTAAAAGTTTTTGCCAGCTAAAATTGCTTAGAAGTTATGAGCTGAAAAGCGATATTCAATTCCCCAGGCCCCTCAATTTGTTATTTCCCCATTACTCTGTTACGATTGAAGATAGAAATAAACTTTCAATTAGGGGAATTATCACGTAATCATAACGAACAACTTTTATATTAAAAGTTTTTTATTTTTTTTTTTTATTTTAAGAATTGCTTAGAAGTTATGAGTTCCCAACAGCCTCATTCACTTCCACTTTTTTCGAGGTTAACACGTTGATGTACCTGGATTCGCTCCGGATTAAAATGTTTTCATGTTTAATATTTTTAATGTAAAAATTACTATTGTATAAATATTATAATACACAAATTCCTTTTCTGATCTGAAACATTTTTAATTGAAATGAGAATATCAATTGAAACAGACGATTTTTAATAACAGCCGTTTTCTGCATACATTTTATTTGTTATATAGGCACTTCAAATTTTGTTAACAATTACTAAAGTAAAAGAAAGGTTTTAATGAATATTTTGAAACAAATAAATTAACTAGTTAATTATTCATTAATTTAAAGCATGAAAATAAATCAATAGTTGTTCCCGATATAAATTGTTAATCGTCTACAGTAAAAATTTTCTTTTAGCATTCCTCCTTCTGGAAACAGCTCTTCGTATTATTCTTGTTCTTAAATAAGAATATTGTTACGAATTCAGTTTAAAATTAATTTTGAAAAAATATTAAAATGAGAGAAACAAATTTATGGAAATGAAAGATATCGCGGGAAAAAGCCCTGCTTAATTTTTAATTAAGTTAAATTTTAAGCAACTTTTAGGCTTTGAAAAGTTGAAGGTGACCTTTCTCTTTTCTTAAATAAAAAGTTTGCAAAGTTTGATTGAAATCAGTCCAGTGGTTTAGGAGAAGATGTGGAACATACATACAGAGATAATTATCAGATAATTATAAGATAAAGATTGCTGGCAAATAGTGTGAACCATAAGAAAGGGTTTAGTGAAGATTTTGTAACAATTAATTATTTAACTTTAATTAAGTAAATAATTAATTTTAATTAATCAAACAGTTAATTTGATAATTAGTTCATTTGACAGATTTAATTTGATATTTAACTAAACATGGAGAGACCATGTTTGTTTAATAAAATCAGTATGAAATAGCGATAGATATTTAAATAAGTGTTCCCTTTATCCTTTTTGATATGGAAAAATATCTCCTTAACTTTAAAACTGCCTGAGTATTTGGTTTTAACCGTCGATGGAGATTTAAATTTACTGTTCAAATTGGCTCCATTCATATCCTATGCTTTAAACACACGTATTGAATTTGCCACTCACATTGTTTAATAATTTTTATTCTCTTATATGTTAAGAATTCAGTGACTATTATCTCTGTAACCAGGGAGTTCTCTAAATGAGCCCATTTTAGTAGTATTTAAGTGTTTCATGTCATGTGATTTTATCATATGACAAAATAATGTTCGCACAATTATATTGTAACACAGATTAAATAAATTAATTTTTTAATCTAGAGTCTTTTTTCACTCGTATCAAGAGTCAATTTCTTGTTAGTGTTTTAGATAGGCTGGCTTAATGTTATCTAGAATATATTTGCACTGCTGGGATGTTTATTTCTTTATGAACTGTATGTACCTTTATACCTGTTGAATGATTATGTGTTGAGATATAAAAAAAATTGACCAATGTACTGACCGAAAAATCTATCATATCTTTTTGGAATGAAAAATGGAATGAGAAAATCTTGATATAGTAAAAAATTAAATGTCATGAAAACAGAATCACAGAGTAAATATTGCAATGTGTAGAAACAATAAAGTCATTGGCTATGTCTGTATTGATCAATATGTAATATTTCATTACTTTTGTAACATTAACGTAAAGGAATCTACCTCTGACTTCAAGCTTGCCGAAAAGGGATTTTTTAAGATAGCTCTGGCTTCTGAATGCAACATACCACACTGTATCTTTTACGTGTGTTATCTGTCTATGTCCAAATAGATATATTTTTCTAAAATCTGGTGTCTTCATTTCAAAGGACTGAAACATCACAGAAAAGTTAACATCTATTGCATTTTATAGCAGAGCTTCCCTGAAAATAATTTATATTTTATCTCATCTTCTAAATTATTATCTTTGTCAAAATCTTTAAGTTCGTAATAAATACACCCGGGACTCTGAACAGAAATCGATATTTTGAGCAGTTACCGTTAAGTGATTCCATCAAATACAAGGTTTTTATAATTAAAGTTTGCCTATTCAGAAAATCGTAGAGCCGGTTCTTTGGCTTTTGATTGACTAATATTTAAAATTTGACTAATACTTAAAACAACTTATGCTCTCCGTCAAAACCGAGAAAAAATAAAAATGAGCTTAAAAGTGGTATTTTGAACGAAAAAGACTTTACATACAAAATTGAATTTCATCAGCGTTTTCAGTTAAGGGGACATACGATTCATAAACCTCGAAAAAATGGGGGGAAACTGTCAAATTCGATACATTATATCTTTGAAACAATGCATTTAATGTCTAGAAAAATAGACGTTTTTTTCTCTTATATTACAGACATTTTCAAACCTTTATGTTGGTATGTATTTATTTGAGAGAGTAATAATTATGGGTATAGTTTTTTTGGGAAAATGAGATAGTAACCTTGTGCGCAGGATTACGAATAAAATATTTTTCTAAACACAATATTTTGGGTAGCAAAGTAATCCAAACAGTCTAATTAAGAAACTGAACCACAATTTATTAACGTTTAAATTTAATTTCTATTTTATATACCAATTTAAAATAAAATGTTAAAAATAGTTAAAATGTCAACTTTTCTTACCCCCCAAAAACATCTCTAGAGAAAATATGTACAAAATTTGTGGTATAATTTTAGAACATAGAAAAATACTTTTTCAGTAAAATTTTTATGTAAAAATATTCAATAGTTCTTGAGATATTGTGCGCGCAACATTTAAAAAAACAAAGATTTGGCCATTCTCAATGTTTATGTTGAACAGCTGACACATGTTCCTTCATACTTTTCATAATTATGGGAATTTTTTTAAGGCGGATTGTTTTAAATTGTTCAGAAAAGACTGGGGAATCTATCCTATTAAAGCCCGAAAGTAAAGAAAAGTATCTATGTATGTATTTTTTTATGTCCGGCTATCTTCTCACGAAGCACTAAATGCTGAAACGAACCGAAAGAGCCAAAGGATGAAAAAAAATCCAAGGAATCCGTTTTGACCATTGAATTCCGAAATCATGATTAGTTAAAAAGATATTAATTAAAAACGTCATAGTTGCAGCACGGTGAATTCATTCACGCCGGATTCCTTTTTCCCTATTATGAATTTTCATATCTGCTGTTGCATTTTTTATTCATTTAAGGAAAGGTGTTTGCACAATTGTAGTTCCGTGTTTTCCGTGTTTTGATTTATAAACATAGGTAAAAAATCGTTTTCTTGCTTTTTATTCGTTTCACGGTGTTTCATTTCATTTCGTAAAGTTACTGTTATGTAAGTCATGTGCTACCATCTATTGAGCAAAAAAAAAAAACATACATACGGTGTTTTTGCATTTTTTTTTATTTATTTAACGGATGCTGGCATTTCTTTTATAGCGAGATTTTGTATTTGGATTTATTAACATCGGAAAAAATCGTTTTCTTATATTTTTTCTTTTTTGTGAAAGTATTTAACTTCGTAACGTTTGCTGGGGTAAGTAAAAGACAATATTGTTGCAAAAACGGAGACGGGGCATATAAAAATATATGAATCCCGAGGCCTCACATGACCTAACTTCTCTCCGCCCGGGAATATCCCTTTATTCGAAATCGCTCATGCGACGCCTTGCCACGCAACCAGTAATAAATCTATTTCTCATAAAATCAAAAATTTTGAGATTTATCAGTCGTATGTCCAATGAAATTTTTTTAAAAATAACGGATTTGTTCACTTTTGCTACACCATTAAAAAATAGCCTTAGATAATGGTTCAGCGCCTCTTTTGACGATTTTTTAAACACTTGCTGCTTATCATTTTTTATGTTGTTTCTTTGTTTCTTTATTTCTATAATAATTTTCTTTTCTTTCGGTTTTCAAAGATTTCATCACTCTTCTATGCTTATAAAAGGCAATGTTTGTGTGCGTGTGAGTGTTTGTCTGCGATGTCCAGACGAATCTATCACACTTACAGCCATGAAATTTGGCACACAGGTAGTCGTAATGGTGACTGAATGCACCTCGAAGTCGAAATTTTAAAATTTATTCTAGAAAATTTTTGATTTAATGTTTTGTGTTGTTTTGGGTGATTTTTCGCACTCATTTCTCAATAGCATGGCTTTGAATAATTGTACGAAAAAAACAGTTACACCATCGGAAAGAACAAACGATTTGCGTTTGAATAAAATTTGTTTCGTACGTCTAACAATATTTCCTGAATTTTGAGAATTTTTTTAAAAATCGCCAGTTTTCGCACAAAATATTAAGAATTGATTTTCACATTACTCCATCCGACGTTCTAATAAAGATATCATTTTCAAATTTGTTTTGGTAGTAAATCAATTAATTTTTTCCGATTTAAAACAAGAACAGTTAAAATATTTTATTTCTCCGATTTTAAATTAATTTATTACTTGATGGGACCAGAGAAATTTTCTCGAATGCCAACAGTGAAGAACCAAGCCGTTTCGCCCTGGGTACGCCATCTGGCGGAAAAACAGACGTGATTTATCCCTTCGCTGGAAGCAGATATCAATACCATGTACGTTCTGACTTGTAATCGTGAAATTATGAAATGCCAATGCTGAAATAAAGCAAATTTTAATAAATATATATTTATTTTTGAATAAAAATAAACATTATGCGTACTGTACCTCAAAGCATGATTATAATAAAGATGCGAAAGTATGTTTTTTTAAAAATTAAATTCATTTCGTTATAAAGAAACGAAGTAATATCAAAGTAAAATTATGACAATAATATGCCATTATCGCGAAGAAAAATGAGCGGGAAAATCATTTTGTTTTCAAAACTTTTTCGTGTCATTGTGGGCGTTTCTTTTTCTTTTTTTACATTTTGTTGAAGTCCTGATTCCACGGGCAACGCCGTGCGCGTACTGCTAGTACTAAATATTAGTGAAATTTTGTTATGTTTGGAGCCACACTTCTGAATCGGCTTTAATACTAACAACCCTGTGTGTCTAAACAAAGCTCAATAAATTAGATCCATAGAACTACAACACTTTGATGATGAAATCTATGGTCTTTACAGAAACATACTGAAAAACGTAGTTGTTTATGAAAGCCATCGAATTGAACATCATTTGATGTATTTCTTCTTTCCCAGATAGGAATTTTAGTTTGCAGCAGACTTGCACTGCAAGTCTGCAAGCTTTCTGCAAATTTGTCACGACAAGTGTGCAAGCGTGAAACAAGCTTGCAGCAAGTTAACGCAAGCCTCGAAGTCACCATAGGACGAACTTGCAGCAAGTTTGCCGCAAGCTTGCAATGCAAACTCATAGCAAATTATAGCAAAAACAGCGTACGAACACAACCCGGGATAGAACTCGCGACCTCCCGGTTCCGATGCGGACAAGCTAACCATTGAGCCAGCTGGACTCCGAGAGGAGAAGATAGATTTCGCTAATATATCGTTCGATTCGATTCGTATACGATTTATTTTAAACTTTTTTCTTGATTTCATAAATGTTTTGAGTTGAGAATATGATTTGAAGTCAAAGAGACAGCGATTTTCGCTAATAACTACGTTTTGCTAGTAGAATAAATTATGTAATTAGAGTTCAAAAGTAATTACTTTAAAATGGGACAAAATGTCTAAGTTATTATTTTTCAACAAACACTGACTGTTTTTTAGATTTAATTTTGTTTATAAACGTTAAAATTTCAACATTCATTAAATGGCGATATAGTTTTCTTTAAAAGGCGAGTGATATATTTAGTAAAAAGATGGAAAATGTTTCAAAAAAAATTTTTTTATAAAAAAGTTATTTTTTTTCACAAATTGTCATTGATTTATTGAATTAACAAAAAGAAGGGCGGTCTAGGAGATGCTATTAAAAATCGGATGTTTTTTTAAAGCAGAGACAAAGATAATTATCTCTTTATCGTGCTATCTTTGCATGAAGCTTGTTTTGCAAATTTGCTGCAAGTTTGATTTGCAAGGGAGGTGGCGCTATTTGTCACATCGAACTTGCAGAAAATGCGTTGCAAGCGAGGGTGGCGCTAGTTGTCACAGCGAACTTGCTACAAGTTCGTTTCAAGTTTGACGCGTCAAATTTTGCCGTGACAAGGGAATATCAAGCCAAAATCAAACTTGCTGCAAACTTACGTGCTATCTGGGTTAGATGTACAGACCATATCCCTATATTTTAAGACAGTTATTATGATAGATTTAATACCTCACTGCTCATAATTACTAACATTTTAGAAAAACTCGTCAATTAATCAATTTGCAAACAACATTAAACATTTGCAATATGTGTAATGAAAGGAATAAATTTTAATAATACGTGTATTGTATCGAATAAATTTTATATACGGTATTTAATGTAAGAAGAATGTAGAAGAAAATTCATGAATTCGTTTGAAAATGATAGCTTATAATTACAGAAGAAAAATTATCCCAGTAGAAAACACTCGCAAGAAATATTGAAAATTATGTAGTTGCTAATATGCAGAATGAATAAATAAGGATTAAAAATATAACAATTGATTCAGATGTTCGTCACGTTTTCTGCTATACAAAAACAGAATCGGGCTAAAATCACTAAAAGAAACTGTATATTTCATGTTCCAGATAAATACGTCGTATCGGTAATGCACGTAATTTAGATAGTTATCAAATTTTCTGTAGAAAAAAATCATAATGATGTTGAAATAACAATACTTTTTTTATTGTCTGAATAATGAGATATATCCAGAAAACAAGTAATTTAGATAGTCGTCATTTTTCCTGGCGAATAAAGGCAGAATGTAATTAAAATTATATAATAATCATGGGCATAATACATATTTATGACCGTCGTCATATTTTCAATATGCATGTAATGGTAGCAATCCGTTACATAATCTGAATAATTGCATTTTATGCGTATAATAAGTAATTCAGACACTCATAAGAATTAAACGATTCTTACAGAAACATAAATTCAAGATTAAACAAAGAATGCTTTTAATTTTTCTTTTATTGTAGAATTCTTCTGATTGAGTGCATTTTTTGTTGTGTAAATGTAAATGAAGATTAAAATTCCCATAAGAAATTATGTCATCATCCAGTTTTAACAAAATAATGTTGATATTACTTACAGAGATACTAACATAATTTACTTTACAAAAATTCTCTTACAAAAATTAAATTTAAAAATTTAATTTCTTTTCTGTGTAAATAACTAGTAATTTGACCTGTCCTTGCGGACATAGAAATATCGAGCCACTGTCAGTTCTGAAGAACGTCAGAAAATTCGAGTACAGAATTTCTCCACAAAGTACACTGCTTCATAGGAAAAAATTTTAAAACAACCAACAAAATTTCTCACAATTCAAAATTCCTATACGAACTTTCAAACTTCTGTAAACACAAAATCTTGATAAATTACCAAATAACATAATTTAAAATACAATCAAAAGGAAAATAAATAAAAAGATAGCTTACAAATATGTATATATATGTATGTAATAATCTCACTTAATTTTATTCCAAATTCTAATATTATATATTTTAAAATCCTAATGTATTCCAAAATCACTTTTCGAAAACTCCAGTTTCCTTCTTTTCCCGCGCTGGAGGTATATTAAATCTCTCATTTTGGTATGTTTATTACTAAAAGAATATTTAATCGCTTTCACGTGCCGACACAAAATCATGACGGCGTCTCTTTGGCACCAGACTTTTTCGCTGAAACGCCTACGTTACTTATTAAAAATACCCAATATTCCCTTCACTTTGATCACGCGTCAACATGTTATTTCTTTATCCTAGAGAATACAGGGATTTTTCTGTCCACTTTCGCTTGTAACCTAAACAGAGATGGACGTATATCCATCACTCTCCTATTGATAATAAAAATAAGAGGTAGTTATTTGCTCGGCCTGTTTTTTTTCAACGACTACCAGAACGAATACGTTATATATATATATATATATATATATATATACAGGAAACCACAAATTAAAGCCTAAACATGCAACACACTGCATCCCAAGAAAAAGGCTAAATCAACCTATACACAACTTCTTATCACAGTTTCAAAATTCCCAATACACAATTTCAAACTGTCCAATGCACAATTTCTTGAATAATAACTAAATAACATCAAAAAATAATAATGAAAATAATAATAATAAGAAGAAAAACAGAAAAGAATATAGGAAGCCACAAATTACAACAATACCAAACAACAAATCAAAAATAAACAAACAACACAGTTGCGGCTAGCAAACAGGTACGAGTTTTTACAAAGAAAATAGTTAAAACATAGAAAAAATGACACATTTATAAAAGACATTTAAAATATATATATAATAATTGAAATTATATATATAAGTGGAGGATTCCCAGAAGATCTTTTTTCTATGTAAAGCAGCATTACAATGTGGAAGAAGTGAGAAAGTTGATTCAAGTAAATGTTTATAAATCAAAGCACATTGTACTTTTAAAACAATGCACAATAAGAAATGTTTTTCTATTTTGGCGAAAAAGTTCAGATTAAAAAAAGATATTGGAATTTATAAATTGAAGTTAATCTTTTATTGTCGCGCGAATATTGGCTTTTGTCTTCAAAACAGTAAATACATTTTTTACATCATCTTGCATCATCATATTTGCAGTTTTTGCGAATTAATCAAAGGACTTTTCAAAAATAAGCATAATTTGCAACAATAGAAAATGTTTTAAGAAAGATTTTCAATACAAAACATGGAAATAGGAGATGTATTGCTTGGGATTACAGAATTTTCTTTGTAATATTTAGAAATTACAAGATGCTTAATTAAAAAGAAGGAACAATATTTTGTCGCTAAATTTGTTAAAAAATAGATTGAAAAAAATTGTTTAAATACAAAGTTTGATTCGAATTACAAAAATAATGTTTTTTTATTTTGAAATTATTATTGAATATACAAAAATAAAAATGCAATCATAATGAGCTGAAATGAATTTTTGTCAGGGGGAAGAAGGTTACTCTGACATCATTAATTTATTTAATGATTGCTAAATACTAGATAAAATAAAATGTCAGTCAATTCCCGTTGTCAACTGATACAAGTCATTCGAAGCGCGCTGATTTAAAAATCCAATGCGGAGCGGAGTGGCATTTATCATGTGATTGTGATGCCATATGAATCAATACAATTTATTAAAAAAGTGTATTTCAGAAAAGCGCTTGCACAGAACAGGTGAAAGGTCAATACATAACACTACAGCATACCCCCGAACTCGGAGCCAGGACGGCTCCCTGTCGGTTGGTTGGGTATGCGTGAAACTTTATTGAAAAAGCCAGAGCAAAAAAAAATATATATATAACTTCTATATAAAGATACAAAAACAGGACATTTCGAACAACAGAATATAATATTTTTAAAGTTAAGTCTTTCAGGTCGTTGTGTTGTCGAATTTGAGATGGAATAAGAGAGAATATGAGTACATAGGGTTAATTGAGTCTGTGGCTAGTGGTTGTCACTATCTTTTGGAAATAAGAGTGTTTCGTTTTCCGCTATGAAGTGGATGAGTTTTCTGATTTTCGCGCTCGAATTGTTGTTGTTCATAACTCTTTTCCACCAAAGTGGTTCTAGGTCAGCTGACTGATTTGTTAGGTGGGCAAGGTCAATACAAGAAGACGGGTTAGATGTCTACCAGAAATTGAAGTATAAAATTACTTCGCTAAAGGAATCGCGAATATAATATTATGCATAACAGATTCAACTGAAATTTTATTCCCGGGGTATAAGCTAGTCGCCGAAGGTGAATAGTGAAGACATTAAAAGGGACTGCATTCATTAGATCAATAGAAAATACATTTCCATTGATGGAGTAAAATAGTCTTTCTATATTCAACATTTCTTTTTCAAGACATATGAAAGTTGGATAAAAGCAGCTCGGCGAAGAAAAATGAAACGAAACCAACTTTTTCAAAGTTATATTTCAATTCTCTAGATAGTGTAGAAAGGGATACCCACGAATAACATTATCCCAAGATATACCCTGAAAACACCGACCATCTAATTTTCAAATCTACTGTGGCAACTATCTCAGGAAAGCACTAGTATGGACACGTCGGAATTTTTTTATTGACGTTAATAACCCATAAGTGCAATCATGTTTAATTATGCACCATTACTGTTATACTAATGTGGAAGTAGACGAAGAAGTCAAGGGGAAAATAATATCGGTTTATTTCAATTGAGATGGAAACATAAAGAGTAACATAAAAAAAATTGACGGGAGGCTGTCTCTGCGAAACGGCCGCTGGGATTGAGGAGCATAGACTTACTTTCCTTACTGAACTGTGACTTTCTGTGAATAAAGTATCTCTATGTGACTATTAACTGTATAGTTTATAGTGACTCTATCTATGTAAAATTCTTCGTGGTTTTCTCAAACACTGCAACTCGACTGTGACTAAACCGTAATTCCAATTTTTAAAATCATTTTTGCTATCTTCAATGTCTACCTTTCTGTTTTTAATGTAACTAAAACCAATTCTGTATGTTTTTTGCTCTCGGAGATTGTACAGTGAAGAAATATTTAATCAATTTCTCTCAAAACTGAAGGGTGATGGACGGATGGCGACCATTGACGAAATATCTAGAGGTGCTAAACTTAAATATGAGATAAAAATTGTCTAAATCGATCCAGCGGTTGGGGCTGGGGGATCGTCTGATTGTTTTGCCAATTATTTTAAATATACCTATAGTTGGTCGTGAAACAAATCAGCAAGTTTTATCATCAAATGAAGCCTTTTTTCTTTTCTTATTGCTGAAAGTCGAGTCCTCTAGCAACTTTACGTAGATAAAGGATCGATATGACTGTTGAGAGCGTTTTCCAATATCAGTCTGATTTACAGGAACAAAACTGAATGAATTGAAGGATATGACCTTCCAGAAAATGAATTTGGTATGAGAATCCCTTTAGGTTGTGATGTCTCCCCTCTTTCCCACGACGGCCGGGCCGGCCACCCCAGCCGAAGTCCCCGAGGGAACGACACAAGAGGAGCGAAAGTGGGTGATAAAACTGCCGATGTTACGCAAGCCTATAGGGGTCCAGCGGAGTGCGGTTTCTGTTGGCAGACCACTCGCGTGTAAACCGACAAGGACCTCTGGTTAAGATTGGCCACATCCAATCAACACCATGGAGGAAGGTACACGGCTGAGGTCGGGTGATTTGTCCAGCTTGAGGACGAATCACCAAGAGGTAATTGATCAATCAATCCCCAGGCCTTTGAAGGTAAGATGTTTAAAAATGGAGGGAAAAGAAAAGAGATGAGGAGATCAAAAGTAAACAGGTTGAGTGCAATCTCCTTAGTGTAGATTTGAAGATCCAAAATCGGAACTGAGACGAAACGGGCGTTTTGACCCCGTGTTAGCCGAAGCACCTCGGCTGGAAAGAGTCCCTGCGGTGGACCGTTCGCATTTTATCGAGCGTTTGTCAACCTCTATATCTTATATCGACCTTCGGTATTTCTCAAACTCACCTTGAGTATCTGTTAGACGAAGCATCTCGGCTGGAAGTGTCCCTGTGGTGGACTGTTGCATATTATCGAGCGTTTGTCAACCTCGATATTTTACACCGACCCTCGGTATTTCCCATATCTGGTCTTGAGTTACCATAGACTGCTGAATTCTCACAGTTCACCGAACTTTATGATTGAGTTGCATCTCATAGTATTCCCACCGTTAGTAACTTCGACTAAGCTAAGTCAAGTAACTAAGTCAAGTTATTGTTCATTGACTCTCGCGAATATATTCGAGACTTAATTTATCTTTGTTCTTGCAATATGTATATACCAAATGTACATAAATTTGTAATATAGAAAATTAATCAAGATTTTCATTAAATTTAAAATTCTGAAATTCTGTGACTCCTTTAAGTCTGTTGCTCCTTGATCAATCCCCGGTCACACTGAGCCACGACACCACAAGTTAAATCATTCCTAAAATTTATACGATGGTTTTATTCCATTTACGCGAATACTCATAATTTCAAATATTGGCATATTTTATAGTAACAAACGGCTTATGTAATTCAGTTGTATATTGTTTTCGTTCTTCCTAAATGATGCGATTGATTACACTACGGAGATTTGTACTCTTTACCAAATTCCAAATATTTGTTTCAAATATTTAAGTTAAAAATATTGAATAAAAATTAAGAAGCCGTTGAATTTGTTAATTTTTAGGTAGAAATTCCGGTAAAAGTAAAACAGAGCCGTGGACAAGAAACGAAACAAATTCTGTTATTAAGAAGAATGATTATTCGTTAGATCAGGTACATGTAAATCCGCTGCCTTAAAACATTCTTTTTCTGATGTGGTACAGGAGTTTAAAAAGAAACTGTCTGGCCGGTATAATATGCAACGGCCCGCCACAGGGACACTTCCAGCCGACATGCTTCGGTTAACAGAAACGGTGTAGCCTTCCGCATCTGACCATCACAATTTTGACTAAAATGCCAATAAATTCACCATTTTTCAATTTTTTAAAACTCTTTTATTTATACACTTTATATTATTGCAATTATTTAATACTCTTTGCACACATATATACATTTTAACATATCATGTATCCTTCATTTGTTGTTTTGTGTATGCATTGAAATTTATAACAGAGTGTATTGCTTATAAGTTTGAGAAAATTTGTGTTAACTATTTACGTCATTATTTAATTTATCTCTATTTATGTATATTTATTCTTAAATCTTAGTCTTATTTTACTCTGTTTTTCAGAGTAATTCCTGTTCAATTAGGAAAAAAAGAGCCGAGGTTCTAAAGCCTCTAGGGCAGACTTCACTTTCCATTTCTTATACACTTAACCCTTCGTGGTGAGGCCAGCGTAAGGCTCAAATTGAGAGGTGCGGCGGTTAGTGTACGCCCAGGTCGTTTTTTCATATTTCTACCCAGTTTTTCCAGTTTATTACTTTGATCTGTTCAGAAACCTTAATGAAGAGAAATAAATGAAAAGAATGACAGATAAAATAGAATAGAATTTATTGGGCATAGGTTGAATAAATCTCCACGAAATCTCCCACGAAAGGCCTCCAAGTTTGAGTCGATCGTGAATTGGCCATCAGATGTATAAATGTTTGACAGTTTTCATTGAAAGAGTTGAAACATCCTCTCATTCGAACTAATTTATCAGTTTTTCTGCGTGTATCCATCGTGTCTTTGCCTTCGAATATGTTGGCAGCGTACAAGCTTATGCCGTACTGAGTTCGCCGACGTGACGTGAAGGCAAAACAATGCTTGAATTCGAAGGTAGAAGTCAGACTGGACGAATTGGCTAGACGCATAGCACTCGAGGGGTTCTCCTATTAGATTAGAGGGAGGGAGAGGTCTCGGGGAGGAACAATCAACAATTTACCGCAAGAAATAA
>BGPR01000760.1:240480-284111 GCA_013235015.1 Araneus ventricosus
CGGTTTCGGTTAATGTCTAATTAACTGACTGTTTAATTATCTTTTGGACTTCGAAAAGTTGACAATAATTTTCCTCTTGTCTTAAATAATAAGTATGCAAAGTTTGGTTGAAATTGCATCAGTAGTTTAGGATAAGATGTGGAACATACTCACATACACACATACATACCCACACTGACTTTTATTCATACTAAGACTAGATTGCATACAGAAAAGCGACAAAATGGAACATTGAGAATGTTTCAATCAAAAGTTCGATGGGTGGAATTGTTCAATCATTTTCCCACCATTCATTTGAATCATATGAACTTTCATATAATTATTGAATAATATATTTTATGTTTTCCAGGCACTAATTCACCCTTCGGAAGGGTCTTTTCTCTTATGCGCAAATTATGGAAGAGTGGAAAAACACAGTTGCATGTTGCTGTTCTTAAAGCACTCTTAATTACCAATGCAAATTTGAAGAAATTCTACCAATAATTTCATTCTTATTGGAAATCAACACCAAACGTTCTTGAACAAAAATTTTCCATCAGTAAAATATAAGACCATGCAAATTATTTAATTTCAAGTGATCTTTCGCGTTCTTTACATTACTAATATAATAGCAAAGATCTCTCGGTAACGCTCTGACGTCACCAAAAATAAAACTCGCGTCATATCACTGCGAGACGTTAAAAAGCATTATTTCATTGTTAGAGAACCTAAATGTCAGTAATTTTAAATTTAAAAGAGTAATTGTCGTTCTAATTTCAAACTTAATAGCTCTAAAATAGTGAAATAAAATTTTCTATCCATTGATATAAAATTTATCTCGCTATGATCAGTAGGCCCCGAGAAATTTTAAATATTAATCATATATTTCAAATTAATTTCCGTTTATCAATTAAGTCAATTAAGTAGTAAATTAAGTAGTAAATTAAGTCAATGGTATATCATGCGCGTGATATAGTTTGGACGCCACGATGCATTTAATTATTTAGTGCAATCGGGAAGATATAATTTGATAATATTTTTTTGGCAACGTTAAAATTTACACAAAGAAATAAGAAGTACAAGGAAAATTGTTAAACAACAAAAAATACTTCACACTGAATGTTGTTTACCAAGAGGTCTTTTGAATAAAGAAATATGTAAATAATATATAAATAAAAAAATATTTCCTATCATAATACACATGCTTAACATAGAATGAAAACAAATTAAATAAACATTTCTCTCGCATATATATCTATTTAAACACGTCAGATTTGACTGGAAATCTCTCGAATGAAGAGGTAATTTGCACCCGTCGTACCATGACGGGTGATTTTCTAGTTAATAAATAAAACTGAAGAAATGCGTTTTCTTGAATGCACATAATACTATTACCTAAAAATTAGTAGTTGTCCCGTTTTGAGGCAAGAAAATAAATGGTAACGTTAATCATGACTGAAAAATGATTGAAAGCGGTCATAGCGTGGATGTGCACTAATCAACTGATACAACAGAAAATCAACTGAAATAGTTTCGAAGTTGCATCCTTGTTGAATATAAGAACTTAATCATAACTATCAAGATACAAAGCTATTATTTTATTTCATCATTTTTACTGAATATACCGGTGATAAAATTTCTTTTTACCTAGTCGCATTTGTCTTAAACACAAAATATTTTGAAGTTCTTGTTTCGTTCAGTATGTTCATGTCCTTAAAATTTATTGAATTTAGAAATCAGGATAAGTAATAAATCAGATGAAACTAATATCTATTGTGAGCTGTAATACTTTCAGTCAATACTTGATACGTTTAAGTAAATATTTTTAAAAAGCAAGGATAAACATATTGTATTCAATGCAATAAACCAACTCCTTTAATATCAACAAAAAATTATTAGAGAATATATAAATAAGAGGAAGTCTTTTACAGAGCTTTTCTGTTTGCAACAAATACACTTAAACACAAAATATTTTGAAGTTCTTGTTTCGTTCAGTATGTTCATGTCCTTAAAATTTGTTGAATTTAGAAATCAGGAGAAGTAATTAATCAAATGAAACTAATATCTATCGTGAGCTGTAATAATTTCAGTCAATACTTGATACATTTCAGTAACTATTTTTAAAAAGCAAGGATAAAAATAAGGTATTCAATATAATAAGCCAACTCCTTTAATATCAATAAAAAATATTTGAGAATATATAAAATACAAGGAAGCCTTTTACAGAGCTTTTCTGTTTGCAACAAATACTCTTAAACACAAAATATTTTGAAGTTTTTATTTCCTTCAGTATGTTCATGTCCTTAAAAGTTAATAAATTTATATATATATAAATCAGGAGAAGCAATATAACAGATGAACCTAATATTATCTATTGTGAGCTGTGATACTTCCAGTCATACTTGATACGTTTCGTGAATATTTAAAATTCAAGGATGAAAATAATGTATTCGATTTGATAATCCAACTCTTTTTATATAAATAAAAATCCTTAGAGAATACATAAAATACAAGGAAGTCTCTTATCTAGCTTTTCTCTTTGCGAGAAATATTTTTGACGCTAAGATCGAATATCAGACATGGGGTATTTGAATAAAAAATCGAAAGTGACTCAATTTGCATTTTACATGTGCAGTACTCTTCCAAACATTATTTTCAGTTTCAAAATATCAGAAAGAACCCACTTCATCGCGTTTCCATAGACTGTAACGGTAAAAATATGTAGCGAATGTGACTATTCAAAAACATTTGATTTTTTAAAAATTTCTTTCAAGAATAAAACCGTGTTGTGCTTCTACAATACTGTAAAAATTAAATCTATCGCATTTGCTGTGATTAAATCCGCCACGGAAGGGTTTGTGGTATAATATTAGTTTAAGAATAAAAGAGAAAAAGTTCGATACCGCATACCACCAAAGATTCATCGGGTAAGTAAGTGTACCTAGTACACGTCTTCTCTGCCATCATGCGCGCCTCACATTGGCGTGATTTAGAAATCTAAAATAAGATGTCATGGTCATCAGAGCACAAGTCAATATAATGACATCTGTCTCAAAACTGTCATTGTATAGCTTCAGAATTTACGTTAAGGTATCCGACTGTGTTCGGAGACATTTTTTTGAAAAATAACTTATATATATTTTTTAATGTTATTTTTCAACTGCATATGTTTTAAAACTATGAAAATATTGTGAAATTTGGCTTTCAAAATAATATTTTTTTAGAAAAACTGAGAAATGTGAAGAAAAATTACTAAAATATTTGCCTTACGCTAACAGCCATAGGCAATATCATATTGCAAATATACAAAACTCCTTGTAGGAGTACATTTTTATGACAGTTATCTGTGTTATGCTCTAAAATATTTCTTGTACTTCAAAATAATTTTGAGATATAGCTGAACATAGTTACTAAACTGGTAATTTTTCATAAAAAATGCTTTTCGTTTATATTTAAGCACTTAAAAATAATACTTGATTTTAAAATTGGCCTTAGTTTTTAAAGGACAACATCAAGCATATTACAGAAAACAATCTCAGAAAATTCCATATCAATACTTGAATAACTTTTTGAGAAATCACTGTTACGGTCGACAGTTTTCCTCAAAAATATCATTTCTCAGAAAACACATTTAAAGTTTTCATACAACATAAAATAATGCTTACAGTTCGGTAATAAAACATCTGTAACTCCATTTAACACTCCATCACATTGAGTAAAAAGTGAGATAGTTTTAGAAAGCTGGTTAAACAGGCTACAAAACTAAATTTTTTGATAATTTCATCAAAAACGTCTATTTTAAAGCAGTCGGATACCTTAATCTCTCTAAATTGAACTTAGTCTGAGTTAAAAATCATACGCGCTTGAAGAAGAAATGTAAGATGTTTCAAGTGCATATTTATATAGGGTTACCATACATCCCGTATATAAGGGACTGTCACCGTATTTCGCTACGCAGTCCCGTATTGCTATTTGTCCTGTTTCTGTCCCGTTTCCCCCCTAAATTGTGCTTGAATATTTCCCCTTATGTCAACTCAATGGTCGGACGAAAGAAACACGTTGTCTGTTGAGCCAAACGAAGCAGTTTTGATTTGACATTATAATTTTAAAATGACTTGCGACCAATTTTATAATTATGTGAAAAAAGAAAATGATATAATTAAGAAAATAGAAACAACTTAAAAATATGACTGGGCTAAAAAAGATTAGCCTTGCACCTTTCTTATTATTCTACGCGTTCATTTTATTAAATTGCTTAGATATTTCAAGAATAAAACCGTGTTATGTTGCTACAATACTGCTAAAATTAAATCTATCTCATTTTCTGTGATTAAATCCGCCACGGAATGGTTTGTGGTATAATATTAGTTTAGGAGTAGAAGATAAAAAGTTCAACACCGCATACCACCATAGATTAATCGGGTAAGTGTACCTAGTACACGTCTTCTCTGCCGTTATGTGCGCCTCACATTGGCGTGATTTAGAAATCTAAAATAAGATGTCATGTTCATCAGAGCACAAGTCAATATAATGACATCTATCTCAAAACTGTCGATGTATAGCTTCAGAATTTACGTTAATCCCTCTAAATTGAACAAAACCTGAGTTAAAAATCATACACGCTTAAAGAAGAAATGTAAGATGTTTCAAGTGCATATTTATATAGGGTTACCATACATCCCGTATATACGGGACTGTCACCGTATTTCGCTACGCAGTCCCGTATTGCTATTTGTCCCTCTAAACTCTGCTTGCATATTTCCCCTAATGCCAACTCAATGGTCGGACGAAAGAAACACGTTGTCTGTTGAGCCAATGAAGCAGTTTTGATTTGACATTATAATTTTAAAATGAATTGCGACCAATTTTATAATTATGTGAAAAAAGAAAATTATATAATTAAGAAAATAGAAACAACTTAAAAATATGACTGGGCTGAAAAAGATTAGCCTTGCACCCTTCTTATTATTCTACGTGTTCATTTTATTAAATTGCTTAGATATTTCAAGAATAAAACCGTGTTATGTTGCTACAATATTGCTAAAATTAAATCTATCTCATTCTCTGTGATTAAATCCGCCACGGAATGGTTTGTGGTATAATATTAGTTTAGGAGTAGAAGATAAAAAGTTCAACACCGCATACCACCATAGATTAATCGGGTAAGTGTACCTAGTACACGTCTTCTCTGCCGTTATGTGCGCCTCACATTGGCGTGATTTAGAAATCTAAAATAAGATGTCATGTTCATCAGAGCACAAGTCAATATAATGATATCTATCTCAAAACTGTCACATTGCATAGCTTCAGAATTTACGTTAATCTCTCTAAATTGAACTTCCTTCCTGTGCGCTTCACATTGGTGTGATTTAGAAATCTAAAATAAGATGTCATGTCCATCAGAGCACAAGTCAATATAATGATATCTATCTCAAAACTGTCAATGTATAGCTTCATAGCAATGTATAGTATTGCTATTTGTCCTATTTTCCCTCTAAACTCTGCTTGCATATTTCGCCTAATGCCAACTCAATGGTCGGACGAAAGAAACACGTTGTATGTTGAGCCAATGAAGCAGTTTTGAATTGACATTATGATTTTAAAATGAATTGCGGCCAATTTTATAATTATGTGAAAAAAGAAAATGATATAATTAAGAAAATAGAAACAACTTAAAAATATGACTGGGCTGAAAAAAGATTAGCCTCGCACTTTTCTTATTATTCCACGTGTTCATTTTATTAGATTGCTTAAATTTTATTGATTTTTTTATCAGAGTAACCATTACCTATTCATTTTTTTCATGTTTTATTTATTTAGCACTTAAACGTCCCGTATCGATGCTTGGAAATTATGCCAACCCTATATTTATATAAATAGGCAAAAACAATTAATTATAAAAAAGTCTCCAAAGATTTCGCAATTTCTTGCTTAAACTAATTACTTATCCAGAGGGGTAGGGGCACTATGAGTACGGGGATGAGAAACCACCGGATATGTGAGCGGGTTCTTGCTTCACTAGTGATTACATAAATGGTGCGAGGTTGAGATACCTCTGTTCCAATGATGGGATCTACCTCCTGCAGAAGGGTTGTTGCTGTTGTCGATGATGGCTATTAGGATTCCGCTCTCAGTTCACGATTTCTACTGTGACGATCTTATTCATGTTTCCTCGAACGCTACGGCAGGGCGGGAGTAATTTCTTTGTGATTATACTATAGGGTGGTCATAAATTATTGGATCCATTTCAAAATTTCATAAAGAATGTAATAATGTTACAAGTAAGTGTTCTTTTTAGTTAGAGCGCATTTTGAATTTTTTTTTAGATAGTTAACGCGCCGCTACGGCGGTATAGGTGGTCGTAAATTATTGGACATTCCCATTTTTGAGAATCATCATCTGGGAAGCTATTAAAGCTGGAAGAAAAAAAGCACGTATTTCCCAAGTAGCATAAAATATTGTCTAATATCATAAAATTCGCAAAAGTAATATTGTACAATATTTTTCCCAATGTTGAAACAGTGTAAAACGTAAGACTTTTTCAATATTATTCAATACGTTTTTCTTAATATTGGATAATGTCACATAATACTGTATAATATTATATCATATTAAATAATATTGTACTAATATAACAATATTCTGAATATTTTAAAAATATATTTTAGAAGTATGGAAAAATATTAATCGCTGAATTCCTAAGTGCTGAACTTCTGGGTAAAGCTTCGATATTTTTTGAACTACAGGGCGCTTTGAAGCCTGCACCTTTTGTTTACCAAATCGGCGCCTTACCACTGGACCAGCGAGACTTGCAGCAGAAAACGTAAATAATAATAAAATGTAGTTACAGAGTTCGGATCTCTCCGTAATTTTATGCACAATCACAATTACTTCTGAATAGTCTTTTTAATTAAATTATATTTTATCGTTACAATTTTCGAAATTTGAAGTCAAAGAAGGAAGCAATTTTAGCTATTATATCTAAGTTTGGTAATTTAATAAATTAAGGCAATAAGGTTTAAAAGCAATTATAGTAATATGTTTGAAAGTTTTTAAAATAATTTTGAAATTTATTTATTCCTCTTTCATTTCATTACGAGACGCCTTTAACACTTATAATTACAGTATAGGTTGAAAATCAAATACAAGATTCGCAACAATAAATCACGTGCATATTTTTACGATGAGAATAACACTTACATTTTTTTCACAAAACAATAGATAATAAATATGTGAGAGCTGTTTCATGGTTAACCTTCTTGGCTGAATCAGGCCCGCATCTTATATACAGTAAAACAAAATGATTGTGTAAACATTATTATTCAAATGAACATTTTGTAAAATATTTTTTCGGACATATGATTCAACGTTGATAAATGTAGTGTTACAGTATGATCATGTTGCCATCTATCGATGGTAAGAATAACTTCACCTTAAAATATTGAACAAGGCTGATAAATTAAAATATTGTATGCATTGCATTGCATAGTATGATATAATATACAGCATCTTAAAGAATAATTTTTCCAGTGAGGATTTTTTGAAATAAAACCTTCAATCGAGTGATATCCTGAGTTAAAATGAAGATTTTTATAAAAAGCATTGTTTTTATATTATTTGTGAAAATTTAGTATCTGGGAAATACTGATATTATACAATACTTTGTTACGGTATTCGATGTTCCTCGGTGTTCATAATATTGTGTAACATTGTGCAAATATTATGTGATATTTCTGTGCTATTGGGGTTGTAGAGAATTTTACGCTCTTTAATTTGTTAAATCAATTGTAATTCGAAAACTGAATAGTTTTCGAGATATTCAAGAAAAACTGAAAAAGGAAATCAGAAAACGTGCAACGGCTTCTGCTGATCGGGGGTCTTGTGTATGGAAACCATCTCGTTGTTGCAAATTTGGCAGACCGTAATGATGCGCCACCTATTGGAAAAATTATTAGGTAGATTCCTTATCGGAAGTCTACCTATTGCAATGGTTCTCATGACACGACTTTCGGAACATTTCTACAGATATTCACCGATCATGACCCCTAGAACCCAAAACACCACCGTTCGTTAAAAAGTTTATATATATATATATAACGCTTTTTCCCATGTTATCTTGTGAACTCGATAACTGGAGTAATTTTGATGTAAATTTAACCAGCTTGGGATATGTTATAAGGATAGTTAAAGTCTCGGTCGAGTTCGTAGATGGGCTATCCAGCTCAAAGGCGGTGGAAATGGTGGAGGGTGGAAATTTTCATTTTCCCATAATTCCTTTACAACTGAAAATAGAAAGAAAATTCAATTTAGGCGAATTATTGCCTTATCATATCGAACAATTTTCGTATTTAAACTTTTTCGATAGCTACAATTGCTTAGAAGTTATGAGCTGAAAAGTGATTTTCCCACTTCCCCTCCTCTCCCCCTAACTTAAAGTACTTTTAACCTATGCATGTTACCCCTTGTTGGAAAGCTCTCGTCATTTGCAGTCTCTTCCACCCGGTTTCATTCTTGCAGGTATTCCTTATGAGAATACAGGACGAAATGTTCTTTTCCTTATTATTAGTAGTAGAGATGTATACGTATAACGCTTTTGCCCATGTTATCTTCTGAACACGATAACTGGAGTAATTTTGCTTATATTTTAACCGGCGATTGACATGTTGTAAGTTCGGTGAAAATATCAACCGAATTTGTAGATGGGCTAACCAGCTAAAGGGATAGAAATTGTGGGGGACTGAAAATTTCATTTTTCCATAATTCCTTAACGATTGAAGATAGAATGAAAATTCAAAATAGGCGAATTATTGCCTCTTTATAATAAACAACTTTTGTATCGAAACATTCTTGATAGCTACAATTTTTTAGAAGTTATGAGCTAAAATGCCACTTTCAATCCCCTCCCCCATTTTATCATTTCCCCATAGCTCTGTTACGACTAAAGATAGGAAAAAAAATCAATTAGGCGAATTATCAACTTATCAGAACGAACAACTTTTATATTAAAAGTTTTTGTCAGCTAATATTGCTTATAAGTTATGAGCTGAAAAGCGATGTTCAATTTCCCCCAATTTATCTTTTCCCCATAGCTCCGATACGATTGAAGATAGAACGAAAATTTCAATTAGGGGAATTATCACCTTATCATAACAAACAACTTTTATATTGAAAGTTTTTTGACAGCAAGAATTACTTAAAAGTTATGTGCTCCCATCAGCCGCATTCACTTCCACTTTTTGTATGGTAAACAAGCTGATATACCTGGCTTTGCTCCGGATTAAAATGCTTTCATGTTTAATATTTTTAATGTAAAAACTACTATGGTATAAAAATTATAAAACACAAGTTACTTTTCTGATCTGAAACGCTTTTAATTAAAATGAGAATATCAATTGAAGGAAACCATTTTTAAAAATAGCTGTTTTCCTCATAAATTATTATTTGTTATTTAGGTACTTCAAATTTTGTTAGCAATTACTAAAGTAAAAGAAAGAAAGGTTTCAATGAATATTTTAAAACAATTAAATTAACTATTAACTACTCATTAATTTAAAGAATGAAAATAAATCAATCATTATTTGGTCCTGATATAAATTTTTAATCGTCTACTTTTAAAATTTTCTTTTAGCATTAGTCCAGAATTCTATGAATGTATTCTGGCAACTATATATATTCGTATTATTCTTGTTCTTCAACAATAAAGAATATTGTCACGAATTCTGTATAAAATTAATTTTGAAAAAATATTAAAATGAGAGAATCGAATTGTATGGAAATGAAATTATTGTCGCTGAAATGCTAATTTAAAAAAAAATTTAATAAGGTGTAAAAATAGTTTCGTGAGATAATGTTTTCCAAAGATATCGCGGAAAACGCCTTGCTTAATTTTTAATTAACTGAAATTATAATTAACTTTTGGGCTTTGAAAAGTTAAGGTGAGCTTTCTCTTGTCTTAAATAAAAAGTCTGCAAAGTCTGGTTGAAATCAGTCCAGTAGTTTAGGTGGAGATGTGGAGCATACATACAGACACAATAACTTTTATTGAAATTAAGATAATTATTAGATCATTTCAAGATTAAGAATACTGGCATATACTATGAGCCATAAATAAGGTTTTAGTGAAGATATCGTCACAATTAATTAAATATTTAAATTTATTTAGGTAAATAGTTACCTTTTGTTTTCTAGATTTTTTTTGTGTGTGTTTTGGCTATTTCATTATTGGGGAATTTTTGCTGTTTAATTCTTTAGTGATGGGTTGGTTAGTTGTAGTAAAATGCATGATGCACTCACTGGCTGCTGCTGCGTTTGGCGAGCAAAAAAGTATTGTTATCATCGTTGATTACGTCTTCTGCTTCATATTTTTTCTAGCTTTTTTTCCTTTTTAATGTGCTTTAATTTTCTATTGTTTTGAATATTTTTTAATTTTCTATTTTTTGTTTTTTGTATTTATTAGAATATGCTGCATATGCGCCATTTTGTATAATATAAAAAGGTTTAATTAATTTTTAATTAATTCAAAGGAAAAAAGTAAAAAAGTTATAATCTGTTAAATATTATTAATTGTAACTGTGAGTATATTCGTAATAGTCCAGCAAACTAATAAGCTAATTGAAACGAGTTGCATGGGTATCCCGAGGTCTTCTTTGAGATACTTTAATGTGAGAGATACATTAGAGAAGAATATTATTCAGTATCTTTTTACCAGAGGATGCGACGAAAGGATGACCTTGGATATTCTTCCAGATCCCGTCGACGAACTTTTAGTCATCGTTTGGAATTCGAGGCGGTAATAGGACCCTGCGAATCTGCTATTTGTATTTCCGTTGCAATGAAATGACTAGGAAACTGACTTCTTGCTTTTTATATCTAAATTCTAATTGCTTTTTACTTCCATATAATCTTTACAGTTTATGTTACAAACGTAAATTTTTCAGTTAAAATATTGGTAATTTTATTTTTACTCAGCTACTACATTCAGCTAATTTTTTGGTCATTTTATATTATTTTCGTATTTTTTGTTTACATTGCCTCGATTCCTTTTAAATAATTTTTTTTAAATAATTGTACTTATTAAGCCTTATCCAATTGCAACCTAATTTTAATAATTACCCTCTTAACCCTCTAACACCGAGCGAGGCTGTCCCGGGCGGTCTAAAAATTTCCCTTTAACAGCGAAGAACGCCGTTCTGAGGTGACTGACTTCTTTTGAGGGTGAGATGAGATGAGGTTATGAGATCGCTTAGGAGATAAGCGCGGTAGGGTTGTTCATCCTTGCAAACAGTAGCCCATTCCCGTGCGACTTAAGGGAAGGTTATAGCAGGGAATGGGGCGGTGGGTTAAATGACCACCCAGGTTAGGAGAGTCCAATTCATGTCGCTTCTTCCTAAACACTCCCGGTTTTAAAGGGGCTAGAAGAAAAAATTCGCCTCGGGATTGAACAGTTAAAAATGATATTTTACAATAGCATATCTAGAAAATACTCGCGGTTTTTCATGTTGTTATTGAAGGAGAGCCTGTTGAATGGTTCAGAAGCTTTAAAACCTTTTTTGTCGGCGGCGTATGTCATACTTTCGGCTCTTTTGAGAGCGAAAGCTATTTGACTCTTTCATCCCGAGGCCACTTTTTTCATCTAGCTCCTTTAAAACCGGGAGTGTTTAGGAAGAAGAGACACGAATTGGACTCTCCCAATCTGGGTGGTCATTTTCCCTAGTATCCAATCCCCTGCTCTAACCTTCCTTTAAGGCGCACGGAAACGGGCTGTGGTTTGCAAGTATAATTGGATTCCCCTACGGCACTTATCTCCTAAGCGATCTCAGAACCTCACCTACTCTCAAAAGAAGGCAACCGCCTCAGACCATTCTTCGTCGCTGTTGGGGGGGGATTTTTTAGACAGCCTCGCTCGGTATGAGAGGGTTAAATCCGTAATTAAGTGAACATAATTAATTTTAAATGCAAAAATCATCTGGTCACTCTTAAATGTCTCAAGTATCCTTTACCATCTTAAAGTGGTTGAAATAATAAAAAAATATATGAAATGGGTAGTGGCATGGGTGGTTAGGAGGTTAAATAAAAAAGTAGGGCAAGGGATTAAACCTCTCAGCCATGATGAAAATGCAGCACGTAGGAGTAGTTTAAAAAACAACCTTGTTTTCATATTTTTAAGAAGATGGGGAAAGAATCTATTTACATAGAATAGGAAAACACATCCAATTACTATAAAATACCCCTCCGGATACTTTTTTAAAGTTTTCTTAAGTTCTTCTTTTTTTAAGTTTTGGAAGCAAGCAAATCTCAAGAGGAAAAAAATATTAAATTTCACCTTCTCTTATAAGAAATATATGTCCCATTTCCCAAAAGTTCATATTGATCTTCTAAGGCTGCTCCTAACGAATATCAGTACCGACTTTTCAACTTCAAAAACATGTTTGCAAATCAAATATTAATTCAATGAGCTGCTGTCAGAGGATTGGTCTAGAAAATTTCCTCCCATTTCAACGCTTTACTTTCTTTATAAATTCTAACTGATGAATAGCATATATTCAGGCCTAGCCTTTTTCAAGAACTTTATTTATTATTATTTATTATCAAATGGCCAAATATAAATGGAGACTTCATTCTTTTTAAATTATTATTAGTATTATTATTATTATTATTATTTATTACATAAGCAGTACAATGACACTAACTGATATAGTAGTTTCACACTATTGAAAATTGCATGCTTCTGAAATTTTCATTGTAACTTTTTTACGTTTGTAGAAAAAATACCTACTCCCTCTGTGAACGAAAATGCATTTAAAATCCTGATCAGCTTCTACTAATAGCTTTTTTTGACAACACTGTTTTATTTTAACCCGCTGATTCCTAAGAAAATTGGAATAGAGTGACCTCAAAATACGGGAACGCCCGAGCTTCTCTTTCAAAGATGAGAGAAATTCACTTACCCTCTCAAAAACCGCAATGAAAGCTGGAACTCTCCGAATTCTAAGAACCCCCTCCCTCGTTCCCCAAACCCTTCCGGGCGTGCCACTCTAACGAAGAAATCGCGCGCTGCGGGTGTGAAATCGATCACACCTAACGAAAGGGGGTGGGATCTTCACAGTGCTATTCGGACGTCGATCGTCTTTTGCTTGAAGGGACGTTGCGATCCCGTATCGATAGAGTTAAACCATTATGAACACTCTTAAAAGTTTTTTTCCATCCACACGTTTAAGGGTGCTGAGATACAAAGATTGGATTTTTTTAAAAGCAGCGAGGAAAAAAAGGAAATGATTCGGAAGATTTGGTATAAATTTCCTGGAATATGACGTTCTTATTAATTCCCCATACAATTTCTTTTATATTCTTTCCTTCTAAATAAAAGTTTATTTTAATACTTCAGGTCTCTTCAGACAGTGATGTGAAAACAGATACCAAGAATTGGCTCAAAGGGCAGGGACGTGATTTCTACCAAGCCGGGTTAAACGAGTTGGTCCTGCGTTCAGATAAATGCCTAAATAGATTTGGTGATTATGCGGCAAAGTGATCGGCAAGTATGCCTCTTTATTCCCTTTTGTATTTTTTGTCTAGTGTTAATAAATAATTTTTTATTACCCTTGTAAACTTTTATTTTGGATCCATCCTCGCAGAAAATATCGTAAAAATGTGAAATCTAATGTTTTGGCATAAATAAACATTTTTTTTAAATCCTTCATTATGAAAGTAACGCTTGACGAAACTCTCGAATCATACTGATCTCTCTAGATGCTTTGAAAAATAAAACGACAATGTAAGACAGCTCTTAAATTTCAACGTAATATTTATCTTTAGTTACAGTAATAAATTCCTGTTTCCACAGTAAAGATCCTACCTTTCGATTCAAAATCACTCCATAAATTTAAGAACGTATAAAATATATTCAACCATATTTAAATAAATCCTGAAGTAAATTCAATCAGATTAGTATAAAAAATTCTCTTAAATTGCGGCGTCGCTGCGGTTTTCAAGTAGAAATGCATAAGCTAAAATGCGGATGAAGCATTAGGTAAATTCAAATGATTTATTTACTTAAAATTGTCGTCTATGATTTAAATGCTTCATAAATGTTTCCTTCTATTTTACTTGTAGGAAAATTTGTGCGATATGTTTCAGAAACAGTTCGTTCAAATAAATCGTTTACTCAAAGCGAATCTTTCAGGATTCAACACATGAATAATTATGATAAACTATGCAACAACCAAAAAAAATGTCAGATGTCTATTTCAAGCACATTTAATTCGTTATCCTCGAAAATAAAGTAATTCATAAATGCTCAGAAATGATTAGTTAAATTTCATATTCATAAAATAATATTTTTTAAGCATTTTCTTTTCTTCATTATTTGACTATTTCTAATTCATAAAAGTATTTGTCGGAAAAGTCATACAAATATTTGTGCAACATATTTATTAATCTCCGGGTGTTTTAAACTGCATTTCATTTGAATATTGAGTATTAAGCACAAAAGAAAAATAGAAATTAACGCTAATAAGGCATCACATTTAATGTCAAATGCTGTATAATAACTGAGAACTAAATAACATTCAGAATGATACACGACTTTCCTGTTCCACTTTATTATTTTCATTCTCTGAGGAATAAAAAAAAGGATTATATAACGAGTTTCTGTAAGCAATTTCTGTCATTTGCAGGGAAAGTTTATTATTTCTCTAAAAATTGTTAAATTACCCTTAATTACACCAATGTCTTTGAAATGCCCCCCGCGTAGGGAAATCAATAGAAAGAAATCAAATTTAAATGGTGAAACAGCAGACTGTTTTGTTCAGACGTCAACTCATTAGTATGGCCATGAACTGTTTTTAAAATGTCCTTTGTTTGCTTTAATATTTATTGTACAGAATATAATATCTTTACAGAAAATAAATTGCACATCTTTGATATTTATCTCCATAGAAGATTATTCAGCTGTTTGTCTCATTTATCTTCCATCTCCAATGAATTGAAATGAAGTATGATATTTTGGGTAGCTCTTTCATTTCTAACTTCAAACCATATATTGAAATGCGTTAATACATATTACATATCTTAAAATATTTTTCTGAAAAATAAATTGCGCAAAACTTACTTATTTATCTCTAGAGAAGATTCTTCAGTTATTTCTTTCATTTATCTTTATTGTCCATTGAAATGAATTGAAATATGATATTTTGTGTAGCTCTTTCATTTCTAACTTCGAAACATGTGTTTAAATGCCCTTTCTTTGCGTTAATATATATTACATATTATAAGTTTTTTTATGGAAAATAAAATGCACAAATCTTGATATTTATCTCTAGAGAAGATTATTCAATTGTTTGTTTCAGAAGATCATTCAATTGTTTTTTTTCATGGAGGTTAAACATTATTCAATGTTCTACCTCAATGAAAATGAGATGCAGCAAGGAATTTTCGATAGCATTTCATTTCTAACTTCAAACCATGCGTTTAAATGTTCTTTGTTTGTGTTAATACATATTACAAAACATTTTTATGGCAAATAAATTGCACAAATCTTTGATATTTATCTCCAGAGAAGATTATTCAGTTGTTTGTGTCTTGTATCTTCAATCTCCAATGAAATGAAATGAAGTTTCTGAAGTTTTGTTCTTTCATTTCTGACTTCAAACAAGGTTGAGTTGACCTTCCAGTGTGCCTAAAATGAAGGTTCGCGATTCCGAGACCACATTCCACTGAACATTTGTTGTGTGCATGTAAACCTGTTGCTCATTTACCATCGTGTGTCAGACGTACTTTCCTTAGAGTTGTGTAGAGTTTCGAAGAGTTTGATGGAGGATAAAGAGCCATTTCATGATGTTATCTCGATTTATAATGCAATGCCTTTCTAAAATTAGCCACCCTACAGCTTGGAAACTAGACGTTAATCTAGACAATCAAATATATTGAAATGCCGGTCCACTATCAGACTTTACAAAAACAGGAAAGCATAAGCTAAAGCCATAATAGTAAATATTGTAGAATTACTGAATTTCGAGTAATGACGAAAAAAGGTATGGATTTGTTTTACAGCAATGCCTTGCAGAAATGAAAAAGGAACGTTTCGTATTACATAATAATTCAAGTTAAGCTTCCTAAATCATTTCAAATATTGCTAAAATGCATAATATACAGGGTGCCCACCTAAATAAGGGCCATTCCTCTTAACTTCAGAAGGAGGCAGCTATAGTGATGATGCAGTGTCTAGGTATAGTAAAACGTCTATGCCAGGGGTTTTCAAACTTTTTTTCCCTCGCGTACACCTTAATTATTATTTTTGTTTTCGCGTGCCCCCTACCATCATATCCAACCCCCCTCAACCATCCCTCTATGCAAAGAAGTTTCTATCAATAATTTTAAGGTAAGTTTAAGTTAGCTTAAAAGTGAAATGACCCGAATTAATAACATTTGCAGAATTTACTTTTGATTTTACATTTTATTCCATTTTTACATTAGTATAAGATCAATTCGAAAGCAAATGAAACCAGTATTGTAATAATTTCGTTTTATCTTATAAGGATAGCCAAAAATTGCACTTGGTAATAATCAACTATTCAAATGGTATAGTTATTAAATAGCATGTATTCTCTTGGAGAAACAAAATTCTCTACCTTTTTAAATCTCTTATGTTATCTTGTTTCCGCCATTAACAAGTTTGATTTCGCGTATCCCCAAATGGTTCTTCACGTACCCCCAGGGGTACGCGTACCACAGGTTGGGAACTTCTGGTATATGCGCTATGCCAGAGGTGAGGAACCTGCGGCCTTAAGGCTGCATGTGGCCGTCTTGAGTTTCTTATGCGGTATTACCAGTTATTTGCATTGAAATTTGTAATTGTCTGTAATAAAATAATAAATACAGAACAATAACCCTTAAGATTCTGCTCGTGCGGCTTTTTGCCAACCACCGAAATTTAATGAGGTATTTCAAAGCAAAATGGTTCCCCACCCCTGCACTATGCGATTAGACAACTTACAGCGCCACCTGGTGGCAAAATCCGGAGTTAGCGTTCTATTTCAAAAACGGTACAAAACAGAGGGAAAATGTCGATTACAAAGTTGTAGTGCTCTATCGATTTAGTAGAAAAAGACACATTGTGTTTATTAATACTCTTTGAAAACACCTTTAATTATTCGCGATTTCTGAAACGGTGACGTCACAGAACGGGTTAAAAAGAGAAAAAAAAAAAATTTGTTGTCACAAGCCACCTTTATTTTCGGTGTTCAATTTCCGTCATCTACAATACAGATTCGAGCCCTTGTTTGAAATTCACTTTGCACACGTTATAGCATACAGTTGATGAGCTAGCACACGCGATAGTAGTACGTCATCGAAAGTCCTTCAATGGTGGCGGAAAGGTCGCATACACCTGTTGTTTCAGTTATTCCCACAGGTAAAAAGTATAATGGAGTTATTTTTGTTGTCCGAAAAATAATGTCTTCTCTTTTTGTCCATGTCTTGTGACGTCACAATTTCAGAAAATGCGAACAAACAAATATGCAATTTAAACCTTCTCTTCTTCGAATTAATGTGCATATGGTGTCGTACTACTAAACTTACAAGGTACTAAATCGATAACGTATTACAACTTTGTAATTGATATTTTCTCACTATTTTGCACCGTTTTTGAGATAGGAGCTCTAACTCCAATGATTAAATTCGTAATAGACAATAGAAACGTAATGCGACTGGAATGAGTACTCACCTGCCTTGGTACACTAACTCTAGCTTATCCTGCACTCAATACACTAAATATACTAAGTCCTTCCTTTCTTATAAATCTTTAATAGTAATCTTCCTATTCCTTGTATTCCATAATTAAGACGCAATGTCTCCCCATCTCTAATGCGTTACTCAAAACCTGCGCATTGATGTAACTTTCTTCATGATGTTCGTCATCATCTACATTCATCATTTTTTTTTCATTTACACCATGTTACTGAAGATATTGTAGCTATATTTTCCTTTATTTTGTTGTAAATTCTATGTGTTAACACTAGCTTTGTAATTTCTTCATTTGTCATTCTTCTCTTGCAGTAATTTTTTTTCTTTTGCAACTCAATAAAATCCACCTACATCTATACCAGCCGTATAGGAGCCAGATGATATCTAGATACGGCGATGTTGTTCAAGTGATAAAGTATGTCATGTGCCATCATCGCGAGCTGTGTCGTAAGCTATAATTGCATCTGTATCTAACCAGAACTTTTTGATGATGTCATCTGTTTTGCGAAGAGGCTTCTGCAGTATTTAAAGGCGAAGTTCCACCTGATCATTCTCTCTCATTTTTTTGTTATCATCTCACCGCGAGCGTGGTCATATTATGTAGTAGTTTCATTTATGTTTTTAACTTAATTGTTGTTCTATTAAATATGTTATCGCTCTTAAACTTGTGTTTTCATTCCGTGTTGTCTGCACTGCGTCTCCATGAAGTAACCCTTCTGAAGGAAGCGAGTGTATGCGTCAATGATAGTGTGAAGTACAGTGTTGATAGTAGATAGGATCTTATGCCACAGCCATCATTTGCCTGTGATTAATCCTACCATGAACGAACTCGCACCTTTTATTTTCACATCGGTAACCCTCACCCCTCATATGCTGGACAACATAGTAGTAGCCATAGCCATTTAAAATATTTTAAATTTTTTGTAAAAAATTTCTTCGTACAATGATTTTTTGTCAATTTCCACATAGAGTTTGGATAGAATTAAACATTTTAAATGTTGTCTTATTTACCACGCAGGGATTCTGGAAAAAGATGCAAAAAACCATTCATAAAAAAAGTTCTTACAAAAACGTTTTTGGCTGTGGCTCTTAAGCAGCATTTGATGCATTTTGCATTGAGGAATCGACGCATTCTCTTCAATTACCATTAATGGCTTTAATGCCACTAAAACATACGATTTTAATGGGAATTTTCTTTTAATTGAGTTTGCATATAACATTTCAAAAACATTCCACAAAATTAAAAATTCTTACTGATCAACAAAATAACTTTAACTAAGCCGTAATGTTAGATGATAAACTTTTAGAAGCAGGTCAAACTTTAAGCTTCAATAAAAAAAGAAATATATCCTATTTTATCACTAATGATTTAATACAACCCTGAGTAAACATTTTTTTCTTCTCCATTCTATAGTAAATCTCTAGGAAAGCACTACATCTCCCGGGAGCAATACTAATGCGACGACGCTCGCGTCTTCTGTAGAGGTCATCTCAATTTTAATTCAATCAACTCATTTCTGGTAAAAAAAAAGACTGTCAGACCTTTCGCTTAAAGGTGCTAAACTTTATTGTGTCTTTTTTTAAAGGATTGTACAGGTGCCTTCAGTGGCGGTTCGTCCATTAGGACTGCAAAGATCAGCACCCTTTGCAATTATTTTAAAAGATTTTTTAAAGTGTTTTTCAGTTATTTAAAAAAAACTCCTACTATGTTATTTTTTCTCAACGAAAAGTTCGACCAGCAACGAAACTGGGGGAAAAGGAAAGCGAAAAAAAGAGAAAGAAGAGAGAAAATACATCAATAAGCACGAGATACACAAGTCGGAGCTGTTCGGTAAACAGCCCAAGCAAACATCAAGATTCGCTCCCTCAGCAACAGTTGACCGAAGCTCCCGAAGACGAAGACGATATATTGCTGCAAAAGTGTAATGCCGCTTTCCTGCCTCACTAGTCTTATGTTTGGGAAGAGAGTTTTACAGGGGTAAGTATGGGATGGCCAGTAGGGCGGGCCGAAAAAGTGGAAGTTTCTTAGATCTTTTTGCGGTAGTGAGGAAAAGTTGCGAACTCCCATCATTAAAAAGTGCGCAAAATCTTATAACTCTGAATTGATATCTTCTGTCGCCTCAATGGGCAGAAAGTTGAGAAAATTGGACTAAAATGGTCAAAATTCAAAAATTAATAAAAAATCACAGATTTCGTTGATATGTTTACGGTAGTGGTTAAATGTTACTATTTATTAACAACAACATCTTTACAAAATTTTAGAATTATAGGTTAATAGTTTCTGCCGCCTCAACGGCGGTGAATTTTGGAAATTTAAGGCGAATTTTTTAAAAAATCCACGTTTTACTTGCCTCAATATAATAGGAATAGAAACTTGATTCAAACTTTGAAACATAACATAACACCACTCCATGCCCCTGTAACTATAACCATAAGGTTATTTAAGCAGTTTCGCGGTCATAAAGTGGAAGAAAAATCACAACACCCGAGGGGGTGACTTCTCTTAAAACTTGACAATTCTCTATACCGCTGCCTATTTAAAGACGCAACAAGGTTACAAATATTTACAGGAGCATTAGGAAGGATTTCTATCATGCTATACATTATAAAAACATTTTGGTAATACAGAGTAAAATAAAACTTTGAAAAATAACAAAATTATGCAGTTATACATAAAATAACTGGAAAATAATAAACCTTTGAACCATACAAAATTACAAAAGCACTATTTTTTGGACTCAAATTGTGACATTTGTTTCCTGGATTCTAGTGTAGCTCTGATAAATCCATCCCTGTTCTGCGGTTCAACTCTCTTTCTGGAGGCTTCAGTGATGAGTTTCACAATTCTTTCAACTGCTTGCGTGTGTGAAGGAAATTTAATGAAGTCCCAGCCGTCCATTGGCACATCGTCCTGTATCATCTTCAGAAGTTCATGCGAACTGATATGTCTGAGAACTGTTGGCGGTGTGACATTACAAGCTTGCCAGTCAATGAGATCTACGTAGTTTGTAGCTCGAAAGTTAACAGCAGGAATAACGAATCTACGAACACAATTTCCTTCTGGGCAAATTTCAGCATTTATGAATATGTAACAATGAACTATTAGTTGATTTCAGCAACATTATTTTTCTAGGATGTGACGGCACAGTCATGAACACTAGAGTGTTAAATGGTGCAATTCGCAGGCATGGATTGAAACTTCATCGACCCATCCAACTGATTATCTGCCTACTTCATTTCAACGAGATGCCATTGCGACACCTATTTGAGCTCAAGTCTTCTGGTCCCTCGTCTTTCAACAGAGACATTGAACGAAACCTGAAAACATGTGAGAAGCTGCAACTTGTTGCTTTTAATAGTATTGAATGTGACTTGCGAGGAATTGACCCCACCAACCTGAGTTGTGATCAGAAATACTTATTAGACATTTTCACAGCCATTAGTTCTGGCGTTGGTTCTTCATATCTAGCGAAGCGACAAACGGGCTCGTCGAATTTCGCTCGCTGGCTAAAAACTGCAAATCGAATATTGAGGCTTTATATATCAACATCAGACCCATCAAATGAGGTGATAACTTTGGTTGTATTCATTCTAAGAGTTTACGTACCCTCATGGTTCCGAATTAAGTTCCATCATTCCATAACGGATGGTGCTAGACACTTGTGGCATTTCATCAGCGCATCTCGATACTTGCCTGAAAAGTATCGCGATATAATTGAACCAGCTATTTCTCGTAAAGCTTACTTTGTGGCTCCAGAAAGCATGCTTTTGTCTATGTTAACTGATGAGAGAGGACATATTAGAACCCTTGCAGCTCGGCGAATTATCAAGGCAAGGGAAATTTTCCCAGATGGTAATTGTGTTCGTAGATTCGTTATTCCTGCTGTTAACTTTCGAGCTACAGACTACGTAGATCTCATTGACTGGCAAGCTTGTAATGTCACACCGCCAACAGTTCTCAGACATATCAGTTCTCATGAACTTCTGAAGATGATACAGGACGATGTGCCAATGGACGGTTGGGACTTCATTAAATTTCCTTCACACACGCAAGCAGTTGAAAGAATTGTGAAACTCATCACTGAAGCCTCCAGAAAGAGAGTTGAACCGTAGAACAGGGATGGATTTATCAGAGCTACACTAGAATCCAGAAAACAAATGTCACAATTTAGGTCCAAAAAAGATGACAAAAAATAGTGCTCTTGTAATTTCGTATGTTTCAAAGTTTGAATCAAGTTTCAATTCGCATTATAATGAGGTAAGAAAAACGTGCATTTTTAAAAAAAATTCGCCTTAAATTTCCAAAATTCAGCGCCGTTGAGGCGGCAGAAGATATTAACCTATAATTTTAAAATTTTATAAAGATGTTGTTGTTAATTAATATTAACATTTAAGCAATACCGCAAACCTATCAACGAAATCTGTGATTTTTTTTTATTAATCTTCGAATTTTGACCATTTTTAGTCCAATTTTCTCATCTTTCTGCGCATTGAGGCGACAGAACATATGAATTCAGAGTTATAAATTTCTGCACACTTTTTAATGATGGGAGTTCGCAACTTTTCCGCACCACCGCAAAAAGATTCAATAAACTTCGACTTTTTCGTCCCGCCCTAATGGTCAGGCCTGGACCCCTGACCTTTACGACCATTTTACCTACCTTGGCAACAAATCGAAGATTCCAGAAAATGCGACCCTTTTCTCGATATCTTTATTAGGAAAGAAAATACGATTGAAAGTACGAGAAAACTACATGTGACGTCACAGCCTGTCGGGGAAAGTTGGATCAGAGAAGTGTCTTTTGACCGACTGGAATGACTTTGGAGTTTCGTCTGCAACGCGAGCTAGAAAGCTGGTGAGCTGAGAGCTATTGAAAGTGCTATTATTGCCATTATTAGTGATTTGTTGACTGTTTGTGTTGCTAAATCTCAAAGTACTGAACTGTTATTACCAGTGAATTGTTGTCTGTTTACGTTTCTAATATGTACAACATCCATTTTTTCCTGTTACCTGTGCTACGTGTTTTCCTGCATATTTGTGAATAAACCTTCATTCTTCAATATTCTGCCTGTTGGACTGTTTACACCATACACCCACAGAACGATTTGTGTAACAATATCCTCCCAATTGTGTTAGCCGGTGGCTTGAGCTGCATTCGATGCAGACCTTTGGCACAAGACCAATTGCGTGTTGTTAATTCTTTTTTTCTCCCTCCCAACCGAGGATGGCTAACGCTCTCTTGATTTATGTTTCTTCGCTTGTTTTTCTCGTTCACCGTTATTTAGTTATGGTTTGGCTTTCACGTTGCTCGACGGAAACTCATCTACTTTATTAAGCATTCGTTTTATTTTATTAGAAATAGCTCGTAGAAAAAAGATGCTTCGATAATTTTCCAAAATACAAATCAAAATAATTATAATTAAAAGTTTTGGGCTTTTTTTCTTTATGCAGCACTGCTTGCTTCTGAGTTGACGAGCCGCGACTGGGTACCTTATAAGCAGACATTGTCCTCTAGTACAGGATGATAGTATTGTATAATGATTTCACTCCCATCCGAGGGAAATCCTAAGCGTTTAGTGGCACACAATGGCCCAATGGAGGACATAGGATAATTGCTTGAGCTGGCATCCGTCTCAGAGTTGATTCTCACTTGCAATCGTTTGACGAAAGTTTTCTCAATCATTAAATAAACCAATGTGCGAGGTGCCTTGGTCATAACATTCTCCTGATTTTAACCTTATAGAGTTCCTTTAATAATAAGAGCATTTAATTAGTCGCAAAAAAATTTAAATTTTTTTCGTGATGGCGGATGTTTTTCAAAAATATCACCCTCTTCAATATCAGATGTTCTGAAATTGCCGTGAGAAGTTTAAACCCCTCTATTTGTTTCCTGGGTGGAACCACGAATACGCGGATAAGAAGTCATCGGATAAGTAAACGGGCTCTCGCTTCCTCTAGGGGTATAGCAAGACCGCGGGCTGATGATCTTATTCCCGCGTAGGAGTGTCCGCTACGTTCTCCTGACTTTAACCCCAGAGTTAATTAAGGGGACACATGATTCTTAAACCTCGAAAAAATGGGGGAGAGAACTGTCAAATTCGATACATTATATATCTGAAACCACACAATTCAAAATTTGTTTCTAAAAAGATATCGGCACTTTCTCTTATAGTACACACATTTTCAAAGCTTTATATTGGCATGCATTTATTCGAGAGAGTAATAAACATGGCTATAATTTTTGGAGAAAAAATGTGATAGTCACCTTGCGAGCATGATTACGGATAAAATATTGGTTTAAACACAAAAATTTGGGTTTCTAAGTAATACAAATAGTCTGTAGTCTGTTTAAGAAACTGAACCGCATTTTATTAACATTTAAATTTAATTACTACTTTGTACACTAATTTAAAATAAAATGTTTAAAATAATTCAAGTTCCAACTTTTCTTACTCCCCCCAAAAAAACTTCTTTGGAGAAATATGTATAAAAATTGTGGTTCAATTTGTAGAACATAGCACGATACATATTCAGTTAAAAGTTTATGTAAAATTATTCGATAGTTCTTGAAAAATTGTGCGCGCAATATAAAAAAAGAACACATTTTGAGATATAGCGCTTTAAAGATATGGCGATTTTCGATGTGTACGTTGAACAGTTGATACATTTTCCTTCATAACTTTCATAATTATGGGAATTTTTTAATGCGCATTGTTTTAAATTGTTCAGAAAAAACTAGAAAATTGTATATTTTTTTCCTAACAAGGAAAATTTTTGAGGTTTAACGGTCGTATGTCCCCTTAAGCAACCAAGCATCTAATTATTCGTAATGAAATTTTCTATTGTGCATTTTTCTGTAATGACGGACCTTTAAAAAATACAAGCATATTTTATCTACAATGTTGCAAAATTGTGGAGAGGATTTTTTTCCTCCCCTTCTATTCCATCTGTGAGGGTTCAAAATAACTGTTTCCATCCTTATAGGACGAAATTGGTTTCCACCATTTCCTGCCTACCAATGGATAGCACAGATTTTGCATACATTAAATCTGAGAGAGAAAAAAAATCGTTTACAGCGCGAATTAGGAAAACACAACATGCTGAGAAAAAAGTTTTAAAAGTTTTGAAATGATTAGCTCAACGTAAAAATCAGGTTAGTCCGTTTCTAAATTTAAAACTACCTTCGCGGACTAAATTAAAAATCTACTATCCAAAGTGATAATTAGTATCAGTTTGAACCCTATTAGCACAAGATGCTGTACAATATTGCTACGATATCCTCGAGATGTTGTGCGATATTCAGAATATCGAATGACATCGTGAGGATAACGTACAATATCTTGGCTATTAGGGAAGTTCAGTATTACTAACAAAATGTCTTTAATTTTTTTGCAAAAAAAGTTGCTCCACATAATGACTTGTGTATTATAGCTGGAGGAGTATTTTGTCCTGTTTATAAAGGAATTTGAACTAAAAAATAATTATCAAATTCTACATAATTCTGTTTGTTAAATGAAAGGCTGATTTTAAGATAGTAATTATTACATTTATAAATTATCCATTATATTAAATGTAATATGCATGTTTATAAAAACCAGAAATCTGCAATCATTATCTAAATATCAAAAGTGGAATCTGGTAAAAATGCCTGTGCTTAAACTTACGGAGGCGTTTGTGTTGTTAAAAAGTATCTAATTCTGGGATAATATAATTAATATTTGTTTCATAAATGTTTTTCATAGTTGAAAACTATTAATATACTTGATAATTAATTTTCTAACAACACAGTGTTTTATTTCTCTTTTCCTGCAACAATGGATTTTAATTAAGTGAAAAATACCATTTCGTCATTATCTTATTTATACAGCTGTGAACTATTGCCTTGGGATTGTAATTAATTTTATATTAATTTATACCTATTTCTTTTAGATAAAAGTCCATAATATATTTATTTAAAAGATTTAAGTATATTGGCTAGACAGCTTATTTAAAAAGGGATATTCTATGCCTTTCAGTTCTTTGGTTTTAATAAATCATTTATAATTCCCTCAAAGTAAATTATTTTTAATCAATCAGATTCATATTTAGTCAAGTATAAAATTATTTTCTCTAATTTTATGCTATTATATATGCCGAGGTTTAATGCAAGACCTTTTATTATATGATCTTGAGAATACTTCTATTGTACTTTTCTTCGTTTAACTCTTCCATAAATTTCTATTCAAAGCATTTCAATGTAGCCGCTGTGAAGTACAATGTAATAAGAATTAACAATGATTTCTCTTCTCGTACAAGATTTAATTATATACGACTTATTAAAGAATCGCTTAGCTTTACATTGTTGTTCCAAATTAATCGATCCAATGCTGAAAATTTTAAATTTAGGAGCAACATTTCAGACTTGAGCCTCACGAAACATAGTAATTTTGTTGAAATCCCAAGCCATTTCAGTCAAAAGGAGCGGAATTAAAACCAGCTGTTACCCTTAATGACAATATTTATCAGGATTTAGAATTGTGCATCGAAAATGCCGCAATGAATATTTTGCGTTTCGAAACACAATTCACTTGAATTAAATAAATCAATGAAGTAATCATCCCGTGAATTTGTCACATCATTGTTGTTTTCAAATCAACATAATTTATTTTTGTAGAATTAATTAGTGCAAAGTTATTTCAGCAGCTTATGGATGAATAGCTCTGTAGGGGAAACTAGGGATACTTGACCCTACTTTTACTTACTTATATTACTTTACTTTCTTATATTTCGCGAATATTTCAATTTTTAGTATCATAAAAAGATTTTGTTTTAAGAATGAGATATATACTAAAGATATATGCAAAATTGAAATCTCATTTAATCAAAAAATGAATACATTTTATCAAATTGCGTAGGGTCAAGTAGCCATACCCTTACGGATACTCGACCCCAAGTTAGGGATACTTGACCCTACATGGAAAAAGCACTGAAATTCATTTGATAATTTGTATGTACGCGAAATTCAGATATTAGGTTATATACTGAATTGAAAAAAGCTCTTTATTATCAAATAATGTTAATGAAAATAATATTAAAAATTAAATAATATGGCTACTCTAAATCTCAGTTTTTTCTAATAAAATCGAGTTAATAAATTAAACTAGTTAAGTCATTAAATTATACCTAGTTATTAAATTAAAATAGTTCAAAATTTTATACACAATTGAAATATAGATTTAATTAAATGAAAGAAATTTCTGCAATGGAATTGGAAACTTAACAATATCATTAGTGCGTTGAAGAATTGCCGGTTTTGGAAAATTAAAAAAAAAAAAAACAGAATAGCATCAAAACACAAAAAAACATATAAAAAATGTTGTACAAAACAAGAAAATGAAAAGCTTAATAGACATACTCGGTTCTTCTAATATTTAAAGAAAAATAAATGCAAAAGAATAGAAATAAATTTTAGGAGAAAATTCAAATCAAGAAACAAGGACAAACTCAACAGAAATGGCGAAACGTTAAATAAAACCAAACGATGACAAATAATTCGAGCAAAAGTTTTTATTAAAATAATGAATAAACCAGCCTCTCTCACCGCCCTTTGGATGGCTTCTCGGCTAGCACGTACTTTGCTCAGCACTATCCTGCCACCTCGCTGTTTCTAGGCTCTCAGCCACTACTTTTTTCAGTGCAACTTCAAGATCAGTGGAACAGGCCATAAAACCATAGTAGATTTCATCCTCTTTGTAGACAACAGATTCCTTTAAAATTGTAAGATCTTTCAATAAACCTCATCTAGTTGTTATGTTTTGTATAACTTTCTCACGAATTTCGGCATAAAAGTCTTCAGTTCCATAAATACAGAATGATATCGCCCTAAATAAACAGTTACCATCGCCTACAATAGGTATTTTACAATATTTTTGACACGCCATTTTCATGGAACTGTTGGGATCTATATATTTAAAATAATATGGTAAAACCCTCAGAGATTCGCCATCCCCAATGACTAAACCAATTTCGGCATTTTTTTTTCATTTGAAAGGTTATGACGTCTAGATATGTCAACAAGGGTCGCCTGCCCCCCACCGACCCCCATTTTCGAAGGAAATCGAAAAAAAAACATTTCTCCACCATACATTCTCTATATATTTCATAACCTTTCAATTAAAAAAAATTCTCGAAATCCTTCTGGTGATTGTTCCTGGCGAACTGTCCAAAGGTTTTTTCCTATAGAGAATGTGCAGTGGGAAAGAGTTTTTCGATTTCGTCACAAAAAATGGCGTGGTGGTGGGGCAGGTGACTCTTGATGACATATCTATACGTCATAAGATTTCATTCGGTCGGGTGGTGGATCTGTTTCATGTTTGTAAAGAGGGAATTTTGTAATTTCATTTTCACTCACTTCCTGAAATATTAGTCATAAAATTTTGTGCACTTTTGTACTCTCGATGAATAACACACTATTTTAATATTTTCCGAAATTTATTATTAGTTAAGCAATTAGTCCTAATGAAATTTTATTTCCTACCCATAGATTCACAAGGTAGTGATATGAGGAAAGAGAATTCAGGACTTCGTAATTATTTATATCAATGATTTATTTTAAAAAATGTTTTCATTATTTTTTTTCCTACATCCTGCTACAACTGTTGTTCAACTAAGTCATTAGGGATTCACTTTATCCTATTATATTTTCACATACACGTTGATTACATGTATTGATAATGAGAATAAAGAGTACAGGTAATCCCATGGGTAATCAAAAGAGACAAGAGATCTTACCTTCCAATGTGTTGGAAATTATGGAAAGCATTTTCCTGCTTCTTTTTCCAAACCCAGGTCTTAAATTAATCTATGTTTCGTCTATCCGTAATCAAATATTAATAAATGATCCAATAAGAAATCCACAATATTAGATCAGAGTTTCATTCCTTAGATTATAGAACTATTAATATTATTAGTGGGTAATTAATAAATTATGAGCTCTTTAGTTAGAAAACAAGTTTCCAATTTTGGATGAAATTGGCTGCTGAGCACCTAGGCGTAAAGCTTGTTTCTCGTAATCAAGTGAACGAATTTTTATCATGATCCCAGATACCACGTAAGTTTGCAGCAAGTTTGATTTTGACTTGATATTTCCTTGTCATAGCAAATTTGACGCGTCAAACTTGAAGCGAACTTGTGGCAAGTTGGCCGTGACAACTAGCACCACCTCCTTGCAATACAAGCTTGCTGCAAGTTTGCAAAACACGCTTGATGCAAAGACAGCACAAAGAGATAATTATTTTTGTCTCTGTTTAAAAAAAACTTCCGATTTTTAGTAGCATCTCCTAGATCGTCCTTCTTTTCATTAATTCAATAAATCAATGAAAATTTGTAAAAAAAACTAACTTTTTTGTAAAACAATTTTTTGAAGCATTTTCCATCTTTTTACTAAATATAGCACTCGCACATTAAAGAAAAATCGCCTTCTTCTGAATGTTTTAACGTTTATAAACAAAAGTAAACCGAAAAAACAGTCAATGTTTGTTGAAAAATAAACTTATACATTTTGTCCCATTTTAAAGTAATTACTTTTGAACTGTAATTTTATAATTTATTCTACTAGCAAAGCGTAGTTATTAGCGAAAATCGCTCTCTCTTTGACTGATGATGATATTCTCAACTCAAAAAATTAATGAAATGAAGAAAACAGTTTAAAATAAATCGTATACGAATCGAATCGAACGATCTATTAGCGAAATCTATCTTATCTTCTTCTCTCAGACTTTAACTGTCCCAGTGGTTAGCGCATCAGCTTCCGAACCGGTAGGTCGCGAGTTCTATTCCGGGTTGTGTTCGTACTCTGCTTTTGCTATAATTTGCAATGAGTTTGACACGGCAAGCTTGCTTCAAGTTTGTCCCATGGTAACTTCGAAGCTTGCGTTAATGTCATGTCAAACTTGTTTCAAGCTTGCACTCTTGTCATGCCAAATTTGTTGCAAGCTGGCTGCAAACTAAAATTGTTATCTGGGATACTTCACTTTCCTTCGTTCTGTTGGATTGTAAACATGGCCACACCACTAGTAGTATGCCCGAGGAAGGGACAGCAAGCTGTCATTTCTTCTGTTTCAAAAGCCTAGATCAGAGGTTCCCAACCTGTGGTACGCGTACTCCTGGGGTTACGCGAAGAACCATTTGGGAGTAGGGTAGGCCGGAGCTCTTTGGGCCGTTTTTTTTCTTCTAAAAATTTTTAAAAAAGGAATTAAAATTTTTTTTAAAAATTTTAAGTTGGCACTACTAGTGAACCTTCAGAAATAATTCGCCATAGTAAAATTTGAATATATTAACTATCACCATTAATTTAAAACCTCAAATTGACACCAAGTCGTTTGGCCTAACCTGCCCCGACTGCGGGGTAAGTTGGACTACTACTATCATGAAGCGACTATCACAAAACATTCTTCTATGTTATTATACTTTATTAATTTAAGTAACGTAATTGTGTTATTATCCACATTATGTGTAATATATACAGATATTGTGAATTTCTATTCAATAGAAACTGAGATACAGGTTTTATGATCATTGTCAAGTAGTATTGTGTAATTATAATCGAAGTTGAGTCCGCATGGTTTTTCATAACAAGTATCTTGTATTATAAATCTGGTGCAATTCCATCCCAGATATTCAGAGATATTTCTATAACGCACATCCTGATAGATCCTGTGAAGCAGCATGGGCCAACGTACCCCATGTGAAATGCCCCAACTAGCCCCATATCGCCATTTTTGTTCCTCATGAGTGTAGGGATTTATTCTGAAAGCATTTCCATAAACAAACAAGCCCTAAAGAAACAATGAAGAATTATCTTTCTGAATATTATTTGCAAAAATGGAAATTATAATTTATAAACAAAGACAAAAACGAGTATCCATAAGTGAGGAAATTTGCTCAGCTTAGCAAAAATTGGAAAATTCTGGCTGGTTCTTTAATGAACGCTACTTCTTCAGTGACGCTGATGTTTAAGAAGGAAGACGGTACACACTTGTCTGGAATGACAGCGTTAAAAGTATTAAAAATATCGCGACTGGCCCAACGTACCCCTATGCCCAACTAGCCCCGGTCTACCCTACGCGAAATCAAAGTTGTTAATAAAGGAAGCAAGAAAATACAAGGGATTAAAGAAATGTAGAGAATTTTGTTTCTCCAAGTGAATACTTGCTATCTAATAACTATATCACTTGAATATTTAGTTATTATGAAGTGTGATTTTTAGCTATCCTTATAAGTTAAAGCGAGGTAATTACAATACGTTTAATTTTCTTTGGCGTTGCACTAATACTATTGTAAAAATGGAATAAAATGTAAAATCAAAAATAAGTTCTGTGAGCGTTATTACTTTTGAGCTAATCTTAACATTACTGCTAAAAACTACTTTACATACATGAGTGGTTGGGGGGAGGGGGTAAAAAAGGTTCACGCGAGGGAAAAAAGGTTGGGAACTCCTGAGCTAGATTAATGGGATGGTGTCAACAAAATAAAAAGATAATGAAATCCGCAATTAGCAGAAATAAGCATCTGAAATTCAGGCTTACACACCAACGGGCACAGCTTTGCGATTGTTCCCTACAGCCCAGATCTCACTCCAGCCATCTCCTTAGACACCACAAAGATACACTACGAGGATGCTGTTTTTCTACATGACAGAATGTGCAAGATACTCTGCATTAATTGTTTTCTCGAAAAAAACACCTTCTTTTGCAAGGAAACGCACAGACTTGTAGACAGCTGGACTAAATGCACCGCAATGCCAGGGACTATATCGAGAAATGGACACTTTATTCAGCTGATATCATTTTTACTTACAGTTCAAAAATAAATCGCGGATACTTGATTTGCCCTCGTATTTAATTGCATTCTTAGTAGTTAGTTCCAAAAATATTCAGTATTATATAATTAACTCCATTTTTAACCTATTTACTTATTCCCCTTCCAAAATAATAAAGCCTTTTTTATTCATATACAATTTAATCGAAAAAAAATAATTTTCAAGGAAAAGAACATTCGCCATTTCTCTATAAATTTTACTTTTATCATATTCGTCAAATAACACCATCTGCTGCATATTAAGTATATAGATTTCCTATATAAAGGCAACCTGTTGCAATTCGTCTCACGACACGAAAAAAATTCTGAACAGTTTCTCCACTTATAGTCTCTAGAATCTAAAACCACACCTCATCAAAATGATGGTGCTGGGGATGGATGCTGAAATTTTCCTTTCGCCATCATTTAATTTCTGTTAAAAATAAAAAGATAACTTTAACTAGGTGAATTATCGCCTCACCATAACGAACAGTTTTCGTACTAAACTCTTTTCGACAGTTACACTCCCACCGAAGATAGGGTGCAAAATAGGTTTTCTGTCTCGAACATCGACTGCTTTATATTCCATGCTGGTGAAACCTCGTTGGAAAACTGGTATCTGTTGCTTTGCCTACCACCCTCTTTCATCCTCATAACTTCACCCTATATGAAATTTTAGGGGAAATGGTGGAAGGGGGCAAATTTTCTTTTTCTTAACCTTCCGTTCTGCGCATTTAATGAAGCACCTTTATTTTCTCGTGCCTAAGTGCGGGTTTTACCGAGAGAAGTGTGGGACCTTTAGCAACTTCCTAACTCCCTACCACTCACACTGGGGTGTCGTGGATTTTTCTCTAGTGCTATTTTGATGTACATTAGGGGCACATTTATCCGGTAGATGAGTGCGCCCTATTACGTTTGTATTTGTGATTTCCAAAATGTTTCCCAATATTTTTTTTTCTATACCTGAAAAAAGTTCATTCAAAGTAGTTTGATAAGCTTCACCTTAAGCTTAAGTAAAAATTTAACTTTTAATATATCAGATGAGTTGCACCCGATTGTGTTTGCATTTGTATTGTGCCGATGGTGTTTGCATTTGTATTGTGCAGATGATGTTTGCATTTGTAGTGCGTCTATGGTGTTTACATTTGTATTGTGCAGATGATGTTTGCATTTGTATAGTGCCGATGGTGTTTGCATTTGTATTGTGCCGATGATGTTTGCATTTGTATTGCGTCTATGGTGTTTACATTTGTATTGTGCCGATGGTGTTTGCATTTGTATACAAAAAAGTTTTTTAAAAACGCAAATATAGCTATGTATCACCGAACAGTTCACTTTGATCAGTTGTTCCTTAAGACTAATCAAAAATATTTCTTTTAATCTCACAGATGAGTTGCGACCGAAAGTGTTAGCATTTGTATTGCTGCCGACGGAAGGTTAGATCTCTGGACAAAAAGAATCTACATTCTCCTTTCGAATTGCCAAAGGTGTTTTTTTTTCTTTTGTTATCATTCAAAAGATAATTATAAAATGGCTTCAATCAAACAAGGATCTTAGCATTAAAGCATAATTTCAGAAATACAGCTACCTATTACAATAAATGAGAAACAAATGACATTCAGAAACTTACCTTATTTTTTCGATTTATGTATTAAATCTCCCTTCTCAGGAAGTAAAAAAAAATACGTACTTAGAAATATATTCAATGAATTTCCGTAAGCAAATACTGTCACTTGCAGGAAAATTTTATTATTACTTGTAAAATTATCCTTAATTACCGCGAATGTCATTAGAGCACCTCCTCCGAAGAGATTTCGAAATAAAAATTATAATGACGGCACACAATAGCAGGCTGGTTTGTTCAGTCGTCGGGTTAATAGTACGTTCCGAAATTTTAGAATTTTATTTTTTACGGTCTTTGTTTCGTCCAATAGCTATCATGTAGTACATACTGCATTCTTCTTTCTAAAAGAATATTTCAGTGCTTAATATATTTTATGCATCTCTGACTAAAATAAGAAAAAATTAAGGCACTGCATTAGCCATATTATTTCGTGTCTCAGAATTATTATCTTTTAGTACTATATTATGAAAAAAAGAAATTATGGGAAGGAAATTATCGTGGAATTATGCTACTTACCCTCAATTTATATAAGTAGTGTACCATTCTATTTTAGAAGTGCAATTAGGCGGAGAATATAGACTGGTTTTCTGTTATGTCTTTAAGATCACATTTAATTAATTTTTGATTATTTTTGGAAATAAGTTCTTGTTTTAAAATCAGTCATTGATTTCCACAGTCTTGGGTAAACTTGAGATGAAAGTTTCATAAACACCTTGATGCAATATTTAAATGCAGTTTTTTTGTTACTCGTATAAGAATAAAAACTACTGTAATCATCAAAGAGACTATTCCCGGATTTGTAAGATTATCCTCGTTTTTGGCCTCCTTAAGTCCGACAAATCATTTTTTTGGAATTTTTTTAACTGCCTCTGAAGTCGGTGGCTCATACATACAACAAGCTAGAAGATACAAAGTTGGTAAAAGTAAATTCTTATTTTAAAATTAGTTAGGTCATTCATTTCCACATTCTTGGGTAATATTGAAATGAAAGTTTCATGCATATTCACCGCGTACCTTGTTGCAATATTGAAATGCAATTTTCCTGTTTCTCGTAAACGAAGAAAAACTATTGTAATCGCCAAACAGACGATTCACGGATTTGTAAGATTATCCTCGTTTTTTGCCTCTTTGAGTCCAAAAAATATTTTTTTTGGGATTTTTTTAACTGCCTGTGAAGTCGGTATCTCAAAGAAAACTGTACCCTCAAAACCGTGGCCCTTTAAACTACCAGCAAGCTAGAAGATTCAAATTTGGCAACAATAATTTCTGATTTTTAAATTAATTGGGTCATTCATTTCCACAGTATTGAGCAAACTTGAGATGAACGTTTCATCAACATTCACCGCTTACTTTGAAGCAATATTTTAATGCTGTATCTCGTATACGAAAGAAAGTAATCTTCAAATAAAAGACTCCCGGATTTGGAAGATTATCCTCGTTTTAGGCCTCCCTGAATTCGAAAAATTATTTTGAGGGATTTTGTTTATCTATCTCAGAACTCGATATCTCATAAACGCATCAAGCGAGAAGATTGGAATTTGGTAGTTGGTTTTCATATCAAAACTGTAGATAGCTTTCAAATTCTCTGTCAAATCCCTCAAAGGGAAAATGATTTGTCTCTCTACCCGTGAGCAGATGAACACGATATCTGAAAAACGGAATGAGCTCGATGGATGAAATATAGTGCATAGATTTATCACCATGAAAGTTTGGACCAAACCCGTTCAAGTTCCAAACATTCGTCTGTCAGTATGCAGTGGCGTACCTGCAACTTTTGCCGCCCTGGGTGAACTTTCATTACGCCGCCCTTCCTGCACAATTTGCATAACCTAAACAAATAATAATAAATTCAAGAGAAAAAATTGATTTAATAACGCAGTTCGTCGGTTGATGTCCTTGATATCAGCAGATAGGTTGTGAAATCGTGCTGCTACCACCAAACTTTCTTTCACATACTGTCAATTTAGCGAGAAATAAGCATTAATTACAGTAGATATTTTTATGTACACAATGACTGTACTAGTTTCGCTGATCTTCATAGTTCAAATTATTTTCCTGCATTTCTGATTTTGCCGCCCCCTTCTAACTGCCACCCAGAGAGGACCGTCCCCACGCCCCTAGGTACGCCACTGCAAGTATGTGCAGTATGTGTACAACTATTTTCATCCAGGAAAGCCCCTGAGCTTAGTTTCCAAAGAAAAGACGGCACGGGGGTCAGGACAACTTAACGGAAGCAAGGACATATGTGAGGTCAATCATGTCTCCCTCCGGGCGCACAGTATATCCATTCAACGGTACATTCATTCCACGTATACCCATTCAACTGACAGGGAACCCTTTGGGTTCCGAGGTCGGGGGTATACAGTGGCATTAATGTTAATGTCTTTCAATTCAGGCTAGCTAGGGAAATAAAATTTTATATGTGGTATTAGCATTGAAATTTTAAACCTGTGCCATAATCTAAACTCCAGGGGAGAGGAACGACCGAATATATTCTTGATTCTCTTTTCTGTACTAAGAAACATGGCACAGAGCGCGATAATTTTTTTTTCATATATGCTAGAAATTCTAAGAGGTGCCACTCCCTCTCGTTGCTTAATAATAGTCACGGCCGTAAAATACTTCCACGCAACAGATATGCAATACAGTCAAGTACAAATCACATCTTGAGTAATAACTTATTGTAAGTAGACATAGCGAGTATATGCACTAATTCACCGATATACAGGGTAGTCATAAATTTATTGGACCCATTACAAAAATTAATTTTAAAAAACCCTAATAATGTTACAACTGCCGATGTTTTTAAATGAGAGCACATTTATAAAAGTTTTTTCAGATAAGGTAACGCGCCGTTACGGTGGTCGTAAACTATTGGACAACTCCCATTTTGAGAGCCATTATCTGCGAAACTATTAAACTCCCCCCCCTCAAGCCCTCTTATGCTGTCTCATCGTGGCAGGGGCAGTGGCCCTGGGTGGAATGGCCGATGTAAGTCTGGGGTTTTTTCTCCTGGCAGGGTCACCCAAACCGCGAAGGCCATTCCATTATACCCAGCTAAAGCATAAAGGCAATGGACAAAGTCGGACTTCTTCACTCGGGAGTCCAAGGTCTAGGGCCAACAGAAGCTGCACTCTCCTCCTTTACCATGAATTGTTCACCTATAGTATTGGATATTTTCTGTGGGCGAGCGGACTCTTGGACTTGGTCCAGCTGAGGACTAGAGCAAGTGGAATAAGAAACAACAACAACACTATTAAACTTAGAAAAAAAATAAAAGCCTGTATTTGTATGGAATTTGCGCTCGTTAATTTTTTTAATCAATTGTAATTCAAAAAATGAACAGTTTTCAATACATTCAAGAAAAACTGAAAAAAGGAAACTAGAAAATTCGCATCGGCTTCTGCTGATCGGTAGCCATTCCGTATAGAAATCTCTCGTTGTAGCAATTTCGAACGCCATAATTGTACAATGCTTATCTGAGAAAAACTTTATTTGCTCTCTTATTTAAATTAAAAACACAGTTGTAACATTATTAGTTTTTTTTATTGATTTTTGAAATATGTTCAATAATTTATGACCACTCTGTATAGGAAGATAAACAGTTTCGAAGTTGTTTCCTGCTTGAATGTAATAACACATTCAAATCCAAAAAGTCAATTTTATTTTAGTCATTTTCATTGAAATACTATTATTGAAGCATATTTTATTCAGACACGTTTATTTTAAACACAAAATATTTTTATACCCTTGTTTCGCTGTCTTTCATACCTTTAAAAGTTAGTAAATTTTTAAGGATTCTTAAGTTATTACTGAGATGAACCTAGTATCTATTTTGAGCTGTAAAAATTACATTTAGTATATACTATAAAAAGTCGAAGATGGAAACAATTTATTCGAACTTCAGGAATATAATAAGCGAATTCCTTTTATATTTTATAAAAATCATTAAAGAAAATTTAGAAAACATCGAACTCTTATGTTACAGAGGTGTTCTTTAAAAGACAAATAGCTTTATCAGATAGATCGAATATCGGACATAGATTATTTGAATAAAAACATCGAAAGTGACTCAATTTGCATTTTACATGTACTGCATTCTTCCAAACGTTGCTTTTTGTGTCGAAATATTATAAAGAGCCTACTTTATTAAATTTCCATGGACTTTCACGGTAAAAATATGTAGCTAATGTGTCTCTTCGTTTAAGAATAGTTTATTTCTTTTAAAATTTCTTATAAATAAAATCGTAATATGTTTGTACAGAAATGAAAGAGAACTTTTAAAATTGATCACATTTATTTCACAAACTTAATTCTCTGATGTCACATTTGCCAACAGGTGTGCTAAGTCCTCATGTTCATGTGACTTCGAAATTTGGAATGAGGCATCAGGCTCTTCAGAACACATGTCAACAGAATGACATTTGTATTCAAAAATCATCATATAACTAGTAAAAGAGACGCAACAAAATACCAGCTGAGGACGAATGTCATCTATCGGATTTCGATGGCGAAGTGACTGAGTACAGGGACCACGAAACCGATTCTGAGACTGGCGTGGAGGACAATACAGTTGACGAAAAATATTGTGACTCAAATTCGAACACAAATGCTCGTATCATCCATTACGAATCTCATCTATCGAATCTCGATGGTGAAGTGACTGTGTACAGCGACCATAAAACCGATTCTGAGACTGGCGTGGAGGACGACCCAGTCCACGATTGTTCAAATATTGTGATTCAAATTCGAACACAAATGCTCGTATCATCCATCCATTCAATCTCTAATCTTATTACACCATAAAATAAGTTGTATATTATTAAATAAGCGTAGAGTTGGAAGGAACGGGATGGCGCATAAAGTGTGCCAACATGATCTGAGTGTTCCAAAAAGTCCCCTGTCCACAGAGTATTAATCATTTTAAATTTAATTAAACCTGAGGGCACGATGTTTTAAATGTATACTTAAAGGCATCCTATGGTATGTGCAATAAGAAAAGGAAGTATTTATAATACAACCCACCAACAATTTGGCCATTTCATGCTTATACTAATTCCTTGGAGTTTTTAAAAGATAAAAATTCGTAAGGCATTAATATGGTTATGTAATCCATTATTCATTTGATAATGAAACAATAACCACACATTCTCAGCCAGCGGTGTCTTGGTGTCAGTTTGGAATTATTATTGAATGTTATGGATTTTAGACAATATCACTGCTGTGAAAAAAAATGTTTCGATCCCTGATACCATTCCTTCTGAATCTTATGTAAAATGACCTTCTAAATCCAAATATGACCCCCATTTTGCCCCATCACCCACCGTTCCCTCGGGACGCCCCCCCCCTCCTATTTTTATTACTGTCCGGTAATTTTATGGCCATGAATTTGATTTGGAGGGGGAAAACGATTATTTTAACCGTTAAATATCTTCTGAGGGGCTACAGAGGTGAAAAGTTCTAAAATATGAACATTTGTAGAAGGGGGGAGGATTTGGGAGGGATTTGTCCCCTTAAATTTAAAAAAATAAATAAAAATGACCGGTTTTTCTGGTTTATTTTCGCAATTTTTTCACTTATTTTCTACATATTCCAGCTTCCAGAACCCCCCTTCCTTTTCCTAACCCAAAAACCCCAAATAATAAAAATATATAGCAACAATTTTGGCTAAAAGCGGGTTAGGGGGAGAGGTCCCGAAGCGGTCACAAGGAAGTTTGGAAGATTCACTGTACAACGTTGCCGCTTTTTATTTTTATCACTGTTCTGTAATTTTATGGCCATGAATTTGATTTGGAGGGGGGGAAAGGATTATTTTAACACTTAAATTAAAAATAAAAATATAATAATAATAATAATAATAGATAATATAATATAATATAAAATCTATTAAATGTAATTTATAATATAGCACCTTCATCTGGTGTTTGCTCTCCTCTTGTACACTGAAGTAGAAGTTTTTCGTACCAATGACTAGCAGTATTCTGCCAACATGCTCGCATTCCTCTTCCCTGAAAATCTCCTCTCGAACAGAGCAATGTCTTGATGGAACCGTTCCCCGTGTTCATCCGAAACTGCTCATAAATTTTCAGGGAAAAAGTCCAGGTGTGAGTGAAGGTAAAGCACTTTAAGCGACATGTTGCACCACATGGCCTTGTATGCTGACAGCAGTTCTCTGACATGAGCGATATAATTATCACATTTTTTGGTACCCAAAAAGTTCATGCACACGTTTTTGAATGCAAGCCATTCTCGTTTTTCTTTGCGATTCAGGTGCTTCATAAGCGTTGAATCTTAAAAATTCTGTCTAATCTGGGGGCCCACAAAAATTTCTTCCTTGAGTTTAGCCTAACTAATACGAGGAAATTTAGTTTTCAAAAAGTTAAATCCATCACCTGTCTTATCCATTTCTTTCACAAACTGTTTGATCAATCCGAGTTTGATGTGGAAAAGCGACAACGTTGTACAGCGAATCTTCCAAACTTTATTTTTATATATTAATTTTATTTATTATATATTATATTTTTATTTTTAAATTTAAGTGTTAAAATAATACTCCCTCCCCCCTCCAAATCAAATTCATAGCCATAAAATTACAGAACAGTGATAAAAATAAAGAGCGGCAACGTTGTACAGTGAATCTTCCGAATTTTCTTGTGACGGCATCGGGACCTCTCCCCCTCACCTGCTTTTAGCCAAAATTGTTGCTATATATTTTTATTATTTGGAGGTGTTTGGGTGAGGAAAAGGGAGGGGGGCTGGAAGCTGGAATATGTGGAAAATAAGTGAAAAAATTGCGAAAAAAACCCAGGAAAACCGATCATTTTTATTGATTTTTTTAATTTAAGGGGACAAATCTCCACCCAAATCTCCCCATTGCTACAAATGTTCATATTTTAGAACATTTCACCTCTGCACCCCCTCAGAAGACATTTAACTGTTAAAATAATCGTTTTCCCCCTCCAAATCAAATTCATGGCCGTAAAATTACCGAACAGTGATAAAAATAGGAGGGGGGGGGTCATCCAGAGAAAACGGTGGTGATGGGGGGTCAAAATGGGGGTCATATTCGGATTCAGGGGATCCTGTTACATAAGAATTTGCAGGAATGGTGTCGTGCCCGACTTTCATGCAGAGCAGTGTATTCCTTCAAAGAGCTGACGTGTACTCAGACCATATGCAAATTAAACCCATTTAGGCGAAACGTCTGTCTGGTGGTGTGGTGAAGAAGTTTGGAGAAAGTGCCGGTGCTGTTGTTGGCCTTGCATTATGGCAGCGTTCCCTAAGTTATTGTCCACCCGAAAATAAACCTCGTGTAGTCACATTTAGTGTAGTCACGTTTAATTTGCCAAACTAAACTCGCCTTATGAACTTGTAGACGCCAATAAACATGCAAACTGTAGCACTATTTCTCTTTTAAAACCTTAACGAATTATCAAGTATAAGTAAATTAAACGTAAAGAAAAAGGAGCAACAAAATTCATGTTTAACCTTCGGTCGGGAGCAATACAAATGCTAACACGTTCGGGCGCAACTCATCTGTGAGATTAAGAATTGAATTGTTTCTTAGGCTTAAAGAAAAGTTTAGCAAAGTGAACTCTTCACTTATGCGAACAATATTCTAATTTTTAAATAGCTTCTTCGCGTATTTCCTTGCAATTTCAACTAACAACATTTGAGCAAAACTGGTCTGGAATACGAAACACAGTTTTAAGCATATATCATTTCTGAACTCACAACATAGATATTCGGCAGGATGAAGAACACCGTTGGCCACATTTATACATTACTTTCCACATTGAAGGTTGTGCACAATTTATCAACTACATCAATTTCACTTGACATCATTATAATTCAAAATAATTTGGTGATTTCCTGTGTCTCATCATTGAGCATACTTGAAATTACAAGCATTTTTTCCCTCTTTTATTGCACATAAGACACAAGTTACTAAAGCCGAAAAAGTTAATGCTTACAATTGTACATTTGTGTCCAGGAATTCCGTAAGGAATTGCCGTTTGTTTCCCCGTAAGGTTCCTTAGCAATAACAACTGTTTTCATTGAAAGCCTGCAATAATTCAACATTTTTTGCATATAAAAAGAAAAATTTGAAAATTCTGGAAATAAAAAATGCATGCGCAATCCGACACAACTCATCTACCAGATTAACGCGCCTTTATGCACCCGAACAGAACACTGAAGAAAAATCCGCGATACCCTTGTGTGAGGTTAAGGGATCCAGGAAGCTACTAGATGTCCCAATCCTTTCTCGGTAAAACCCGAACTTAGACACGGAAAAATATGTGTGCACCATCTCACAGATTAGTTGCACCCGACCGAAGGTTAAACTCGGTACAATTTTTTAATGTTAGCCAAAATTTAAAAAGGCAAGTAAACAATTGCATTTTAGTAACTCAGAATCAATATTCATTAATTACATTATTAAAGAACATAGAAAATAATAGCGAGGCAAAACAGTGATTAATTTGTTCATCCTTACAAGTGGCTTTTCTTGAAATTTAATATATGAAATTACTTACAAAGTAATGAACAATTTTATTCTGGTTTAAGTCTAATTTATTGATTAATATTATTGATGCAATTATTGTATGCTGCTGTGTTGGCGCGCAAAAGGTTTATTGTTATCGCTATTGTTTTCTTCTTCTATTTCTTCTGTATTTTCTTTTTTCGTATAAAATATCTGTCTTTTGTATTTTATTGGAAGATGCAGCATTTTTGCGCCATTCTGTCTAATACAAAGTTTTCATTTTCAACTTTTATTTTTTGATATCTTTTGTTAAATTATTTTACATGTTCTTGTTTATGTCTAAAACATTGTTAGAAGATTAAGTGTATTCAATTATCGATATTTTCAATTTTTATCGTGTTTATTCTCCGGCGACCATGTAAAAAAATTGATTCTTCAGATAAGACACTTAGGTTTCTCACGAAACTAATACATTTTATTGATGCTCTTTGATCTTCTAATTACATGTTGTTCTGCATCATAATGTAACTTACAAAAGTATCAATTTAGAATGTCGTGGCTTCCAGTTCAAGATGGATTGCTTTTTATTGATTAATAACGTTAAAAATATGTGATGATCTGTACCTCAGAGCTACACTATCTAAAGTCGAATTTTGCTAATTTTGATGGATGTATCGTATTTGAACTGCCACGACCGCTTTTCCAATATGTCTAAATTTGTTCCATTCCATAAAAAAATCCTATTTTTACTTCTTCTGTTTTGTTTCTTCGAATATAGACGGCGCCATGGGACTAGTGTTTCTTTAATAATAATTTAATAATACCTCCTTTTAAAAAAAGCTAGCGCGGGTTTGTGATTACGTGAAAAACTTTTTTTCTCAACTATGGGCATAGGGTAAGTTTTTATTTATGACGGCTAATTAAAAAAAGAAGCCATATGGCTGATAATTTTAATAATCTTATAAGCGTTTTGATGTCTGTGTTTTTGTTTTTCATCTATCTTTTGAAAATATGATTTTTGGTGTAGAGATCTCCTTTGTCTTTTGTTTGGGAAATTTCGGGCTAAGAGAAGCTATGTTTGGCGTAATGCAAGCTTATTACAGAAAAATTTCCCAATTATTATTTTGAATCCATTTCGAATAAAGTTCTTAGCCCTTGAAAAAATGGACTAGAATGAATTCCTAATTTGCTTTTGTTGTTTTCGTTCGATTACCTCTGAGTTTGTCTTTGTTTTTTGGCTTTCTTTGTATGATATTGATTTCCATTCGAATGAATAATGTGTCTTAACTGCATGTCGGGGGAAAACTACTCTCATAAAAAATAAATACAGCAAGTAATACACGACACTTAGGGATTTCTTTTGGGTCTCCTGTAATATGCTAAAATTGTTACTGCCGATATTTTACCCTCTACCCACAATAAGTAATTTGCTGGAAGCTTGCTGTATGGCGATTCACTTAAAAAACTTTATTACGTGGACTGTAATAAGGGATTTGTTATTCGATAGCTTTCCGTTAAATTTGGTAAATATATTCTTTTTTAAATAACATCTGATTTTTAAATCGTGTTAGAATTTTAGGGAGTTAAACCGGTGCTCAGAGAACGAAGAGCCACGGAGTCAAACTTGAGTTGCAACAGGATTCCGCTATTTTTAGCATTTACTTTTAATTTTGTATGTTGGCTAGTATGTTTCATTAATCAAATTTAAAACTTATCAAGACTCAATGTCAGTTGGCAAACTGATAAATATAATCTGTGCCGTTGAGTATAATTTTTTTATTCAAAATCGTTCAGTCTTCAGATTTTAAACAGATCTTGACGCAGAATTCAGCTAAATGGGTTTTCTGAAACTTTCGTAACAATGTATCTTTATGCTTTTCAAAATACTTCACTGTTTAATTACCACGCTTGCAAACTATTCACAGTTGGAAAAAAATCCTAGTCTTAAGTGTCTGACAATTCCAACT
>BGPR01000760.1:298162-327704 GCA_013235015.1 Araneus ventricosus
TTTCTAAATGATTCTGAAAGTTGTGAAGGTTCGCTTTTGGACTTTTCGAGTGATGAAGAAACGAAATGTTTGGACACTTGCTTCTTTTCTGATCTCCATTTCTGTAAAGCGTTTTTTCAGTTCCCAAGTTCATTAGGATAAAAGCCATCTTTAAGTAAAAAGGAACTTCTTTCCCTTGGAATTAAAAATTATCAAAACTTAATAAAATCACTACCTGTAACTGTTTTGACGCACTACTGATTTGAATTTATAGAACCAATTTGAATACAAAATGTCTTATAAAAAATGTGCTTATTTTTGGACACAATATGGCAAAAAAAAATTGGTTATGTAACATCTACTGATATATAATGTGAGAGTTAAACAAACTAACTTGCATTTCCATCAAAGATTAACCCATTAATGCCTAGCATCCCTTTTTCTTCTAAAATGCATCATAAACTAGTTGTAATTATTTTTTCAGAATAAAGGCTTCTATAAATGCTTCATAAAATCATAGTAATTATTTTTTCAGCATACATTTTACAAAACATTAACTTCTGAGTAGATAAAATGATTTTTTAAATGTTTTGGGTTGCTTAAATGAAAATATTCATCGATATGTCTTATACTTGGGGTAAAATAATAGGGATTGATTGTACTAAACCTCAGTTTGCTTTTAAATGGACTTCTTGTTAACTTTTCAGCTCACAAAAGGCTAAGGATTTCCTATTCTAAGAAAATTTAATCTTATTTCGTAAAACCTCTTAGTAAATATGTATCGATGACTACAAATATCGTATTCTATAAATATTATGGGTGTATTTAAAGTGATTCCAGAAACAAAATGAATACCTTTCATAAATAAATCAAGGGAAATTAAAATATCTTGGGATTTACTTATTTAGTGTATATTATGGATTGATCTACTGAATTTTCTGGAATTTCACCGATGTCTGCGTACGTGTCGTTAAAAGTTGACTTTGGTGCAGCACGTAGGGATATGTTTCATATGATAATGATCTTCATACAAGTTTTCTAGAAAAATTCTTGATGTTCCGCGAATGCAATGAAATAGAACCTGAACCCTCAGTATTTCTTAGACATCAAATTTTAATTTTAGAAGAAACTTCTGCTATCAAATAACAAAAGAATCGTTATAAATTAGGACCTTAAACTGGAAATTGTACTGGAACAGATAATTTTATATTATTAAAGCATTCAAAGAATGTGTTGTATTATACTATTTTATATATCAATTTTACATAACTTTCTTAAGGCAGCTTTTTATGTTAAATGTCAGTCATTCACTTACCCAACCAATAAAGAATTACTTTCTTTAGCAAACTTGAGATAAAAATGAAAGAATCATTTGCACTTATCTAAAATTTAATTGTCATGAAAAACAACGATTTGCAGAGCACAGAATAAAACATTCTGATTCGGAAACAGTCACTGAGGAAGCGATTAAAGCTCATTTAGCGCCAGAACTTTCCGTCGCTTTAAGCGTATCTGACGAACTCTTTCTCTGAGAAATGAATTGATTAAATTTGAGGGACATCTTATCGCGAGAGCAGGACAACATTGCATTATTATTGTCCCCCGGCCCTTCTGCTGGAGATGCACCATTTTCCAAAACGGTACACCAGAACAAAGGAAGATAAAAGGAATATTTAATCGGAATAATATAATTCCTGGGATAAGTATAGGGCAGAAAATCGATATATTTTGCCTGGTCTATCACCTAATGTTTTCGCCTTTAGATTTTAGAAACGATTGACAATTTGATTCGAATTAGAATTTTTCAATGACTCGCCAATTCAACAATGAGACAGATTTTCGAGTGTTGACTTATGCATTTCCTTTTCAATCAAATTTTTTTATTCAACACGTTGGTTCATCGATAAAGATAAACATTAAAATAAATGACAAATCTTGGTTAATGAATCATTATTTAATCTCTCACTGTTGTATGTGTCACGAAAAGCACTTCCAATTCTACGGAAACAACTGAAGCCTACAAGAACTCTAGTGAAATCAGAACTTTCTTTCCTTCTGAAGCTGAAGTGCTGGAGGGTTGCACGTATAGTGCTATCGTTAAACCTATTCTTAATAACTCCTGTATCTTAACTATGTAAATATTTTGTGTAATTAAATTCTTTAGTATTCATTACAGAAGAGCTCTCTTCATAGAATTCATGATTGGTTTACGTTTTCGACATTGCAAGTTTATTCCTTTTTAGAACGACTTTTCTTCAGTGTCGAACATACGACTCGGCAACTGTGAGTATATACATGATTTCTTAACCCTTTGAACGGCAAAAATATTTCAGCTGAATGCTTTGAAAACGGCCTCTCTGTAGCTAAATGATGAACGCAAATGTTTCGGAGCCGGTTTTTGGGTGATAAACACAGATCAACTTTCTACGCCGGAGCCGGTTTAAGAATAATAATCGAAGAACGACTATTTTCGACAAAGCAGGTTTTAGAATAGTCATCAGAGAGCGACTTTCTACGTTTCAGTCGGTTGAAGGGTTTTAAATATCTTGTTTTATATACTTCTGATTATGCAGATTGTCGAGACAGTATGAACGATATCTTAAGAAAAACATATTACTTTTATAAAATGCCTTAAAATACTTTTCGAACTAAAAAAATGTAATGGTCCGTTCAAGTTTTCTAATCAATACAACAAAAGGAAGTTTTTATCTCCAGCGAAATAAGAAATCTCATTAGGCATAGGCTACTCTGTTTTATCTCGCATAGTCTATTCTATTTTTAATGTTTTCGCTTCCTTAGTATTTTTCTTTTATATAATTGTTTATTCCGCAGTAAAATTTGACTGAATATCTTATTGATGATATGAGGCAAGAACATTTATCTTTTTATCTAGTCTGAAGAAAAATAATAAAATTAAATTTTTAAAAACCCATTTCAGTAAGTGTACTGAAAACTAGAAAATTGCTTTTCTTTGTCAAAATATAGACGGCAAAACAAAAATGTAAAGCCGTGGGGGTTGATAGAAATACTCTAAGGCATAATTATATTTTTCTTTTTAATGTGTATTTAGAAATTTCTCCTCTTATAACATTCAGTGTGGTGGAATTAATTTATAGCATTGTTTCCAGTGCCTACTGTGATTTTTACTTCCAAAGTTTTGATAAAAAAATGTTGCTTTTGACTTTGAAGTACACTTTCTTTCTAGGGATGGGAAAAACCTACCGGTGTTAATCGATAACCGGTTTTTCTGCTTCGGTTAACCGGTTTTTTTTCGCTTTTCATTTTGTTCCGGTTATAACCGGTTATTTTTTAAATCCAATAACTGAGTAAAACAACCGGATCGAAAGATAAGGCTCGAATTTAAGACCGATTAGACTAAAAGTACCAAGTTATGAAGCTTTGGATTTCATCATCTCGGCTAATCCAAGACAACCGCTTCCGCGAGGCGTCTGTTGGTTGGCGGAACACTGAAATAATTTTTATGAACAGATATACATAGGCTAATGGATTGATTTTCTGTGAAAACATTATTGATAAAAAAAAATTGTCTACAGGCGGCGTTTGTATTTTATAGAAAACAATCGAAAACATGTTATTTCAAAAACCGGTTATTTTGAGCGGTCATAACCGCCAGGCTAAACCGGGGGTGATAACAACCCGAATAACCGAAAATAGGTTATTTTCGCAGTAACCGCCATCTCTATTTTCCCTATTTCTTACTTTTCGTCGCAGTACGCCCCCGAAATCGGGATCGTGAATATTCCCTGTCCGTTGAATTAACACACGTAGAAATATTAATTGAAAATATAAAAAATTACAAAGTTTAGGCGACATCACAACACACACACTGTATACAAAGTTTCTTTGTTATAAAATATGAACTAAATGCTAATAATAAAAATATGAAAAAAAATCTCACTAGACATAAAGTGACAAGAAAACATCACGGATGATTAAGATGGAATTAACAGTAGTAAATAATTACGCTAGTAAAAGATATGAATGAAAATTGACAGCAGTACCTGTACAGTGAACGTTAGTACAGCACACTTGGGGATTTTTAGTATAGCCTGGAGGAAGACATTATTTGGAACATAAATTGATTGAGTTTATTTGTGTACTGCATTAGTGGAAGAGAATAAGCCCATTCTATGGGAGACGAGTTGAATTTGGGTGGAGGTTTAGACATTCTTCTGGGTTCGGATCTGGTGATAGAAGGGATTCGTTGTCCAGGAGAAATTTCATTGCACTGACAGAAGCACGTTTTTATGATCTTTTAGTACTTATGATTTTATGCTGAGTCTGTAATGAATTCATCCTAATTATAACTCATTTTTTATATGTTACATAATTTAAAATTATTTATTCTCAAATTCACTACCAGATGACACCACTCCTATGAAATCAAAAGATAATTTAAATTAACGGATAATCTGATAATGTAGTTCTGAAAGTTATTAAGCATTGTACTATAATTAGGAACACACCGCCATAAAACCTTTGAGAACTCTTGGACGTCAGAAATTGAGAGAGAGATCAATTACAAAATATCATTTTACAAACACGAAACAATTAAAGTTAAATAAAAGCATGCAAAAATCCAATGAACCTGTGAAACTCCTTGCTTCAAAATTAACAATGAGGATATCTCCATTTTATTTTCAGTACAAAAAATGATATCCTGCAGAATATGCCCTACAGAGAACAAAAGGCTTCTAAAACAAATCTCTAAAAATTGAGGAGCATACTAATGATTAGGCATCGGGACGAGACAGTCGCCTATTGTGTGTCGCTTTTTATATTTTCAATTAATTTGTGAAATTCTTGCGAGAGATTGGCTTCGAAAGAATTAGGTGCAATTAAGGGTAATTTAACTGCTTTCTAAGTAAAAAGAATTTTGACCTGCAAATTAACAAATTTTTATACAGAAATTTGCTCATTTATTCAGGATTTTGTCAGAATAAATAACAATATATGCATTGTACCGAGACCTTATAATTGTCATTTCGATCTCAATTATCATGAAATATTTAGGATTATAAATTAAACTTATATAGAAATGATTGCTATTATAAACTTTTATTTAATTTAACTTATTTCATGTTTGTAAACATTAAATATGTAATAGCTTTGAAATTTTCTACACTTATATGTTTGTTCTAAATGAAATTACTCCATTTTAATATTTTTAGATCTTAATTATCAGTTAACGATTAATTTAAATAAATTTTGATTTCATACATTCAAGTTATCTTGATGACAAGTTGAGAAAATTTGATTACATGATTGCATGATTTTTCTAGTAAGGAATTATAAATTAAAGATAATAATGTATAAAATAAAATAAAAAATGTACCTTTTAGTAAATTAATAATATTTTGCTAAAAACTAAATTTAATGCACTTCATTTCAGTGCATTTTCTCTGGTTAATGAACAAAAATTAAACACTGGTTAATGAATTAAAGTACTCCTACATACATCTGCATTAGGTGAACTATTTAAAGAATTGAAAAAACAAAAAGTGATTCGTGTACGTCTATTTGAAAGACATGAAAACATATATTATCTCTCATCTACAAAAATGTACTTAATTCGAAAGTTTTGAAGTGTCATTCAAATATATAACATTTAGTTCGAATGTGCAATTGTTTAAACAAATGATCATCTCGGTCATTTCATTCCCCTAAATGATACCTTGTATGTTAAATATTATACTTTTAAATTATTTATCTTTACTATAGATTTTCCTGTTATATATAAAATTAATTTCTCGATCAATGTTCTTGATTATTTGATTATCACATTAAAAATGTGATTTAATGAAAATAATATAATATTAGATATATTTATTTCTCCCTTTGTAGAAAACATCACTACACTGATACACTGGTGCGTCGAATTCCATAGAATTAGAGTAATAGTAGATATCTAGTCATTTATGAAAAGCGTAAAAAACCATTAACTGAAAATACGCAAAAGTTGAAGAAAACCTTGAATATTCTGTGCTGAATTATTATGGCTATTTTCAATGTTATTTTGTATATCGTATTCAACATAGGTTCTTTTTATTATTATTCGTCGACTTATTGTTTTAAAACGATATTTTTTCACATTTCATCTGATTCATAAAAACATAAATGTCAGAAAAACTTTATATCCGTTTATTTTCTAATAAATAAACGGATAATAAAAACAATTACGTATTAATGTTTGTTAGGAAAAAATGCTTATTCCATCGGATGAAACATTTTATCCCATTCGGAATAAATAGTCTACAAAGTGCAGTAAATACTGTTTTTGAGATGCTAAATGAGAAAAAATTAATGCATTTATTTTATCAGAAATAAATGCATTAATTTTTCTAATAGATAACAGCCCTTAAATTCTCATAACTTTTTCCTTATTGAAATTAAACTGGTAGATCATTTTTTTCCGGAAAAAACTGTTGTTATTTTACATATTTCTAAATCCGGAACTTTCGCTTTGGGAAAAAAATGCCATCAATTATTTTTGAAAATTAATTAAATTAATTAATTTAAAAATTAATACATAGGGAAATTTATGGAGCACATAATGCTGAAATCGTTCGAGTTAATTTCTTCTTCTTTAACTTCTGCAGAACTTTATGGATAAATTTTTACTAAAGAGCAGTAGCATCGTAAAGGAACGATTCAATCTCATAATTCATAAACCTTGGAAGCGATTCTACTTCAACAGATAAGATAATCTATCAGTTATTCGAAATAACGCGATTAGGAATTGCCATTAAATATGATTCTTTTACATTTCTATTTGTCTTGTTTGAGACAAGATCGGACATCGATGCAATTTGAACGTAGCGTAAATTCGATATCTGAACCATTACATCAAAGCTAAAAATTACGATTGTTGAATGTATGTGTGTGTGAACTAAAACTTTCATTCTATATACTTCTCAGATAATTAAAAAAATTCTCCGGATAAAAGATATGATTTATCTCAATTCTGATAGAGTGATATAACGAATAAGGAATTCAATAGTATATAAACTAACTCGACAAGAGTATACACATCTCTAGAAAATTATATGGATAAAAAAGAAAATTAGGATCTTAAAATACTCGAATGTTATTAATGTTTAGAACTTCGTTCCATTTTTAATTTTGTTTTGAATCTTTGTTTTTTATTTTTTTTAATATATTTTGATACAGTGTTGAATACAATGCTTGAAACTGCTTTCATATTTTTTAACTCGAATTTCCCACTGTCCTATTCAGACCTTTACTTTTACAAGCTGACCAGAATCAGAGTGGGCCACTAAACAAATAAATAATTTCTCTGAATGGATTAGCCTGCAATAAGTTTTTCATTATGATAAATTTTATAACGGTTTAATATAAACACCCTCCTCAATTGAAAAAACAAACGTTAGAGATTAAATAATACATGCGCGAGGAAAATTTTAAGTCTAAAGTTTAAAGAAATGTCTCTTATTTTTAAAACATCTTTATCTTTCATATCCTGTCCAGAGATTTTTTATATCATTTACATAATTTAAGTTCATGATTACAAACAGACTATTAATTCATTTTTTGAAATGGAATTTTTTCATCTTTTTCATTCGTTCGGTTATGCTTTATGTTAAGAAACTAGAAATACGATACACGATTAATTTCTCAAACAAAAATAAATAATTTAATAACAAATACTTAAAAATTTTGATATTATCAAAGTGTAAATTAGAGATTTATTTATTTTAATACGATTGTTTGTAAAAAAAGAAATTAATATACTAATTATCTACTTAATCGAAAGTCTGGAAAATATTATTATATCAACAACGTAAACTCACTAAGTTTATTCAACAATTATGAAGCATTATAAGCTCGAAAATGCATCTTTAAAGTGTAATTGGATGCGGACACAGAATGAAGTATGGAACTTCAAATACAAAGAATTTGCGAAACCTTTCGCATAACTCTTTAATCCGTCCTTTACACGCAAAATTCAAATTCGATTCCATTTGTGCTGTGTATCTAAGCGGTTAAAGCATTATTCACATTGAAGAAAGCGATATTAAGTGCGTAATCTAGGATAACAGCTTAGGTTTAAAGCAACATCATAACATAATTGCCATTAATGTATCATAATATAATACCTTAATCCGTAAACATATACTGTTCATGCATAATGTAACGTATCAAAAATAATATTAAATGTTTTATCTTAGACAATAGCTTAGTTTTAAAATAATGTCACTGCACAATTTCCAATAACGTATCATAATTTAGTATGTTAATGTATAAACTGTCTTGGATCTAGTTAGAGTTCTTAAAAGCCATTAAAGTCCATTTATGTTTAATCTTCACCGTTAATCTATTCAAGTATACAAAATGGGTGTTTTGAACCGATGTGTGATAATTATCGTATACTATAATTTTTAATACAAAATTTATATTTATGATAATATTATACATAGGAGCATACTAACTATGGCCTGTCAGCCTTGGAAGAAAAATTACGGAAAATAATCTTGTGTAATATATAAAGTTAATCGGCAGACAACCAGATGAGATTGCAAACGATTATAACGAAGTTAAAAAGATATTATTAAAACGGTATAAGTTAACGCCAGAAAAATTTCGCCAAAAGTTTTTTATGCATAATAAGAATTTAGGAAGCACCTGGAAAAACTTTGCCTATGAATTAAGAAGTTTTTTAAATGAATGGGTAAATGGATTTAAAGCAGACAGTTTTGAAAAGTTGAGCGACCTTATCATAACGTATCAGATTAAACGTAAGTGTCTCAAGAAGTAAAAGATCATTTTACAGATGACTGGTCTAAGCTGAATTCGCCAGATGATTTAGTTGAAAAACTGGACGACTATGACACTTTGAAATTAACTTTCAGGAGTACACAACCGCGTGAGGAAGGGCATTACGACAAAAGGAACTCCTTTAAAGATGATCCCGCTATTACAACCAACGAAAAGAAAAGCTGTACTGTATTACACATAATGAGAGGGGTGATACAAAATGTTTCAACTGTTCTAATTTTGGGCACATTGCAAAGAACTGTTCGCTGCCCAAATTAGTTTTAACATGCCGAGAATGTAATGAAACAGGCTATAAACTGTGTCGCCAAGGAAACGAATCATTCAAGTGATGAAAGCTTATCTGTTAGACGAGTTGGCGAAAAGTTAGAAAGGAATAATTCCTTTTTGAAGAAAGCGAAACTTAATAATTGTGATAACGTGCAAGCTTTAATTGATACAGGAAGTTCGTGTTGTCTCTAAAAGATTTCAGTTGCTCAGAAACTTAAACTGAACCTTGAACCTGCTGTCAATAAAATATACGGTTTTGGAAATCAAAAGACGCATGCATTAACGTCTATTGGAAGAATTAAAGCCGATATTGAAGTTGATAATGTAAAGGCCGAAAACATAAGCATATACGTTGTTCCTGACGATGCGCAGTCAGTTAATCTTATAATCGGACGGACATAGCTTGATCTCCCTCATATTGCTGATACAAAAATGGGAAAAAGAGTTCATATTGGATACCGTGAAGATGAACTATTTAGAAACTTTCCGATTGATGAAAAAGTAAATCGAGTCTGTGTTAAACGTCTTGAAACAGCTCAGTTAGAGAGTGAAAGTTTGCAGATTAAAGACTTTTCCAAGCAAAAGATAATAGGCAATTTAGCGAATGATCTTAAAATGGTAAAGAATGAACTACGACTTCTTCAAGGAGATATTAAGAACTTTAAGAAAGAGCGACACTCGTTGCTTCTTCAAATCCAGAATAAGAATAAGAATGTTGAAAACTTGAAGAGCGACAACGATTCTTTATTGAAAACGAAAGTATATTACGACAAAGAGAAGCCAGGTAAAGTATCGCTTCGTAAAGGAGATATCGTGGCAGTTAGAAGAAATCCTAACATGACAGTTGAATCAACAAAGACGCAACCACGATACCAAGGTCCCATGGTTTTCACAGAAATACTCCCTAGTGACATATACAGAATCTCACAACTAGAACCTAGTAATGACCGTCCTTATGCTACAATAGCTCATGTCAGTCAGCTAAAGGCCTGGGAAAGCTGGAATGAAAACGATGATGACTCTAGTGTAAAATTTCGGTTATGAACCTGAAATGCAAAACCCCAAACGAACTGTACGTAAACCAGTGCGTTATGGAGCTTTTATGCCGGACAGATATAACTTTTTTTTTTAATTTTATATTTCGTTTTATTTTATCTTTTATGAATGTATTTTCTTTTGTGTTGATATTATTGAATGTAAGCTAAAAATTGGTTCAATTGAGGTCAATTGAAAAGTCAGGATAATATTTATGCCTGACAAAAGCATGACATCAACTTATTTATTGTTATAATAATGTATGATATCAGATGAGTGGCAACAGTCAGGTATTGACCTACTTTGAATTTGATATAATATAAAAGATGAGTACGAGTACAGTTGAACGAAGTTACGATGTAAGCAGATACGGAATGTAATAGTTGTTTTTTAATGTTCTAATAAATGTTTGTTTAGTCTTATAAGAAGTATTATGAATGTCAAAATTTTGCAAAAGTTTAAACAACATAAACTCGGCGTCAGTTGTTAGATGTCATGCAGTACGCAATCATTTAGTTACTTCCTCGTAAAAGTTTAGTTACTTATTCTTAGTTATTAGTATCATTCTTAGTTACATATTTGGATGCCATGCGTAGTGGCATTTGCGATAAGATTGTGAACTTACATGAATCGATTCAGTTTAAAATCATTTTATAAATTTATCAGCCTGCATTGTGAAATAAATTTCTCGAATCCAATAGTTTTAAGGTAATTCGGAGATCGACTTTTTTAAATATTAAAACAGCAGAATAGAATTTATGCTGAAACTGATTTTTCTATTCTGTGAAATGAAATCTAAAGATCAGAAGAAAGGCAACTAATTTTAAGAGATATGGAAATTCTTTTTAGTAAATAAATCTACTAGCATGAATTACACTTACATAGTTGATGAGAAAACAGAACTTTCAAATAAGAGAATATATTGCTGTTTTCCATATTTAAACAATTCAAAATATTCTAAATCGGAACGACTAAGTTAATGTATTTGGAGGTACCTAACGTTTCCGTAGCTCCTGCATTAATCTGCCTCATTTCAGAAATTTTACATTTGAATAACATTCTTTATGTTTGGTTCCATTATTCATAATAATTTTTCCAATACTAAATCTAAAACTGTTCTTTGATACAGTATGATGCGAGAATAAAAATAACATGCTATTCTGACAGGATATTACTTTGTGCGAACAATGAAAGGAATATTACCTAAGGCAACCATTATAATAAATAGTAATATTAGTTTAAAAGAGAATCCAGGAATTGTGTAATATTGAGTTATCCTTGGAAATTGAAATACATCATTATATATAGCACAATCTTATATAAATATCTGTTTATTCTTCTAAATTACTTTCGATCTATGCTGAACTAATCTCTCCCTCTCTCGTTTTCAAGTAAAATTTCCATTAATACAAACAGATTTCACTTCCAATGTTAAAAATGGATTATAATATCAGAAAAGCAATTTATTTTCAATTTATCAGTGACATCATTTAAAAGATTTTAGAATAAATTACATAATTAAAGAGAATCATTTGAATAACTTAGCTGTTTCAGTACAGAGCTCTCGGAAAATGTGATTTCTTAAAATGCAATTTCGTCAGCATATGAAATAGTAGATAATAATATCATCCAATATTATCATGATGATTTTGCCCATTGTTTTATAGTAATTTACAGCGTCTTTCTCCTATAGAGATTTTTCTCAGAGTCATTGAAAGTTGAAAGATATCTCCACTGATATCCTTTTATAAGTTTCTCACGAACTGTCAAATGCCTCAAAAATAATACCTAAATTGTTTACGTAATATTGTATAACTTTATCCTGAAGGTATATAAAGCCCGTTGAACTACTAGAAGTAATAATTTATCAGAATAAGCTAATGTGCAGTTATTTTTCTCCCTCCAATAACTTATTCAACATAATTTATTAGCTATTATCGATTTCGGGGGAGGGATATCCAAAATTAGCTCATTAATAAGTACGCAGCAATACCATTTAATTTCCCATAAATATTATCTTTAATATTTCGTAGATTTTTAACAGGTTTTTTCGTAGAAAAGTTTTGAAGTCGTAAATTCTTCTTCGTGTATTTCGTAGATTCTTTACTTTTCACATATTTCGAAAATTTCTCTCCCTATATTTTTCAGATTCTTCTTCCTCGGTTTTATGTGGAATTCGTATTTTCTTTTTTTTCTTCTTCTTCGTAGAATTTATAGATTTCGAGATTTAGGTAATTTTTTTAAAACCCGAATGCGAAAAAGGAACAAATGTTGTTCAAGAGAATATGGAGGTTTTTTTCAGTGCATAGAGATAACTTATTTTTATATACAGCTTTTTTAATTTATTCTTAATTTTTATATTTATAAATTCCATTATATAAATTTCCTATATTATTTAAAATATTTATGTTTCTATCAATTGAAGAAAGGGGAAAACTTTGAATACACATAGTAATAAAACAATTCCACATAAAAGCGATAAGCCTTTTGAATTCGACCTAAAAAGTAGCTTGACAAAGCAGCAGATAATTTTGTTATTTAACTGTTTTATTAAACGTGTTTTCCAAATGGTATTTGTTTTCAGCGAGAATTTCATTTCGGTTCTTCGAAAGTAACCAAAACATCTCCTAGTAGTTGCAAGTCAATAGCTTACACCAAATGAGGAATGTTATATGGACGATAGTAAAGAATCGGAAGCTTGTCGTTTACCGACGATAAATTTGTTCTGGCTGGCAGCTTTCTAATTTTTTTCAAGTCCACAGAAGAAGTCACTCTGTCTGGATGGAACCACAATATGTCCTCCGTTCTCGGTGTTAATATCTTCCGCTCTGTAGATTTTCGACAGACAAAGAAATACGCTCCCAACATTGTCTCAAAATGAGAATGTTTTCTTTCAATTGGATTCCACTACCCACAATAAAAGATATTTAAAAGTATTGTTGCGATAAAGTTCATCATTGCGAATATGGTTCAATATTGTTAAAATATTGTGGCATAAATTTGTGCTGCTTCTGAATCAGCTATTTTGCTGTCTAATTTTACCCAATATTAATCTTTTAGAATTTTGAAAAATCTTATTTTTAAAGAATGTTTAATAATGTTCTTAATAAAATTTTATATCATGTAAATAGAAAAAAATGCTTTGCGAATATAGATCAATATTGTTAAAACATTGTGGCATAGATTTCTGCTGCTTCTGGAACAGCTATTTTGGTGTCTAATTTTTTCCAATATTAATCTTTTGAAAAATCACATTTTTAAAGAATGCTTAATAATGTCCTTATTAAAAATTTATATCACTTTGAATAGAAAAAAATGCTTTTTGACTGGAAAAATACATTTATTTCGCTTTCTTATTTAGATAGTGTGAGTTAACTGTGAAAATACCTATGTCTAAAAATTTCAATACAAAATGCTTTGGGATAATATCTTTAACGCAGCATTCATAAACTATTTAATGATAAGGTATTCAAAACACCTTCGTGTGCATACTGAAACTGTTTATTTATGGGCATATACAAAAGCAGTTTTGACTTACTAACATTTTAAGCAATATAGTTCCACTATTCTACGACTAAAACTGACTGAGTTATGAAGCTTTGAATTTTATTATTTTTGGCAAGTCAGCAGCCGCTTCTTGATCGAGTTATTCGCTGACTAGCAGATCTTCCTCAAGGCACCCGTTGAAGCGGTCTGAAATCGTCAAAAGTAGTGATATTCATAGCTATTTAATACGTTCAGTTTTAGCCGCGGAAAAGTGGAACATTTTTATTTGAAATGTAAGTGTGTGAAAAGTATTTTTCTAAATATAACTAATAGAATCGGGGATATCATAAAAATATGCACTTTTCAATTTTTAATCATTACATTTATATCCTCGGAAAGCATATACATATGTATGTCCGCGGAAAGCATATACATATTTATGTCTTCGGAAAGCATATACATATTTATGTCCTCGGAAAGCATATACATATTTATGTCCTCGGAAAGCATTTACATATTTATGTCCTCGGAAAGCATATACATATTTGTGTCTTGCGAAAGTTATTTTTCAGATTGGAAGTATATGCCTGTCTTTATTGGATAGAAAATTATTGGGACTCGATTACGTTCTTCTTACCGAATATGCATATGCTTATTGAATTCTCCAAATGAAAATCTTTATTGGCTTGCATACAAAATATCTCTTGAACTATATGTCAAGGAACAAAAAATTTCAGCTTGAACAATGTTTTTCTCAAAAGATCTCAGTGGATAATATTATTACGTAAATATTGCTCTAAATGTATTCATCAAATATTTCTGAATAGAGATGAGCCGTATTGAATATTTCCGCATAGTCATCAATCTTAACAACCACTTATGAATATATTTCTTCGTTCAGAGCTTTCAGATGCCTATATAGTAACATAAATTATACAGCAATATTTCCTTAAATTTTATCCATTTCGCATAATATTGAGTGAGTGCAATTTATTAATGAATATTTTTTTTCTTTTCCATAATTCAGGAAGCAAATGAATTTCTTGTATAAGACTGTCTGGAAAAATTATAATTAGTTTGTATATGAGGTTGAATTTATTTGAAAGGTATTTTGAAATTAAAAAGAATTTTCTGTTTCCAAATTATGAAAAGGAAACCTGACTCGCATGCAAATTATATGTGGAAAGAGTTATTACAACTGGTATCACGATACTTTTAATTATCTAAGAGTATTCTAAAAATAATTCGTATGCGCTTATATAAGCAGATTAAATGGAAGTTTAAGAATTTTAAGCAGAAATTTACAGTTATTGAACGAAATAATTTTGTCAAAGAATAAGATTTCATGAAATTCAATCTGTTGGCTAAATGTATTTTTGTTATTATTGTATCATTTTCATTCTAAAATATCTTGAATAAATTCTGATATTAATCCATTATCTTCTATCAAAGCAAAAATGTTTATTTAAGGCATATTACCTTAATCAAGTTCAATTTTTTTTCTAATTTCGTTAGAAAGAGACGAGAGACATTCAAATATGATTTTGAAAAGATTTTAATAAATTTAAATTATTTTCTGATAGAAACTCTCAGATATCTTGATTCAAAGGCAAAGTAAGGTTTTTAAGAATCATCATAAAGAAATTCATAATTCAAATTAGTAATTAAGTAGATTGAGTTAAGGATGTTACTTGATATGTTTCGTTGGTTTTAAAATACGCTCGGCTTAAAATAAGGTTTATTTTGTATTCATTGCATAATACTGTTTCATTTATCCTCCATTATCGAAAATTTGCAAACTAAAAGCCATTAAAATAATTTAAAAATGAACACGAATTTCTTTATCATATAAAATAATACCAACATTAAACACCAGAAATATAATCTTTGGAAATTTAAATTAAATAAATTAAATTTTCTAAGCATTTTCACAAAATTCTGTACTTAATTGTTATATTAAGTAGTCGAAGTTTTTTCGTCATCTGACATAATTCTCCTAATTCTCAAGATATAATGTCAGCATTTAAATCTCCAGAACCGGAGTACCCTTGAGCGCCGAGACAAAAGGAATCAATCCTCTATCGAGAAATCACCCTGGAGATGTTGCTATTCTGAGTAAATACTCCTTTATCTTTATTTATTCTGTCGTATCTTTCGAGTAAATTGCTACAATGCAGGCAGAAGTGCCTGTGGCCAACAATAACGCAATGATATCCTTTCTTGCGGTCTCTCTCTCTCTTCGAATTTAAGCATTGCTGGAAGATGGAATTTGCCAGATAATTCCCTTAAAGTGGCAGGAATTTATGAAATTAAGTGACTGTTAATTGTTCCAGCAAATGAATATTTATGTTAGTATTGAGGTTATTACTTTTCATAACGATGCAGTTTCAGAAAGAATTGTTACTAATGGATATTTTAAATGAGGAATCAGCTATAATATTCTGCATATGGATTCAACACAAGAAAGACGGTTCCTATGATAAAAGGTTCGATACTATAATTTAGAAAAGAATTAGTTTAAATACCTTTATTTATTTTGTCGTATCTTTCGTGGAAAATGCTACAATGCAGGCAGAGGTGCCTGTGGCCAACAATAACGCAATGATATCCTTTCTTGCGGTCTCTCTTCTCGAATTTAATCATTGCCTGAAGACGAAATTTGCCAGATAATTCGCTTAAAGTGGCAGAAATTTATGAAACTAAATGACTGTTAACTGCTGTTTCAGCAAATGAATATTTATGTTAGTATTGAGGTTATTACTTTTCATAACGATGCAGTTTCAGAAAGATTTATTACCGATGGATATTTCAAATGAGGAATCAGCTATAATATTCCGCATATGGATTCAATACAAGAGGGGTGATTCCTATGATAAAAGTTTCGATACTATAAAATTTTTAAAATAATTAGTTTAAATACCTTTAATTACGTATGCCTGCAATGAATACTCAAAGCGCCATCGTGTGGATTGAGCAATCTGCATTCAACTGTTTAAAACTTATAGGAAGTTGAATACCTGATTTTCTCATTTATGGTGATGTCTGTAAGTATTGAGGATGTGAGATGCGTATGGTAGTGTCTTCATTATTTGGTAGTATAATATAAAATTATTATTTTTATTATTTGGTAGTATATAGTAAATGGTGGAGATATTCTGTGGTGAGTCAAAAATGTTTTTGTTTATTTGTCGAATGTAAAAAATATTGATTACTGATAGATTACCTAGAACTTTGAACATTGATTTGTACCAGGAAATATCAATAATTCCTAGGAGTTTGATTTGACCAGATCTGCAGCATTTTTTTACATCAAAAATATTTGCAGCTATCCATGCATTTGAGACATAAAGCATAACTGAGCAAAATAGTGTGTAATCAGGACCTTTTTTAATTCTGAGTTTTGAAGGTCTGACTATCTAGAAACACAATTTGCATCAAATGTTTTCTTAGTGCATGTTACTTATTTTATGCGCTTTCAGCAAGTCAGTATACTGACATTTAAGGCTCTAACGTTCCTCCAAGATTTCCCCTACTCATGGGATGGCATCAGCTAAAACAGAGAATGGGTAGGAAGTGGGTGGGTATGTAGGTTTTGCGCCTTCTGATTACTGGATACCCTAAACCGAGTTACTCCATTTTGCTTAGGCATCCGGCGTTAGTTGAAGAACGACCGCCACGACAGCTCAGATGATGAGATCTGAGGCCTACTAGTCATCATAGGCCACGGCTCATCCATTCCGAAGAAGGTACGTTCCATCATCGGAGTGTGGTAACTCAACCCAAGTCATGCTATGGCCACCAAGGGAGCGAAAACCTTCTTACTTATCCGGCGAATTTTTATCCGGCTATCCCTGATGCCCCGGTTTGAATTCTGATTAACCTCAAACCTCAAAAGGAGCTACCTCCGGCCTGCCTTAGCATACTGAGCCTCTGATTGGCAGCCGCTGCAATACCTCGAATATTGTGATCGGAGTTCTAATAGCCTATCACCAGGCCATGTACCGACTTCTCCTGAAGGAAGTACGTCCTATCACTAGTGAGAGGTAACTCAACCCCCACATTGCTATAGCCCAACGGAAAAGAGTGTCCGCTTCCTTATCCGGCGGCTACGCAACCGGGTACTCGCGGTGCCCGGTCCCTGGCTTTCTGGTTATTAACCCTTCCAGCGGCACTATGGAAATTTTGAAACGTTTCAGAAATGTCACCTTCGAAAACTCAGTTGTACTAGCAAACGGCAGCAATTTTTAATAATGAACATTCCTTCCCCCTTCTGTGGTTAGAGCGCTCTACGATCTCAAAGGAGAGAAAGGACATTGATGTATACTACTGTGGACTCTGAGGGCTTCGCTTTAAGGGGGGATGAAACGGGTTGGAATAGGTGTGGAGAGTAGAAAGCCCAAACACAAACTCACAACCACTCTTCTTCCAACTGCGGGGTGACATACACACACAATGGACAGGACAGGCCAACCCTCCAATCACTAGTATGTATGTTGTCCTGTGGAAAACAAAATGTAATAACACGGGAATACCCGGGTTACTAGTACTAGTTAAGTACTAGAGATACAGTAAAGTTTGCGAGTTATTTCGTAGTCTGCCGTTTGAGATGCAAAAAAGTTCCCGAGATATTTCGGGTTTTGGTTAATTTGAATTTTTGGATTTTGATTACTACTTTCCGGCTTTCGCACACTTTTTATGCGAGATCGGTTAAATTTTAGGTTTCACATTGTATATTTAAAGTCCTATGAAGATACTAGATGCAATTAAAGGTGATTTCTGTGTTCCTTTATTTATATAAAATACATTATTAAGAAAATTAAAGTATCTTTCAATTTTTCGAATAAATATCATACGTACCAGTTATCTTTTTTGAGAAAAATTTTAATGGATGTTTCAATGCAGTCCTACGAACGTATGGAACTAGAAAATCTGGCATACAATATTAATTTTATTCAGTTTCAGGGAAAAAAATACTGTTTCACGCACTTGTGGAGATTTCAAGAGTTTCAATAATTCTAAGTTTAAATTTTGAATAAATTGCTTTTCTTGGAATTGCACGAAATATCAATAAGGCTTGTGGTGTCTGTTAATAGTTAAAACGGTTGAACATCGGCTTGACGTGAAATTTACAAAATTGAACTCTAATTTCTGAGACATTCTTTCCCACTACTCCACAAGGACAATCTCTAGATCTCTAACAGTCACAGAGGGTGGAGCAGCAACCTGTCTCTCTATAGCATCCCATACATTCGCTGTTGTATTCTGATCGAATGAACAAACTGGCCACTTTTCACGCTCGATAACCATCTATAAAAGTCAGTCTCCAACAATACTAAAACCCTAAAATCGAGCGTAGTTGTCCATTAAGATGAACGTATCGCCTGTGGCTCCTGTATACAGTAAAACGAAAAATAAAACAATTGCTTCACTAAACGCTTTACCCATCAAATTGCCGTTCTAGATAATATAAAAGACTTTAAGTCCACTTGTACTTTTTGCTGCCGAAACCATAAGCCACTATCTTCGATTTTCAGGTTTTTCGCGCTGAAGACAACTAGGATTATTTTTTATATCACGCTCTGTTTGTTAGATTGCAAAAATGCAACTACATCATTTGTCTGCTTTACCAGTACTTTTAAATAATTTAGATTTTCGCCACCAAAGTTTCTTTCTTATCTTGTGGGAACTTTGGTATCTTTTAAATTATCAACGGAATTTCTTTTACAGTTTTATTAAATATCTTAATTTATCATTTTTATTTTTCTAGGAATCAACTTAATTATTAGATGCTTTAACTTTTTATGCAATTTCTTTTAATGTTTCAACGTTTATTAAATTGTAAATTACTTTTATTCCACGGAACTATATGCTCGCCTTTTGAACGGCTGAAGCTTTTGTGTGAAAACTGGTTTTGACCGTCTCCTGGCTGGAGTGTTTTCCTTTGTGGTATATTGCTTTATGATACTGAACAAAACGCTCGCACCCTGGAGGTTCGAATCCGTTGGACTTTCTTCCTTCGGATCTCATCTTCTCAGGCGAGTAAACGGGCTCAATTAAATTCTGCGAATGTGATAACGAGATCTACAAAAAGATGACATGCTAAGTTTACGAAAAAATTCATTTTGAAAAAAAAATACAAAGATATGAAGTGCTGAGAGTGGGCCTCTTCGCAACGACTGTATGCCACTAATATGGTCAGTATAAGGACATAATGTGAATATGAGATGGAGAACAGCGTATTTTAGAAACAGAGCTCATGGAGGTAAATATGAACTGGGTGGCAGTAAATTCTGCAATTTCACCAATCATAAGATTTTCGCTCTAACTTCATTGAACCAGTTCAACTGCGGTAATAAAAATGTGCATTTTCATCAAACTTTCCAAATTCAGGTTTTTTGTCCAGTTCTGTAACTAAATAATGTAGTTTCTACGGAGCGCTCTTCAGTCCTGAGGTACACATATGTGTACCTGAATTTTTTTTCATTTTACTTGTTTCCAAAGTAAAATTATGACGAAAAAGGGCATGCATTGCAACATCTATGAATGTAGCTTTCACTTTTCATCACTAGATGGCAGAACAGTACGGTATTTAAAGAATTAGTGATTAGTGAATTAGTGATATCCGAATATGGCGACGAACAGAACGCGGAGCAAAAGTAAAGACATTTTTTTAATACTTTATTATTAAAAGAAAGTCTTGTGTATATTTTTATAAAGTCTTTAATGCTTGATTGAAGTCATAATCAAAGTATAGTATCTATAATAGAATCTGTAAAAATATAAATTGAATAAAGGTACACATATGTGCACCTCAGGCACTTTGGCGCCCATTTCTTGACTGCTTGTGTTTCTGCGTGAGAATTATCTTTTGAACCCTTATTTTCAAATTGTCACTTCCTGTCCTTGAATTTATTGTACATCTTTTTTCTAATGAATAATTCATATGTTTTATACTTTAATGAAATATAATTTTAAAAATATTTATTTTTAATTTTAATAATAAAATTAGTTTTATAGCTGTCTTTTAGTCAGTTTATTTCAATCAGCCATCCCCTGTACAGAGCTTGAAAGTACATAAACTAATAATTTTTTTTCTAGTAACATTAACTTAAAAGGAGACTTTTGAACTTTTAGAAGAAAAATTTTTTTTTACTTGTTTGAAGATAATCATTCCGATGATAGTCACTCAAAAGATGATTCAAATTCTTGAATTCGAATAGATGAAGAAGCGGAAGATAAATTTGAAAATGAATCCACTATGGTTGATGGCTCTAAAATAGACGACAAACAAGGAAATATCCCTATTAGCAGAAGATATTGTAAGTTATTTCCATGATGTCCCTACGATATTCTGGTTGTCATACAGCATCGTAAAAATATTGTATGAATTTTGTAGAGCATTTTGTGCTATTAGAGATGGGAGGCATTATTTTGTACGATCGTTATTTAGCATATGTTGTGCAAAATGGACCAAAAAATTGCCATCAGTGGTTATCAACTGCTGGATATACTACAGAATGGTGCAAAAACTAATAGCAGAACTTTCAAGGGTGAAGCCAAAATATGTGATGTCAGGCACTGCTGAAATATGAGGAAACTCCCTTCATCAGCAGGAAAGGAAGGCAAAGATTTAGTAAAAATTTAACTTTGGATGAAAACATTTCAATGGGAAAATGGACATCAAATGATGGAAATATACCTAAAAGGCGACAAGAAATTTCCTCATAACCATCAGGTGAAAACACTCCAAAACAAGCAAGACAAGTTGTCCCTTGTCCTTTAAAAGAAATCAAACTTGATATATCAAGTCATCTTCCTCAATACATGGATGACAAATTTACATCAAAATACAGGTATCCGGGATGCAAATCGTGGAGTAGAATCAAACGCACGAAATACAATGTGCATTTATGTATACTGAAAAACAATTGTTTCCTGAAATTTCGTTCGAATTAAGATTTAATATATTGATAAAATAATAAATTCTGTATTTTGTTCATTTATTAAGGTTTTACAATAAAAAAAGTGGTGTATTTATTATATAACCTATAAAATTAAAAAATTTTTGTAAAGGACACTTTTATTTATTTAAGTCCTGAGGTACACATATGTGCACCTTAAAATTATGGATCTTAAAATTGTTTGATCAACCAAATTTTTTTCCAGGTATATTCAGACCTAATAAAGATAAAAGAACATGAATATCAATTTTTTATTCCCTTTAAAAAAATTCAGGACTGAAGAGGTTTCATCGTAAAATTATTTCCTTAAGAGTTCCAAGTTATATTATATTATTAATGCTTAAATCCTTAAAAATATATGAGAATGAATCAAATATAAACGAGACATTTTAAAGGATCTTTTCTGAAATACTGCTTTCCAAAATAACACCATTGTATATTTCTATATATCTTCTCCTAATATCTACACACTTTTGCCAACGAATAGGGAGTTTATTTTTTATCCCTGTGTGATAAAAATCATTCGGACGTGCACGACGCCAATTGTCCCAAAATTCTTCTACTCCTTCACCTGATGAAAATCTTTCTCCTCTTAAAGCTTCTTTGAAAGATTGAAATATATGGTAGTCCAAAGGTGCTAAGTCTGGACTGTATAGAGGATGTTCGTGTATTGTACAGTGAAGCTTTCATATTTTTTCTTTTGTTGCAAAGGCTGTGTGGCACACGAGTACGTCTCGCACTGAAGCCGAATAAAGCAGAGTCTTCATTTCAGGTCGTCGGTGCTTCAGTAAATAGAACATGACAGTCTGAAAGCATTTTTTATTACAGTTTTTTTTCTCCTTTTTGGCAGACGAGTCAGTCTCGCACTGAAGCCGAATAAAGCACAGTCTTCATTTCAGGTCATACAGGTCAGATCATTCAAAATCGAATTTGTCGCCATGAAAAGTTGAATTAATACTGGGAACTCATGTTATATGACAGATATTATAAATACAATAAATATTTATGCCATCCTAATGCATGCAAAACATTTCTTCGAATCCTGTCAAATCGAATATGAAGTCGATTGTGAAGTGGAACAGATAATAAAATAAAGTCAAATGACACAGAAGAATATAGCTGACAAATCATATAAAAATTTTGAATTTTTTTTCCAGGATATTTCTATGTTTTGCTTTCAAATTTGACAAAAAAAACCCCTTCAAATTAAGCAGACTTATTGAAATGAATCAGACATATAAATAATTTTATATGTTACTTTGTATTTCATTAATTTTTTGAAACGCAGTCCATATAAGTAAAATGTTAAAATTCATTTTATAACTAATTTTTTACATTCTTAGATCTAACATCATATAGAAATCCCACATAATTTTTTTCTTTACATTTGGGTAGCTATTGACGTAGAAAAAACCAAGAAGAAAAAAAGTAAGTATATATACATATATATAAAATACACATTCTTGTGTTGAAAGTTTTGCAATTTCGACGAATAACTGTTTTTACAGAGCATAATTTGTTTTTTGGAATTTTTATTTAAGTGCATTTTTACATCAAAAGCAACTGCATATTAGAAGGGATTTTTTTGTCAATGCTTTTTGCAAATTTTTGTCAATTGAAGCTTTATTATTATTTATAATAAAATACCGAAATTCCTGTTACGATATATCATTTGAAAATTATATTTTATTTCGGGAAGGGAAGAAGTAAAAATGCTCGTAGTAATAAAGTCCACAATTTCTTTTCAATCGACTTTTAAAAATATAAATGCATTTGAAAGCTATTGAAAAGAGCTTTTGAAAAGCACTTTGAATAGAGATATAGATTAAAAATCTATCTGCAAACGTTCGTAGTGTATTGATCTGTGACATCCCCATGTAGAGTTTCTTTTTTTCAGAAAATCATTCAGAAGAAAATTCAGAGAATTTAAATTGATATAAATCAAAGCTCTAATTTCTAATTTAAAGTGTTTAATCTAAACCATGATCAAACGATTTTCAACAGGAAACTAATTAACTGATTTTTTTTCTAAACAGTATTTTATAAATTTCTAAAAGTATGTTTGAAAATAAGAATGATGAGCGTGTCGGTATGATCGATTTTATGACAAAGCTTTTGTTCCGACAATTGTGAATGATTTACAAAGCAAATGAGCAAGATTTGTATGTACATTTACTTGTTCCTGACTAGCATGAATGAATTACAACTTACTTTGAAGCAATCACAAAACCCTCTAAACGTTTTAGACGGCTTTTTTCTTGTTTCATGTCCCTATGTCCTCATGTGGCTAAAACGTCCCTATAATTTCATAGATTTGATTAAACGCAATAATGATCCAATTATTCATTTTAAAATCTTGTTTTTAAGATTATAAAGACATTAGATCAACTTTACTGCACGTTTAAAGGGTTAAAGAAAATATGTTTTTATTTCTTAAGTCTGCTTCTGTTTATTAAACAGTTTTATTTGTCTTGATTTGTTTCATATTTGTAAAGACTAACCAATACGACGAGGTTTGTAAAGAATGATCCAATTATTCACTTTAAAAGCTTGTTTTTAAGATTATAAAGACATTAGATCACCTTTACTGCGCGATTAAACGGTTAAAGAAAATATGTTTTTATTTCTTAAGTTTGTTTCTGTTTATTAAACAGTTTTATTTGTCTTGATTTGTTTCATGTTTGTAAAGACGAACTTCAGATATCAAATTTTCAATTACTTCCTGCTGCGCTAGAGTTCTGAAATTCTGTACAGTTTTGTGTTCTCGATGACAATACACTATTTTAATATTTTTAGAAATTAATTCTCATTTAATCCTTTAATTTAATTAACTTTTGCTTCCTAACTCTGTCGCCAGCTAATACTGAATTCCTGAAAATATTGAGCATAAGATTCCATAATATGTCTAATAATAATTTATAAGTGAACTAAAAAAAGTATTTTAAGTAGAAAATAAAATCTTAAAATCAAAATTAGTAAACGTTTAGTATACTAGTTTAAAGTGCATCTTTAAAACTGTTTTTTATTTAAGTTTATTTATTTCAAGTTTTTGAGCATTAATATTTATCTTGTTTCATGAAATTATTTTTCCTCGCTAAGAAAGGCAATGTTTCAACTCGATTTGCTTTCGAAACCTTCTGATGAGTTGCGAATGTCTTCAGAGTGATATGCGATTTAAAAGCCATGCTTGCCGCATCCATGTTCACATTTTCTATGCAAATCAAACGATGAATTCTTCATATTAGATGAGTCCTTTCTAAAAGAACACAAAAAGATTTATTAAAATAGGACTGAAAGTGATTAAAATTGAATTAAGGTGATTAAAACTGAAAATTTAATAAGTAAAATATTTATTGTTCGAAAAATGTGCGGAACTATGCTCACTTTAATATGTTCATTACACAACTCACACAATAGCTCTTATATTTAATCATTATTTCTAAAAACATATTTAAATAATATTTAGGTCCTTTATTTATTTAATATATTATGTTCCGTTTACATTTAGCACACTTATATACATTTTAAAATAAATTTTAATTTACTGCACGCAGTAAATATGAGGAAGAAACTACATTTGGGGTTTCAAATTTATAAGTATACATCTATACTGAATAGGATTAATGTTATTCAAAAGAATTATTTTCGCGTGAGACATATAATTAATAAAATTCTTTAGGATACATTGAGCATTTTTAAAGTGGTAATTTCAGTAAATATAATAAAAAAGGAAGAGGATGATTCATTTATTTATGAGTATTTCCTTTCTTAATGGTTTAAGGAAATCTAATTCAAATTAGAAAATTCAATTGCTAAAGCGAAAAATCCTACGGCTCAATAATAATTAATTTGCTCTTACAATTTTATAAGATAAAATGCAAATAAACGTTAAATTGAATAGATTTTACTGTTATATTTAACTTCATTTGAAATCCAGAGATAAATCTTATTTTATGCAACCTTTTTATATCACCGCAATCGCAATTTACTCCCTTATTTTATTTATAAATCTTAATTATAAACATAATAAACTTATGTTTTTAATGCAAAAATTAATTACAACAATTTAGAATAATCATTTTAGAAGAACAAATACAGATAATTCGTATTAATTTGAGCATCGTTACACAAAAATATTTTTGTGTTTAGATGTAAAAGGTTATAAGAGTTTAAACATGTGCAAATATTAAATTATACTTTCTTGTAATCCATTTAAATGTCTCATAGATGGTAACTTATAAACTTATAAAGTTTATTATCTAAATTTTTTATTTCATATTTTATTATTTAAAATAAGCCACATATTTGTTGCATTTTAACGTAAATAAAATTCTATTCAAATTATGAAGTTTCACATTTCCGAACTGCAATACAGACATTTAACAGATTTCAAGGTTAATTGTTTCTTCGCTCAAAACAGTAATATTTTCCCGTAATATTGATCCAAAAGAATTTTAGAAATTTTATCAATTTCGGATTTTATCAAAATTTCACATTGAAATCCACACTAAATGATTTATAACACAGTAATTTATGTCAATTATTATTATTCCTTCATCTTAGAACAACTCGAATCTTCTTTAGCAAAACAGTATTATTAAAATTCTAAATTATGTATGTTTACTATTTCTCAGTTCATACATTTCAATAGAGAAAAAATAATCTTCACAAAAGGAATGAATTTGGATTAAATTATTGCGTTCATATTGTATATTTCCTCCACATCTTTTATAACCGCGCCTCTTTACTTTCAATCATTTATAACTCAATTTCCCCTATAGTTTAATTATCTCCCATTTTGTTCAATGATTTTGCGTTTCCCGTATTCTCCCAGAGAAATTTAAAATTCAAAAATTTGAAAACATAAGCACATTTTTGTGTAAGTATAACGTTACTAATAAACTTTTTCAATGATTACAGGATTTCGAAATTTCAATCTTTTCCTGCATATACCCCTTCCTTTCTATTATTTTGCTTCCTCTCTCCTAAGAGCCCCAATGCGTTGAGAATCACTGCTTTATAACAAAATTCTTAAATATAACAATGAGATTTTGTCAAACAGGATATCCAGAGAAGATGAGATTAGAACACTTCCAACAGCTGGCAAAGGGATTTCGGAGAGATTAGAAACCGTCCATCAACGCCAGAAGGTCGCGGTCGCAGGTCATCTGCTAATTGAGTAGCCATAAATTTCCCTCCCGTCACCTTCAAATAATGCAATCCTTTTTAATGAGGGGGTGGAGCTCACTAAATTAAGTGGTTGTCCTCATTTCCCAAACAGACCGTCTCTGATTTTGAGAAAGGAGTGGGCTTATAATCGCATACAGACGAAGAATTCTGCTTGCGTAGCGTTACGGACATCTAATGTGTTCGTAGCCATTATGTTTGGTCTCATAGCTGAAACTTAATTTCTGATATTTGACTATTTTTTCTCGCATTTCTGATGCAATTTCGGTGTAGTGAAACTGCATGGAACTGCACGTTTTTTTTTTAAATTCCTTCATCATTTCTCACTTTTAGTCTATTTTGTCATTAAAACCTATTTTCTGAATACAAAGAAATATGGATCGGAAACTACATAATAAATTGTTTTGTGAATTTTTTATCTCACTATTAGTTTGAGGAGATAATTGTTGAATTTTTTGAGTTATAGAATCATGATGTAGTATGTATCAATTGCCACGACAACTAACAACTAATAGAGCTAAATACTGATGAATAAGAGACTAACTCAATGCATTTCTCGTTAAACTTCTTTGTCTGTATTAGCCTTAGCTATGAAAAATTGTCACTAACTGAGTTCCATACTGAGTAAGCCAGAGCTAACCGATCTTTGAACGTATAGCATTCTCTCTCTCAAATCATGAACAGATATCCAATGACTACCAGTATTAATCTTGACAATAGGTCCACGAGAATAAGGAAAGTCATATGTAATATTTTCTTTTGCGAAATACATCTCAGTACATATTTTTGCATTTTCTAACTTGAAGGAAGTAGTGAATGAATTATGAAATATGAATATTCCTAGAAACCTACAGTATTTGGGGTGCTCATTAAATTCATTATTCATTAAATCATTAAATTAATCATTAAATTCCTTTCGCTATCATAGTCATTGAATCATTTTTAACTTTTCAGAATTTTTCAGATAAGTCCTCGTTATTATTTTGCTGGATACCTTCCCTTGAAGGTAAAATTAAAGTCAGCAAGTTGACGAAGTAGCTAAATTCATCTATTATTTTTTCCATACGTGTATCCCTGTATACGATCTTCATAAACATATCAAGATTAAGTTCTTTATTCAAACTAGAAAGTGGAAAATTGACACCAAAACAAAATATATGCAGTTCCACCTGCCATGAAAAATGGAATTCCTATAGTAATCGCAAAATTATAACTCTTCTAGCAGGTTTTGCTTTAGAGGAACCAAATTCATGCATCCGTATTTGTCACCGAGACAGAAGATCACTACGCTGTCTTTCTCTTTTTTAAACTTCCTGATAAATTTTCCCTTTTATATTAAAAGTCTGTAATATTTCGAAATAGCATCACTATCACTGATTCATAAAGTGGCAAAAGTCCCTTTATTTGCGTTGTAAAATCGAAAAGATTATTTTTCTCATTTTTGAAAGTGCAATTGAATTTTGTGCAATGATTTAGAATTAGCATGCAATTTAATCCAATCATTACTAGATTATTTTTTCCAACTCTTTTTACCTTTGTATGCTTCTAAGCATATCACAAAACTTTATATCAAAGAAGATCAGATATTACCCCAGCGGGGCCAATGCAGCGCGTAACTTTTTTTTACGACTCGATTTGTTAACACATAGAAGTTTTCTTTATTTCAAACAAATGAAAATTCAACACGCACATTAGAACAACATCGTCAAAGTAATAAATCTTTCGAGAAAATAACTCCAAAACCAACCAAACAAACAAAATAATAGAGGAAATGATCAAATATGACAGACAGATAAAATTGGAGATTAATTTCAGAAATTGTCAAACTGAAACGAGGCACTGACAATAGTTCGAAAATTTTCTCTTTTTTTACAAATGCAGACAAAAATTCAAAATGAAAGAAATGTTTCGACGAAGTAAACGAAAGTTTTCTTTAGAAATAAAGCATCATTGAAACTGAATAGATTGTAACGTAGTCTCTGTAGTCATGAAAAGTTTCATCATTATGTGGATATGTGCAAGATTGGAAACTGGGTACGTTACTAATTATGCTACGGAGAATACTCCATTATAATGATGCTTCTTCCAAAAAACTTCATAATGAATACTCGAAATATCAAATGTATCGTGTTGAAGCTGGAAACAAGAAATAATCCGAAATGTTTTGAAGGAATATAAAGAAAAGAATATAGAAGAGTTATTCTAGAACCAATATTTGAAGTAATTTCGTCTTGAATGACTAATGGGTTTGAATGCAATTCCATGATTATAATTCGTTCTTTACTTCAGTTTCCCATATTATTGCGCTATACGTGTTGTTGCCATACTCTTCAGGTTTTGAAGTTGCCGTCTGTTGACTTTGATGAAAAGATTTTCTGAATATGAATTAAAAAGAATATTACAATACATTTTTCGTTTCTGCTCTATATTTCTTTTCATCATTTATATTTCTCTTTCTGTAATAAGGAATTCGTGAATGCGTGTTATTGCACTTGATATGTTCTGGATTTACCCTAAGTTCGCAATTTTTGAATGTTTCTTCTGTGTATAAGAAATGTAAACAACAATGGAAATTCGAGATGCGTAACACAATTTCGCGGCGAAATTCAGTCTAGTTCCCAGAAGGAAACAATAATATCTTTTAGAATAAAAATATAACATACATTTTATGCAAATAACAATGCTGCTTCAATATGAGATGATACAAAATTCTAAAAATATCAAATAAATTGAATTATCACTTATGGATTCGTTTATTACGTTCATGTCATATTTTGAAGGTACACGAAAGATATTGACGACACACCTAG
>BGPR01000760.1:342593-360704 GCA_013235015.1 Araneus ventricosus
CCCCCCCCACCGGGGGTACCAGAATAGACCCCTTTCTGATTTTGCTCCAAGCGATACGCAAATGTGGGATAGATCCTCTAAAATTTCTTTCCCGGGAGAGCAACCTAGCCCTTATTTTGGAGGTAAGTTAGAATTCTTCCTTGGACACTACCTATGTGCTCCAAGATCTCTTCAATCAACAGAAGAAACAGTTCCCTTTATCATGAGGTCTTGATTCATGGGCTTGGTTTATAATGCTACATTTATCAAATGATATAAAACCCACGAACACAGAATACTTCTATTCCCATTTGAAATGATGCACCAATGCACGTAATAAAGCGGTTTAAATATCCGCATACATGTAATGGAATTTCAATTATGTTATTAATTTTCTTATATACTAATCATATTTGGTATACTTTCTAATTCTGAAATGTTCTGTCCTTTTAAATCTTGCTAATGACTTTCATAGGTCAATCTGAAATAGCTGATTGCACATAAATTAACTAAAAAATAAACTGCAGGGTATGAGGCTGGTGCAAATGTTCTGCTGTTTACGCATTAGGAATTCTCTCTCCCGTTGGAACTAATGTGTTTGCTCTAATAATCCTCTAGATAGTTTGAGTCCTCCATGTTGCTGTATTAACATACAAATTGTGGATGGATTTAAGACAACGAGAAAAAACAGGCACCCCATGCGTTGTCAAAATTGATTACATATCTGATGTTCCAAAGACAAAAATTGAAAAAAAATTCTATTTCTATCACAAATCGCCATATTATGAGAATATCATGATTTAGTTTGGTAATTTGAATGTTAGTCTTTTGCTTTTAATTCCTAATTACATAACACATCCGTAAAGATAGTGGAAAAGTGTTGTCATTGTTTCTGCGAATTTCGGCGAGCATTCAGAATATAAAATAGAAATACAGTTGGCTTGAAACTAACTGATTTGTTGGCACCGAATCCTCGGGAAAGAGAAGGCATCATTTTCAGACGAAGTGACGTCTTCTGGGAACTCGATAGAAGCGTAAGCCGCCAAGTAGAACAAATTTATCGTCGCCAAAAGGACAAACTTACGACTCTATTATCTCCGATGCAACATTCTTCTTATAGAAAATGCTTCCACTGCAAGAGGTTGGAATAAGGTATATATGCGGGAATACAGATATTCTGAGCCTTTTGTATTTTTTGCCCAACATTTTACATGAGTATTGATTGCGATTCCTGCTAATGAATTTGGCTGAAATTTTTGATTAACTCATATCAAAAATAATGTTTTATATATAATTCATTTGAATATTTTTAAATAAATAATATATTTTTCTATTAAAAATATTCGTGCAGTGTTCCGAAATGTCGCCATGTTTAAAAAAGGATAATTATTACTCCTTCTGCCTAAAATCCTCAAGGACTCATCTTAAAGAATCAATATTATATCGAACTGCAATTACTGCAGAAACAAAGTTAGTTTATCGTCTTCATGATGCTTATACGTTTGTTGAAACTGCACTTTTTGCGGTCGTTTGATTCAAACCGTTTCGAGTGTAGTTACTGCTAATGAATGTCGCTTAATTTTGAAATTTTGATTCACAAATATTAAAAGAAGACTATTTTATTCATAAGCATTTGTCTGTTTTTAAATGTCTAATATATTTTTGTATTAAAAAGATTTATTCAAGGTTAATCGTAATTCCGCATAAACTTAGCCTTGTGCGATTCCTTGCGCTCTGAGGATGAATGGGTCGAAAGAAAAGTCCTTTAAAATCGCTAGTTTTCCAGAAAACCGTACTCAAAAAAAGAGAGCGTCGCATCTGGTTTATTTAAACGTTGTCTTATTTAACCTATAAATGCCCTTTCTTGCCTGTATACATACCTAATAAATGCCCAACATACCAAATTTTGTCTTCTAAATATTCCGAATAAGATTGAAGCTCTAATGCCTGTTGTTGCCTAGGATACATACTGAAGATGTTATTGAATCAATATAGAGGGCAGCTTGAGTGCTGATGAGAAGATAAAAATAAATTGAGGGTTTTTTATTTGCGGCTGCATCTTTTTTCCTTTGTTTGTATGCTTGAGAATACCATATTTTATTCTACAATATTGAGATAACTTCGTTAACCTTATTATTATTTCTCAAAATCCATCTGAGTTTGATATTTTGAATTTTATCAAGGAAATTATTTTTCAACAAAAACTCAGAGTTGCCGATTGGTAACAAACTGTTTTTAGCGTGAACCGTACTGAAAGTAAAATAGGATTTCCCATGTTTGATATAAGAAAAGTAAAAAAAAAAAAAATCAGTTTTCAAAAAATCGTGCACTTTAGGGTTAAAACTAGAAGATTATTACTCATATCCATCAAGCTAAAATCCTCAAAAAGCAGGATGTTTTTTTGTGGGTTCGTTTGAAATAATTGATGTAACGTTCTGAAATTACAATAGAAATAGTGTAAAATGCTCGTCTCCATGTTGCTTGCCCATTCGTTAAAAACCGCACTGCTAGACCGGTCTCAGCCTACCATTCCGCGGCTTGCCCAATCATACCTCGATATGCAAGGCGGTCGTTTTCATCAGTTCCCTCTGTAAACATTGTGCCTTATGCATGTAGCGCTATTTTTCAAGTTTTAACTTAACGTCTTAAAGGCGCTATTTTTCAAGTTTTGACTTAATTTCTTATTCAGCTCTATTTTACAAGTTTTAACTTAGTTTCTTATTCAACTCTATTTTTCAAGTTTTAACTTAGTTTCTTATTCAACTCTATTTTTCAAGTTTTAACTTAACGTCTTATTCAGCTCTATTTTTCAAGTTTTAACTTAATTTCTTATTCAGCTCTATTTTTCAAGTTTTAAGTTAATTTCTTATTCAGCTCTATTTTTCAAGTTTTAACTTAATTTCTTATTCAGCTCTATCTTTCAAGTTTTAACTTAATTTCTTATTCAGCTCTATTTTTCAAGTTTTAAATTAATTTCCTTTTTAGCTCTATTTTTCAAGTTTTAATTTAATTTCTTTGTGACTTGTTGTGATGTATCGCTTGCATCTTCCGAGAGCCATTTCCTCAAAAACTAGGAGTCGTAAAGTTATGCTTCTTTGGACACTATTCATCCACTGAAAGTGAGGAATCGCTGCATTCACAGTTTATGCAGTCATTAAGGGACACTCTGAATTTAACTTATTTTATTAACACTTTAAGGAAAGCTACGGCATATAGATTGCCCCAAATGCGTATTTACCATAAGCTGAATAAAAACTATTGAAGGTGGAGAGCATTCCACCCGTCTAACCTCGTATTAATATTTCTTTCTACTTGCTCGGATAGTTCCCACAAAGAATCAGTGAATTCAGTCTGATCGCGTTTTAAAGTGCATGAAAAACTCTCCATAATCCAACATGGCTATCACCAAACGGCGGGAAATTATTCTTACAGAGGCTTCTTTCCCTACAGAAATATTTGGCTTCTTTGGAAAAATTAAGCAGGAAAAAACCAGCTGAGGACGAATCTGTTGCATTAAATTTTGATGGAGGAGTGACCAAGCAAACCAAGTGACCAGCGACCAGGAAACTGATTCGGAGACTGACATGGAGGGCAGTCCAGTTCACGAAGAATGTAGAGACTGAAACTCCAACACAAATGTTTGTATAATCCATGCATTCAACCTCTAATCTTATTACATCATAAAAAATAAAGTTTTGTATAATTAAATAAGCGTAGAATTGGAAAAAAAGAGATGGCGCATAATGTGCGCCAACCTGGTCTGTGTGTTCGAAAAAGTTACCTCTCCGGAAAGGGTTAAAAATTAGTGAATTTCAGACTTGATTTTTATTTTGATTCAATTTTTCTGTTCCCTATTTTGTGCTTCGCAGGCTGGAAGTCATTAATTAAATATAAATAAAAGTTCAAGTCAATTGTTCTTTAAACTGAAATACATTTTTTTTCTTTTCTTCAAAATTTTAATTTTTACATAACTTCAGTTTCATTCACATGTGTGTTAATCAAAAAATAATGAAATATACACCCCGACGCAAAATATGCAAAGTAACTTATCGAGGATTCTAAAGCTGTTTTGTATCTGTGAATATATGAGTTTGAATCCATGGTTTACAATTTGCTAAAATTGAATACAAATATACTCATATACGGAGAGAGATCGTTCCTGCGACTTGAAGTCGCGTGGTTGAAGTTTTGGTTGAGATTTAAGCGACTTTCTCTTCGAAGGTTCTCACTGCTTTTTAGAATAGAATAATTGACCAAACGAAGTTAAGTCTCTGTTTCCACTCGACCGTTCAGCATTTCGCATGTCTGTAAATTTGCTTGTTATGCAATCACGCCCAAACGAGTTGTTCGATTTTCTTCGAATTTCGGTAAATTAAAACGACTTACATACAAGGAAATTTATTTTGTGAGTTTGTAGATTTTTCTCTTTTTTAATTATTTTTAGACTCTGTTTATTCTTAATTCGAACATTTGGATAAATCTCATTTTCACAGTGGTCCCATTAAATTAGAAGTTCCACTGCACTTGTATTTACATTCTTCACAGAGATGATGGACCGATAGAATTCTTTTTGGGTCTTGAATGCCGTATCTTATTTCAAAGGACAGGAAACGTCAAAGGATGAAAACAATATATACAGGATCGTAAATCAGAAGCTAAGTACAAACTACAAAACTAGAAAAGCAAGCCCATTAGCTATTGAAGTCGAAGTTACCCCAAATACTTATTCTCAAATAACTCTTCTGCCGTTTTGTTTACATTCCTTTAACATAGTTCGGATTAGTTCTCGTTCCTAGCTTCTACTGACTACATACCTTTTATACTGTGGGCATCATTATGATGATTTTTGGACGGAACTTTGTGCATAGCATCATTTGTAAGATATCCTGTTTCCCATCTCGTATTCTATTGGCATAATGATGGAACTTTTCTCATTTAAAGAGTATTCAGTAAAATCTTGTCATTTCGAAAGATGTTTTCATCACAGAGAAGCAATTTCCTTCATTTCGTCGCAACATCCACATTTATTATTAACTTCCATACACATATGTCTGTCAGAAGCATTCCACACTATTGGTTGTGTCTCGTCCCAATTTGCCCATTTCTTAAATTTAAACTAACGTGTGGAGTGAAAATGTACGCATGAATTTTCCCAGGCACAGAATGTTGTAATATCTTTTTGTAAAATACTTTCAATTTAACAAATGCAAAACATTTAATACCAAAAAGGTTTAAAATGATAAAACTCGTTTTTAATTTATTTATTTAATAAATGGTAAATATTCTGTAACAGCAAACTGACGTAAAACTTCTCTAATAGGCTACCCCTGCATTCATTAAATCAATACCAAGGAGAGTCGACTCAACCTTAAAGTTTTAGAGTGCAGATTGAGTTTCCAGGAGGAAAATATTCCAGCAGACTGATAGACATGGTGAATTTACATCAAATATTGAAGGAAAATCACAAAGTAAATGGTAAAAGTTATAGATAACAAATATATAAAAGACGCCACCCCTGCTTAGCGGTCACCCCTTTCAACGGCCGCTTTTATTTCACATGATTGTTTTGACTTAATGCTCAACAAACTTTCAGGAACGGCCGCTCAAACCTGTCTGAGAGGCTATGTTTGATCGCCACTTCAACTTCAGTGAAATTCATTGTTCTCGTTTCTATAACCTTGGGCATTTTTTAAGACAGAATGGAGGAAAGAATAGCAAAAATACATAACTCAAAAACAACACTGAAAGTAAGATAAAAATTAATAGTGCCTTTCCCTGCACTTACATGAATGTTTCGGCCCTTAGACTTAATGCTCAACAAACTTTCAGGAAAGGCCGCTCAAACCCCTCTGAGAGGCCATGTTTGGTCGCCATTTCAACTTCAGTGAAATTCATTGTTCTCGTTTCTCTAACCTTGGACATTATTTAAGACAGAAGGGAGGAAAGAATAGCAAAAATACATAACTCAAAAAGAACACTGAAAATAAGATAAAAATTAATAATGCCTTTCCCTGCATTTACGTGAACGTTTTGGCCCTTAGACTTAATGCTAAAAAATTTTTCAGGAATGGCCCTCTGAAAGGCCGGGATGGTCGCCCGTTCAACGCATTCCCGTGAAATTCTTTGTCTTCTTGTCTCTAACCTTGGACCGTTTTAAAGACAGAAGGTAGGAAAGAGAAACAAACATAAACTCAAAACAACAGATCAAAATTAATAATGCCTTTCCCAAACTGAAGAGAAAATTAACTTCTTATTCTCTCGGGTGGGTATTCAATAGGCCATGGTTTATACAGCTGAAAGGTCCAAAAAACACAGATATTTTCTCTTTTAAAGAAATGAATAAATGTATTAAACGATTAGATAAATTTTTCAGATGTTTCTTAAAATTCGAATTTATCAGAAATAATGAATTAAGGATTGTTAAAATACCTATTTCTTACGTCGAAACACGAAATCTCCTTATAACGGCCACCACTCTGAGCGGCAAATCTTACTTGGAACGGAGAGTAACCGCTGTAGAGTGTTTTAACTGAATCAGATTTGTCTGCTATCAAATCACTCAAGAGAGATTTATTTCACCGCCAAAATATATCACTCCTTATGCAATGGTGAATTTCCTGTTAACCCTTTTTAAGACCGTGGGGATTTACTTCCCGCCAAATTCATCAGTTTTTAAATGCATTTTTTAAGGTTGGCGTAAGTTCTAGCCAAATGTTTCGATGAAACAAAAAATCTGGATGCTCCAATTTCTTATCTCGCACCATAACGAAGTGTCTTGACTTTGTAATTAATTATTAATTAATTAAATTAATTAAGAATAAATAATTTCATCCAATGAGCTAAATTAATTTCTTTTCTTAAATTAATCTCAATACCAAAGTTATTTTATTGTACCACTACTAGAAAAAATGGCCTTATAAAGGGTTAATGAGAACCGAAAATAAGCAAAGTCACTGGCCATCGAAACAAATTCCAGATTTTCCTTTCCATTACTTAACTCTAAGCACGTTCCTATTCCCTTGCAAAATTCGAGCTTTAAACGTTGATTTAAGATTGCATCTTCCAGTAGAAAGAAGTTAAATATATTAATTTCGATTCTTCATTACTTTAGAACATGCTGCTCTATTGTTTGCCCAAAATGATAATAGCTCAGACAATTTGTTTATTAATAACTAGCAGCCTTCGGCGACCAGCTTGTTCGCCGGGAATATAATTTCAATTGAATCTCTTCTGCGTAATTTTATATTCATGGCTCCCTTAAAAATTTTAAATTTAAAATTGTGATAGACATTTAACCCAGGTTCTTTCAGTAGCTTTGCACCTTTTCTGTTCGTTGTCTGCTTGAACATCCCTAATAGAGTCAAGTGACTGGCTGTGTCAGGCAACATGAAATTACATATCGTCAGTATCGGCTTCATTCTTATTCCTCTTGCGAAATGTGAATTTTATTTTAACTTTAAAATGGAGCGGCACATTTTACGTTCAACCGCAAGTTAGCTGGATGAAAATGCACTGAGAAAATGCATTAAGACATTAAACATTAAGAAATTACCTTAGCTTTCATCAATGATAGAGAAACACGAAACTAAATGTTTGTTTAAACAATGAAAACGATTTGAATTGAATTGCAACAATGAAAGGAATTGCTGTAAATTATGACAAAAAATATTTTTTTAAAATTTATTAAAATTAGAGAAAAAATCGTACGGCAACTGAATTGATATCATTAAACAGATAATTTTTGTGCTGTAGCAATGTCAGAAGTTATTAAGGAAAAACGCCAACATTTTGCTTAATTTTTAATTAATTAAAATTACCACTCTCCAAAGTATGTTTGTTCCAAAATTCGTAGTGTTAGTTCCACTGGTCTGCCCTGTAGAGCGCCAACACACACACATTCTCTTTTATTATTAGTGGAGATTTGATGTCAAAAACTGAAGGACGAAATCTAAAATTTCTTTCGAAAACCATATTAATTTGGATGTCAACGACCATTCTTAATTAGTGACCTCCTCGACCACGTTAATTACGCGAACGATTAAAACCGGCGAAACGGAATCAGGATAATTCTAGGATAGGTGAAGAAATTATGGAACTTTCCTCGGTAGAATCCTTAGAAGAAATATATGAGAGGCAAAATTTATTTGAACCCTAGATAATTTATGTCTAAAGATTTAACAAAACAGATCTGATACCCTCAGTATAATTCCAGCGTAGGTGAAGAAATTATGAATCATTCCCCGAGAGAATCCGTAGAAGAAATGTATGAAAATCAAAATTTGTTTTGAACCCAGATGATTTATGTTTAAAGATTTAATTAGAGAGATCTACAGTGGCTGATCGATACCCACAGTATAATTCCAGCATAAGTGAAGAAATTATGAAACCTTCCTCGGAGAATCCTTAGAAGAAATATATGAAAGACAAAATTTATTTCAATCCAGATGATTTATGTCTAAAGATTGATATATAGTCAAGAGAGATTGTGAAAGACTCGAAATTGAATGTATCAGCTCTAAAAGTTTTCCTTATAATAAAAAATCAGGGTTGTTAAGCTGTATCCAAAGAAAAAGACCATAAATCTCAATACATCTCAAAACAAAACATGACAATGCGCTTGACCTCTGAAAAATAGCAAATTTGGAAGGCTTCACAATTCTGGGACAGTGTTTTATGGTTATGCAAAAGCAAATATGATCCTTTTGGATAAAAAAATTAAAAGAGTGTGAGGATGATCAGGTAACATGATGAATATGTTGCAGAGAGTTAAACACTAAGGCGGAAATGTGATGGATTTCCCTCTAAAGGTTTTGTTGAAATTATGATGGTCAAAGGTAAAATGACAGTAAAAATGTACGTCGATATCATGTCCAAAATCTGAAGAAATCCATCAGAAATTTGAGTGTGGGTCAACGGTATGACTTTAAGCGAGATAATGTCCTAAAACACACGTCAAATATTTCCATAGATTATTTCTCCAAAAAGAAGATTAAGATGCTGGAGTGGCCACCTCAAAGACCAGACCTTAATCTCATCTAACATTTTTGTTCAATTTTGAATCTAAAATTCTCGTTTGAAGACAGAAGAAATAAAAATCAATTTTTTGAGACGATCAAAAATGAAAGGCGCGGTATCAGCCAGAAGACAATGCAGAAGCTGGTTGATAGCCTAAAACATAGACTGAAAGCAGCGCTTGAAGCCAAAGAAGGCTCATAAACGCATTAAACACTGATATTTTACTTTAAAAAAATTTTTTTTTTTCGTTGTAAGTTTTTGATCGTTCGAATAATTTTGAACAAAACATAATTTAGAGTTATATGAAAATGCTCCAATTCTGACTTATTTTCGATAAAGTTTGAGTTTTCTAATGAATACGATAGAATTGATAATAAAATTAATATATATGAATTATAAATAAATAAATTTAGTTTCTGAACTAAAAAGTAAAAATTTTTCGGTAGCGTTCTAATAATTTTGAACAGCATTGTATAATAAAAAATAAAAATTTAAATAAGTTTTTCAAAATTAGAATTTTTAAAATTTATTTAAAAAGTTCGTTCATTTTAAAATATTTTTTTAAATATTTCATATAGTCCTACTCGAATGCATATATATATGCAAAATTTCATAACTCTAATTAAATAATTTGCAAAAAAAATTATAAAATCCATCGCCTCCTAAAATATTAAACTAGCTCTTTAAGTATGAGAGTAAATGTCTTAATAACACAGCAAATACTCTTAAATATTACAGAAACTAACTTCTTCGCCTTCAAGAGATTATAATCTTCAAAAATCGCAAAAGGTGTTTCTAGAGGTCAAAGACAACCATTTAATTTGGAAAACTCCATCCCCTCATTAAAAAGAATGGAATCAGACGGATGGGATGATGGTAAATTTATGGCCACTCAATTAATGGACAACCTGCGACCGTTTCATTCTCCTCTTCAATTAATGGACGGCATCTTATCTGGTCGAAATCTTCTTGACCGCTGTATGGTCTGTTCTGATCGTATGTGTTCTGGCAATCCTCTTTGATGAAATCTCATTGTCTCACTGTGAAACTTTGTTATAAATCAATGATTCTCAATTTACTGGACGAGCATTCTTGTGTGAGCTAAAATCGAATAAGAAATGAGAAAGCGTGTTGTAGGGAAAAGGACTAAAACCTAGAAAAAAATTAATCGTTTAAACCAAGATGAGACTTAAAAAATGCTTTCCTTATAGAAATAAAATACACAGTCCAGTCACATTAATGTGACCACCACCTACTTTCGACGTCAATGTGAAAGAACCAATCACAGAAGGCAGGTGGCAGCACAGTGCAGTGTAGTGTATATAAAGGATGTCCTAGGGCATCGGAAAGCATTTCAATCGTTGGCCTAATGCAGGAACGTAGCGATTTATCCGACGTCCAAAAGGGCATGAAAGTCTCTTTGGGTTCCGTGTATGAGTGTGATTGATTTCACGCTCTCGGCGCGTACTTTCTTCGTTAGAGTGGCTCGCCCAGATGATGTGTTTGGGGAAGAGGGGACATTTCTTACAATTCGAACAATGCCAGCTGTCATTGTAGTTTTTGAAGGGGAAAGTGAATTCCCCTTATCTTTGATAAAGGAGCTCGGACGTTCGAGTATTTTGAGATACCTTCATTTCAATGGCTTTAGGAATCAGATGGTTAAAAAATACAGAGAAGTACAGGTAGAAAAAGAATAGCACAAAAAGATGTGACATATTTCCAATTAAGTAAATTAGTTTGCCAGATTGGAGAATAAATGTTTTAAGAGCAATTAAAGCAAAAGTATTTTTCGTTCCTAGAATTCACCCCTTCACACAGCGTATGAACCCATACATGGCATTTTATGCCATGTATGGGTTCTAAATAAAAAATATTTTCTAATTTCTTTAATTGTTAAAAATTCTTCTTTTGTTTTCTCACATATAAAATAAACCCATTTGGCCTTAAATTTGTTCGTTTGAACCCTTTGCGGCGCAAGACATTAAAGTTTTTAAAATATGATGAAAAATCATAATGAATGGGTTTAGTTTATTGTCTAGACATAGAATTTCCAAAATTAAAGAAAAAAAACTTACTTCATTCTGAGGTCGGGTCACCCCCTCGTATGAGAATCCCCTTAGATACAGCCACCTTGATACACTCAAAAAATATTGTTGTATCTTACAGAAAATCATATATTAAAACTTCAAAAATATTGGAAGAACATTTTCGAGTTAATTTGCTAAAATTGTAAACGTCCAGAACTAAGCAAATTTCTTATCTTTGAGTTAAGGAATTTCCGCAAACTTTACCTCTAATAATTCCTATTCCGAAACGAAATTTCATAAGGCTGCTATATATATTATAAAAGGAGTACTATTAGCCCCATCCAAAACTATTTTTTTCCATTTATAGTTGAATTTAACGGTTGAGAAGCGAGTGAAATTAGGTGTACCATCAGCTGGCACACTACATCGCAAAGGGTTTTAAACCAACAATAGATCTCTCTAATGTTTAATGCTTATTTCACTTTCAATTTATGATGATTATATTATGATTCCAGACTATAGTTCCATTGATTTCGTCAATCTAATTCAGACAAGTATTTGTGATGCAACTTTGAGCAACCTTTGGACAAGAAGAACAACAAAAATTTCCCGTAACTTTATATTTGAGCTAGTTCAATAAAATTATTATAGCAAATTGTAGCCAAGTACGATTCTTCTTTGAGGATATATAAAACCATATTTTAATACTTAGTTTTATGTGACTACCTTCGGAGCACTTTTTTTCAAATTTTTAAATTTTTAATGAAACATTCATGTTTTTAATTAAAATGAGTTATAAAACTAAGAATTCCAATGCAATTGCATTGGAAATTTCATTGACTTTCAAAATATAGGCAATTTTTAGCAAAATTTTAGTGAAAATTTGCACTTACGCCAAACCTCCTATAAGAAGTTCTATTGAATATATTCCATCAATATTTGCACAGTATATAGCCAACATGCTTATCTGTGTTATGAACTAGGATATTTTTAATACCTCGAAAGGTGTTGGACATATTCCAAACTTTGCGAACAAACTCGAATTTCTTTTAAAAAATCATCGATTTTTCTCACTAAAAAGTCATTAAAATAAATAAATATAGGCAGAGAGCTTAGATTCTAGTTCATAACATAGCTAGAAACAAATGAAACATTTTGGCCAAATTTCATTTTAATATCTTAAAAACATTTTCCAAAATTATGTTTGCCGCGCAGAAAAATATCGAAAATTCCAATTTCTCAGAAAACGCTTTTAAAGATTTTCATAGAGTACAAAAAATTTTGTACACATCTTAGAATCTTAAAACTCGCCATATTTACAAGTCAAACCCTCTTTTACTTGATTTTAAACAACTTTTGTGTTCTTTCAGCTTTTTAGATTTTTTCTGAATAATTTTGTATAGTAGATAGTTAGTGGCGTCTCCATATCTGAATTAGCTTTTCGTCAATTTTCATGTAATTTTTAAGCATCTATGGATAAATTTACATTTCAAAACACATGAGAACAGGTAATAGTTCAAAATAAATGGAAATAAATTATAAAACTGCAATTTGAGCGCCAAAAATTAATTTTTATTCTTGTAATTACTGTTGTGTTGTTTTTTTTAAAAAAAGCGTCGCCAAAAACCAATAAAACAATAAAAATAAGAAATGGAAGCTTAAATCTATGTTTTTAGACAATATATTGCTTGAGAATTTAAATATAGTTGTTCAAACTAATTGTTTGTATTTTTAAGGCTCTTTCAATTGCCACGTCCGGTATCAGAATTGTCACTTCCGGTTATTATTTATGCTATAACTTTATTTGTAATTATAGCAGAAACAAAAATAAAGCATTTTTAGATACCTAAATGTGTGGCCTACAAAATGAACAAATAAAACAAATTTCGAAAATTTTCTGCAAAAACGAGGAATTTAGGGTAGTCACATACCTTAAGACGACTAAAGCACTATTGGTTGTTTGCTGAAATACTCAATTGACCGATATCTTTCTTGAAAGGTGATCCTATACACCACAATATTCCTGTTGCAACACAAGAGGCCTATTTTACCTCTCAAGTATTCGACAGATTTAAAATTACGATACAGGTCCAATCTAGGCGGAAATCTAAATTCGGTAACTCTCCTCTTAATTTGTGACTGCGATGAAGTTCAATTCATTCGCTTTTATTTAAAAACTCAAAAACGGTATATAAGTTACGTGTTTTTAATTGTAAAAGCAATCATAACTGCCTTAAGTTATTCAAAAATATTGCTCGTATTTGGATCATCATTAGATATAAATTGGAACACCAACATCATTATTTGTTTTTCCTTCTAGGGTTTTTTCTGGCGTAGCCTCACGTATCTCCATAGTGGACTAATGGTGTGTTGGGAAAGGAAAAAATTATGACGCTTTTCGTGGTATTTTTAAACACTTATAGGTCGGCAACCAAATAATATAGAGAGTTCGTTTTAGTTTCATTTACCAGAGAAAGGTATACATTGAAGATTGCGAAAATAATTTTAGAATTTGTAACTACGGTTTAATCACAGTCGAGTTGCAAAGTTGGTCAAAATCATGAAGAATTTTACATAGATAAGGTCACATAGTCACACTAGACTAATAGTCACCATAGACTATAGAGTTAAGAGTCCCATAGAGCTAATTTATTCACAGAAAGTCACAGTTAAGTAAGTTAAGTAAATCTACGCCCCTCAATCCCAGCGACCGTTCCGCAGAGACAGCCTCCCGGCGAATTTTTTTTTTTTTCTGTTGCTAATTTTATAGCTCTTTTATGGGACAGACTGCATGGAATAGAAAAAATGATTTTATAGCTTCAATTATTTAAATTAATTCATTTTCTTCGTGACTGCTTTCTCCGAAAAAGACAGAATGGTAAGTTTCTCGGAAAATTGAAACTTCTGAGCTCATTTTAGGCGGCTTAAATTATTCTGTAATATTGATTTCTTTTTCTTTATTTGACTTAATTGACTCTTATATTAGTAAGGTTCTACGCGTTTCATGTAAATTCTGCTTAGAGATATTTTTCGTTCAAATTTCAATGACATTCTTTTAAAATTTCTTGGAATATTTCAAAGATTTTTTTTCAATTCAGTTACAATGAATTTTAAATCTCTTTCCGAGAAATTTAATATCTACTTTTAAATATCTATCTAAATTTACTTTCCAAATTATGACTTAATTGCAATGAATGTTTTTCCATTTTTGACATATGCATATAATGAAATGCAATTTTTTCTTAAATTACATGACAGGTATTTTTTTTAATTTATCGGTGAAACTCGCTAATTGATGAAGCTTTTTCAAAATTATATTTTTAAGATTTCAATTAATTTTAATCTACTTTATCCTAACATTCGAGTAAAAAATGCAAGGTGAGACATTTCTTAAAATAAAAAAATGGTTTATTCGAGGGAAAAAAACTTATAGATTAAGGTCTTATTTTATTCAAAGAACATTTTTTATTTTTAAATAACAAGAATATTCTTAATTTTCATAGAATAAGATCTTATTTTTTTCCAAATTCTTTTTTTATATATATTTTTATCGTTTTACAAGCACAAAATTGAAAAAAAAATGTTGACCCTCTATGAAATGATTAGAGAATTTAAAATCTATTCATTTCAAAATAAATTTTGAATTTAATTTAATTTAATTTAAAACTGTGAACTTATATGAAGATAGAATGGAAACAATTTTTATTTGTCTCATACTATGATATATACAAGCTATCCTTCTCAATTTTATTGAATTTTTCAACTTCCTTAAATGTTACCTTGTTCCAAACTAAAGATGATATAGAACTATTCAGAAAATTATACGAAAAATGGCTAAGTTTGAAACATTACATTTCTCAGAAATTTTTTTCATTCTGTTTGTAGAGATATTTTATCGTCTTTACACGCTGATATCCAAGGTTTTAAGAAACATTTTTTACGCATTTGTGTTAGCGTAAACTTTTATTGGAAAAGAAATCTATATCAAATAACAGCAAAAAGTCCGTTTTTACACGACAATTAATTCTATTTTGAATGGACTGGCCGTGAATTCTATTCACATTGAAAACTTTGCTTTATTCGACTTCTTTTTCAAACGGCAGCAGGAGACAGACTCATCTGCCAAATGAAAAAAGAATCTTTCCTGAAAACTCCTCTCGGGTTGTCATGCAAGATTTGCAGAAACGTTGGGGCAAATCAAAGAAAACTGACCGATTTCTGCCCTAAGTTCAGTTTATCTGTAAAATCTGGAGGAAGTTTAAAAATCAGATAGTCTTTTCAAACTAAAAATAAAATGACTTAAATTTTACTAAATTATTTTTTGTGTGTAAAACTGCTTCAAAAACAAAATCCTTTTCACAGTAATTTCATTCCCTTGGTTCAGTTATTTGCGATATTGAATTTTATTCTTATCAATATTTTGTCTGGAAGAACTTTCTTCTTATGTATAACGTAGAGAGAACAATGTGTAAATACTAGAATATCTTAAAGAAATATTTATGCTAAATCGTTACGAAATTTTTGATTAATTTACGAAATAAAATTTTGAAAATTATAATATAATTCTTTTACACCATTTCTTAACTTTAGACATTTATCGAAGCTGCAAGAGGCTTATTTTGTGACACATCTCATGATTTCAATCTTCTTGAAAAGCTGAAGATGTCATCTCAACTGGCATCTATATTTTTAAATTCAGCACAAAACTAACAGGAGCATCTATGACCATCGACAGATTAAACGTGTATCAGGTCTATATGTGATAGGAATATAACCTGAGTTTAGCCCGTTTATCAAAAACCACAGCCTTTATCATATAATGTTTAGTACCATTTCATTCAGAAGGAAAAATAAAAAGAACCTCAGACTAACGCTAACACATTTACTATTCGGAAGGTTTGGGCTTTACTAATTGATCACAGTATTTAGCTACGCTTTGACGTCACAGATTCCTTAATTTCATTTATTAGTGATCATTACACACATTTTAAATACTCTATAACAGACACGAATTAAACAGCCATTTTTGTTTCTTTGTTTTTTATATCAACATACTGATGAGTGTTCCCACCGCCTGGTATTTTATTAGTAGGTAATGGTTGCAATTGTGTTTGTTTCTAAGTAGATCTGTTGTCAATATGCTAAAGGAGACCCAAGTATTTTTTTAACGAAGGACTACGTTCCTCCCATTGGGGTCTCAGGAAGGAATTTGATTCACACTTCAAATCGTCACAAGAAACATTTTATGGGAAAGCCTCTATATCTCGGTAACTACATATGGTAGAAACCAAACTAATGTCTTATTTTAGAGACAAAGGGTAACAACAGAAATTACAAGAAAAAAAAATTGAAAATCACTTAATTGAATTTTCACTAGAGAAAGAAGGCTAGTTGACACTTGTGGAAAATTCCTATTGTGTTGTTCCTTAGTGATTTGCATAATAATATCTTCCATGCAAGTCGTGTCATAGATGTATGGCATATTATCATTCACATGGCATAAATGTTTAAACATTCAGCTGAAAGTTTCAAGCACAGTTTGCGTTGAATTAGCAACGATATCGAAAGAAGGTTTGTAGCGCATTTCAGAAGATTCATTTCGTGTGTATCCACGGAAGTGTGTAATTAGATGCATGCCATAATATGATTCGCATGACATAAATGCTGCAAAGGTCAGCTCAAAGTCGCATCCATCCATCAAAGCGAAAGAAGACTCGTTGCACCTTTCGACAGTGGAATTTAGTATTGGTCTTCAGTGATTTGCATGAAGAGTTCTTCCACTCAGTCATGTAACAGATGTATGGCATGCAGCCATTCACATAAATGCTGAAGTGTCATCTATGGATTGCATTTATTATACCACGCAAGTGAAATAAGCGTTTTTTGCACGCTCTGACAGATCCCCTTAGTATTCTTCAGTGATTTGTATGGCATGAATTTTTTATGCAGTCGTTGTAACAGAATATGACATTGTATAAAATAAAAAGTGCTCAAGATATCAGGAGAAAAAAAATGTCTTACTTAATTTAATGGAATGTAAATGTGAGTACTTATCTCCAATATAGTGACGAGTTGTTTTGTGATATTTATCTTGTTTATTCTGTTGCTGAAATGGAGATATGATGCAATAGAGATATTTTACATTAACCCTATGAGCCCTATACTACCTCAAACCGCCTCATTCAACACAGGACGGACTCTGGCGGTTTCGGGCACCTGGGTGAATTTTATGGGAGAAAAGTAGTTTCTTTTTTGTTGACAATTGATAGCGCAACAGAGGGTGTCGTTCTCCTGGAATTTCTGTAGAGAAAGGGAGGTCTTCATTTTGATTTCGTGAATAGAAAATTGACTCCAGTTTTTGAGGCACTTGAATTCTCAATCTAATCGGGTTCAAAGAGTTAAACACTCGAAACTACTAAAACTCATGAAATACGCATGATTACATTAATATAAGTTGAACTTCTGTCTTGATGAGTTGACCCTTCGTCTCACTATATGATCCTGTCTCATAAGAAAGCAGGCCACTTGAAACCTTTACTTAAAAATCTCCAACTATGCCCTGGAAACCTTACGTTGGAGCGTTGTAGAGTGAACTGACTATCTTACTTAAAGAAGAAAGTCATCGTACAAGAAAGGTTAAAGCGAAGTTCTCCCTCTCTTCCGGCCAGGCGTGTCAACAGACCGACCTTTCTTGCTTTACTGGGGGAAGTTCGCCACAGATATAATGCAATTCAAACTACATAAACGCTAGATCTGCTCAAAGTTCCATTTATGGTCTGCGTCCATTATCGAAGGAATGCTGGTTGCGCCTTTTGAAAGATTCACTTATCGTTGTTCTTCAAAATTTGTATGAGAAGATCTTCAAAGGAGTGTACAAGAATCGCATAGGCCAACTTTTTATGTTGTCAGATGAAGAAATCAAATTGGGTTCTGGTTCTGTGAGCATGGAAGCAGAGACAAAGCATCATCATCACAATTTCAAACTTTTCGCATTTTTTAAATCAATTCTTTGGAGGTATTTCATAGAATTAAGTAACGGTTGACTTGCTAATTCTGTCTCCAAAAAGCAATCTCAAAACATTTCATCAGT
>BGPR01000760.1:370704-418987 GCA_013235015.1 Araneus ventricosus
TTTCGTGTACCTTCAAAATATGACATGAACGTAATAAACGAATCCATTAGTGATAATTCAATTTATTTGATATTTTTAGAATTTTGTATCATCTCATATTGAAGCAGCATTGTTATTTGCATAAAATGTATGTTATATTTTTATTCTAAAAAATATTATTTTTTCCTTCTGGGAACTAGACTGAATTTCGCCGCGAAATTGTGTTACGCATCTCGAATTTCCATTGTTGTTTACATTTCTTATACACAGAAGAAAAATTCAAAAATCGCAAACTTTAGGGTAAATCTAGAACAGTTCAAGTGCAATAATACGCATTCAAGAATTCCTTATTACAGAAAGAGAAATATAAATGATGAAAAGAAATATAGAGCAGAAACGAAAAATGTATTGTAATATTCTTTTGAATTCATATTAAGAAAATCTTTTCATCAAAGTCAACAGACGACAACTTCAAAAACTGAAAAGTATGACAACAAAACCTATAGCGCAATAATATGGGAAACTGAAGTAAAGAACGAATTATAATCATGGAAATGCATTCAAGTCCATTAGTCGCTCAAGCCGAAATTACTTCAAATATTGGTTCTAGAATAACTCTTCTATATTCTTTTCTTTATATGCCTTCAAAACATTTCGGATTATTTCTTGTTCCCAGCTTCAACACGATAAATTTGATATTTCGAGTATTCATTATGAAGTTTTTTGGAAGAAGCATCATTATAATGGAATATTCTGCGTAGCGTAATTAGTAACGTACCCAGTTTCCAATCTTGCACATATCCACATAATGATGAAGCTTTTCATGACTACAGAGACTACATTACAATCTATTCAGTTTCAATGATGCTTTATTTCTAAAGAAAACTCTCGTTTACTTCGCCGAAACATTTCTTTCATTTTTAATTTCTATCTGCATTTGTAGAAAAAGAGAAAATTTTCCAACTATTGTCAGTGCCTAGTTTCAGTTTGACAATTTCTGAAATTCATCTTCAGCTTTATCTATCTGCCATATTTGATAATTTCCTCTCTTTGTGTTGCTTGGTTGGTTTGTTTTGGAGTTATTTTTCGAAAGTTTTATTATTTTGACGATGTTGTTCTAATGTGCGTGTTGAATTTTCATTCGTTTGAAATAAAGAAAACTTCTATGTGTCAACAAATCGAGTCGTAAAAAAAAAATTACGCACAACATTGGCCCCGCTGGGGGCAAAATATGATCTTCTTTGATATAAAATTTTGTGATATGCTTAGAAGAAGACAAAAGTAAAAAGATTTTGAAAAATAATCTAGTAATGATTGGTTTAAATTGCAAGTTAGTTCTAAATCATGGCACAATATTCAATTGCACTGTCAAAAATGAGAAAAAAAATATTTTTTTAATTTTATGATGCAAATAAAGAGACTTCTGCTATTCTATGAATCAATGATAGTGATGTTATTTCGAAATAATACAGACTTTTAATATAAAAGGGAAAATTTATCAGGAAGTTTTAAATAAAGAAGATAGCGTAGTGATCTTTTGTCTCGCTGACAAATACGGATGCATGAATTTTGTTCGTCTAAAGCAAAACCTGCTGGAAGAGTTTTATTTTTCCGATAACTAATGGAATTCAATTTTCATGATAGGTGTAACTCCATATAATATGTTTTGGTCTCAATTTTCCACTGAACGTTCTACTTTGAAAAAAATAAATTAATCTTGATATGTTTTTGAAGATCCTTTACAGGGTTAAATGTGTTGAAAAATATAAGAGATGAATTTAGCTACTTCGTCAACTTGCTGACTTTTAATTTTACTTACAAGGGATGGAATCCAGCAAAATAATAAAGAGAAGGACCTATCTGAAAAGTTAAAAATGATTGAATGACTATGATAGAGAAAGGATTTTAATTATTGCCAAACACGATATACTGTAGGTTTCTAGGAAAATTCATAGAAATTTCTAATAGAGTAACACTACTTCTTCAAGTTAGAAAACTCAAAAATATGTATTGAGATGTGTTTCGTAAAAGAAAATATTACATATGACTTTCCTTATCCTTGTGAACCTATTGTCAAGATTAATACTGGTAGTCATTGGATATCTGGTCATGATTTCAGAGAGAGAATGCGATACATTCAAAGATCGGTTTAGCTCTGGCTTACTCAGTATGGAACTCAGTTCGTGACAATTTTTCATAGCTAAGGCTAATACAGACAAATAAAGAAGTTTAACGAGACATGCATTGAGTTAGTCTCTTATTCATCAGTATTTAGCTCTATTAGTAGTTAGTTGTCGTGGCAATTGATACATACTACACATTATTCTATAACTCAAAAAATTCAACAATTGTTTTCATTATCTTCTCAAACTAATAGTGAAAGATAAAATTCCCAAAACAATTTATTGTGTAGTTTACAATCCATATTTCCTTGTATTCAGAAATTAGGTTTTAATGACAAAATAGACTAAAAGTGAGAAATGATGAAGGAATTTAAAAAAAAACGTGCAGTTCCATGCAGTTTCACTACACTGAAATTGCATCAGAAATGCGAGAAAAAATAGTCAAATATCGGAAATTAATTTCAACTATGAGACCAAACATAATGGCTACGAACATATAAGATGTCCGTACCGTTATGCAAGCAGAATCTTCGCCTGCATGAGATTAAAACCCACTCCTTTCTCAAAATCAGAGACGGTCTGTTTGGGAAATGAGGACAACCACTTAATTTAGTGAGCTCCACCCCCTCATTAAAAAGGATTGGATTATTTGAAGGTGACGGGAGGGAAATTTATGGCTACTCAATTAGCAGATGACCTGCGACCGCGACCTTCAGGAGTTGATAGACAGTTCCTAGTTTCTCCGAAATCCCTTCGCCAGTTGTTGGAAGTGCTCTAATCCCATCTTCTCCGGCTATCATGTTTGATAAAATCTCATTGTTATGCTTTCGAATTGTGTTATAAAGCAGTGATTCTCAACGCTTTGGGGCACTTAGGAGAGAGGAAGCAAAATAATAGAAAGGAAGGGGTATATGCAGGGAAAAAGACTGAAATTTCGAAAGCCTGTAGTCATTGAAAAAGTGTATTAGTAACGTTAAACTTACACAAAAATGTGCTCATTTTTTCAAATGTGGAATTTGTAAATTCTGTGGGAGAATACGGGAAACGCAAAGTCAATGAACAAAATGGGAGAAAACTATGTGGGAAGTTGAGTTATAAATGATTGAAAGTTAAGAGGCGCTGTTATAAAGGATGTGGGGGAAATATACAATATGAACACAATAATTTAATCCAAATTCATTTCTTTTGTTAAGATTATTTTTCTCTATTGAAATGTTTGAAAGTACTGTGTTAATAATCATTCAGTGTGGATTTCAATGTGAGATTTTGATAAAATCCGAAATTGATAAAATGTCTAAAATTCTTTTGAATCAATATTACAGGAAAATATTACTGTTTTGAGCGAAGAAACAAGTAACCCTAAAATCCGATAAATGTCTGTATTGCAGTTCGGAAATGTGAAACTTCATAATTTGAATAGAATTTTATTTACCTTAAAATTCAACAAATATATGGCTTATTTTAAATATTAAAAAATGAAATTAAAAGTTTAGATCATAAACTTTATAATTTTATAAATTACCATCTATGAGACATTTTAATGGTTTAGAAGAAAATATAATTTAATGTTTGCACATGTTTAAACTCTTATAACCTTTTATATTTAAACACAAAAAGTATTTTTGTGTAATGATGCTCAAATTGGAATTCAAATTAATACGAATTATCCATATTTGCTTCTTCTAAAATGCTTATTCTAAATTATTGCAATTAATTTTTGCATTAAAAACATAAATTTATTATATTTATAATAAATATTTATAAATAAAATAAGGCCGTAAATTGCGATTGCGGTGATATGAAAAGGTTGCATAAAATAAGATTTATCTCTGGATTTCAAATGAAGTTAAATATAACAGTAAAATCTATTCAATTTAACGTTTATTTGAATTCTATCTTTTAAAATTGTAAGAGCAAAGCAATTATTATTCAGCCGTAGGATTTTTCGCTTTAGCAATTAAATTTTCTAATTTGAATTAGATTTTCTTAAAACATTAAGAAAGGAAATACTCATATAAATAAATGAATCATCCTCTTCCTTTTTTATTATATCTACTGAAATTGCCACTCTAAAAATGCTCAATGTACCTTAAAGAATTTTATTACTTATATGCCACACGAAAATAATTCTTTTGAATAACATTAATCCTATACAGTATAGTTGCATACTTATAAATTTGAAACCCCAAATGTAGTTGCTTCCTCACATTTACTGCGTGTAGTAAATTAAAATTTATTTTAAAATGTATATAAGTGTGGTAAATGTAAACGGAACATAATATATTAAATAACTAAAGGACCTAAATATTATTTAAATATATTTTTAGGAATAATGATTAAACGTAAGAACTATTGTGAGAGTTGTGTAATGAACATATTAAAGTGAGCATAGTTCCGCACATTTTTTTGAACAATAAATATTTTACTTATTAAATTTTCAGTTTTAATCACCTCAATTCAATTTTAATCACTTTGATTCCTATTTTAATAAATTCTTTTTTGTTGTTTTAGGAATGACTCATCTAATATAAAGAAGTCAACGTTTGATCTGCATAGAAAATGTGAACATGGATGCGGCAAGCATGAATTTTAAATCGCATACCTCTCTCAAGATATTCGCAACTCATCAGAAGGTTTCGAAAGCAAAGCGAGTTGAAAAATTGCTTTTCTTAGCGAGGAAAGATAATTTCATGAAACAAGAGAAATATTAATGCTCCAAAACTCCAAATAAATAAACTTAAAAACACAGTTTCAAGAATACACTTTAAATTAGTATAATAAAAGTTTAATAATTTCTATTTTAAGATTTTATTTTCTACCTAAAATATTTTTTTTCGTTCACTTATAAATTAATATTACAGTCGACGCTCGTTATAACGACCGTACATTATAAAGGCCATTCCATTATAACGACCAGTGATAAAACCCCAACTGTGTTTCCCTATGCACTATATGTTATTTTACTTCCGGTATAACGACGTTCCAGTGTCGTCTAATCCCAATACAACGTCCGAATTCAGCGGACACTCTTCCCGGTATTTTTAAAAAAATCCTTTATTTTCTACTTTAAAATCTATTGTAGAAGTCTATTTTTAATTGATAAAATTTTATTTTTAATACCAATGTTAAAAAAATAATTTCAGTATTTAGTTGGAATTTCTTTAAAAATAGCCTATTTTTACGGAACAGTTGAACGTGCGCGTGTACATTTTTTAATTATATCCACTATAGCGACCTCTCGTTATAAAGACCTTTTGCTGTGGTACGAAGAGGGTCGTTATAACGAGCGTCGACTGTATAAATATTACGAAATTTTATACATAATATTTTCAGGAAATGGTTATTAGGTGGCGCAACGAGTTTGGAATCAAAAGTTAATTAAATTAAGCGGTTAAATGAGAATTAATTTCTAAAAAATATTAAAATAGTGTATTGTAATCGAGAACACAAAAGTGTACAAAATTTCAAAACTCTAGAACAGCAGGAAATAAGTGAAAATTTGAATGAAATGAAATAAAACTGTTTAATAAACAGAAACGAACTTAAGAAATACAAACATATTTTCTTTAACTCTTTAATCGTGCAGTAAAGTTGATCTAATGTCTTTATAATCTTAAAAACAAACTTTTAAAGTGAATAATTGGTTCATTATTGCGTTTAATCAAATCTATGAAGTAATAGGGACATTTTAGCCACATGAGGACATAGGGACATGTGAGCCGTCTAAAACGTTTAGAGGGTTTTGTGATTGCTTCAAAGTAAATTGTAATTCATTCATGCAAGTCAGGAACAAGTAAATGTACATACAAATCTTGTTCATTTGCTTTGTAAATCATTCACAATTGTCGGAACAAAAGCTTTGTCATAAAATCGATCAGACCGACATGCTCATCATTCTTATTTTCAAACATACTTTTAGAAATTTATAAAATACTGTTTAGGAAAAAAATCAGTTAATAAGTTTCCTGTTTAAAATCTTTTGATCATTGTTTAGATTAAACACGTTAAATTAAAAATTGGAGCTTTGATTTATATCAATTTAAATTCTCTTAATTTTCTTTAGAATGATTTTCTGAGAAAAAGAAACTCTACATGGGATGTCACAGATCAATACACTACGAACGTTTGCAGATAGATTTTTAAACTATATCTCTATTCAAAGTACTTTTCAAAAGCTCTTTTCAATAGCTTTTGAATGCATTTATATTTTTAAGAAGTCGATTCAAAAGATATTGTGGACTTTATTACTTCGAACATTTTTACTTCTTTCCTTTCCGAAATAAAATATAATTTTCAAACGATATATCTTAACAGGAATTTCGGTATTTTATTATATATAAAAATAAAGCTTCAATTGACAAGAATTTGCAAAACACATTGACAAAAAAATCCCTTCTAAAATGCAGTTGCTTTTGATATATTCTGTCTTTACTTAAATAAAAATGCCAAAAAACAAATTATGCTCTGTGAAAACAGTTATTCGTCAAAATTGCAAAACTCTCAACCCAAGAATGTGTATTTTATATATATACTTACTTTTTTCTTCTTGGCTGTTTCTACATCAATAGCTACCCAAATGTAAAGAAAAAAATTATTTGGGATTTCTATATGATGTTAGATACAAGAATGTAAAAAATTAATTATAAAAGGAATTTTAAAATTTTACTTATGTTGACTACGTTTCAAAAAATTAATGAAATTCAAAGTAACATATAAATTTATTTATATTTCTTTTTCATTTCAATAAGTCTGCTTAATTTGAAGGGGGGTTATTTTTGTCAAAGTTGAAAGCAAAACACAGAAATCTCCTGGAAAAAAATTCAACATTTTTATATGATTTGTCAGCTATATTCTTCTCTGTCATATGACTTTATTTTATTATCTATTCTACTTCAAAATCGTCTTTATATTCGATTTCCCAGGATATGAAGAAATGTTTTGCATGCATTAGAATTGGCATAAATATTTATTGAATTCACAATATCCGTCATATAACATGAGTTACCAGTATTAATTCTATTCTAATTCTATTTTGCATGTCGACAAATTCTATTTTGAATTATCTGACCTGGATGACCTTAAATGAAGGTTGCTTTATTCGGCTGCAGTGCGAGACTGACTCGTCTGCCAAAAAGGGGGAAAAAGAACTGTCATAAAAAAATCCTTTCAGACTGTCATGTTCTATTTACTGAAGCACCCGGGAACATCAAAGATAAACTCACTCATCAGATTTCAGATTTACAATAATATCATAAGTTTTTCTTAACCCCTTTACGGTTGACCGAAAGTATCGTATATATGCGAAGAATGCCGGACTAATTTGACATTTCTGCTAAGGTTTGGGAAAAAGCTCATGAAAAACAAAATACGAATAATGTTTACAAAATCCAAAAAGGAGCATATTACAAAACAAAGGGGGAATTAATTAAAGCCAATTGTATTTCAATATTTGTTGAAAATCATACGAATAAAAAAAATATAAAACATTATGAAAGACAGACAAATCGAATATTAACTTATAATATTAATCGAATAATATTAATATTAATCGACTATTATTAATATTAATCGAAGATTATTAATATTAATAAGATATTATAAATTTTAATCGAATATTACTAATATTAATCGAATATTATTAATATTAATCGAATATTATTAATAATAATCGAATATTATTAATATTATATTAATCGAATATTATAAATATTATATTAATCGAATATTATAAATATTATATTAATCGAATATTATTAATATTAATCGAATATTAATAATATTAATCGAATATTAATAATATTAATCGAATATTAATATTAATCGAATATTATTAATAAATCGAATATATATTTATAAAAGCATTTATAGCGTTTAAAAAATTTATTTGGGGATTTTGTTTCGCGATGAGAATAGTAAGGCGCTATCTCATACGCAACGATATATCGTCGTTGGCACTTTACGCAAGTGTTGCGAACGACAATATATCGTCATTCGACATTATAAGGGTTAAAATATCACGGTCACAGTTATAAGTTTAATTAAAAATTTTTTGCGTAAAGGTTTTTACGGAACTGAATAATTTTACAGTTACATGAATTACAGTTACATTTCGTGATTGAAGTTTAATGCGACCTAGAATATTCCGAAGAAGAAGCAGCTCTCTTTTATTGGTTACTAGCCTCCTACAGCGACCAGCTCGTTCGCCAGTCTTGTATTTATAGTAATAAGGCAATTAAGCATTTTCAACATTTCAATTTTTGTAAGCTGAAAGTAATAATTGCAATAAGAACAAAGAAATGGATTTAAAAACACAAGCGGTGAACAAATTAGATAGTATGACTGAATTTTAATGCTTTATACACAAAACGAAAATGCACAGGATGTTTTTACATATAATGAACTTTGAGTCAATCTCTTATATTTAAGTGTTAAAAAATGATAAGTGAAAATATTCTTTAAAAAATGGAAATGATAATAAGTAATGAAAACTTTGAAGTACAATAATTAAATTTCTCAGCTAAAAATAATTTACATATTAAAACTAATTAAATTAACATAATTAAATTAATTAATTACATTATTAACTAATTAAAACTAATTTAAGTTATTAATTTAATTATTTATAACTCAAAATAACTAAATAAAGTTTTTTCTGTAGAAAAAGAGAATTGACTACATTTTATGAAACGCAAAACTAAATTCATGATAACCATTTAAATCTAGTCAATAAAAATAACCATTTATAAATAAAATATATATATTGAATTGAAAAAAAACCAAATCTTGAATAATTATTCTGTGCATAACAAAACAACAAACACACACTAAGAAACTGAACATCTATAATAAACTATAAAAACACAAATTGTCAAATAATAGCTAATAATAGCAAATGATAAAAAAATGAACTAAAACAGGCAGACGTATGGATAATAGTTAATAAAACCAAATTTACTATTCTAAAGCTATCTATTAGGCTTAATTAATCGCCGATAATAACATTGTGGAGAAAAATTTTGTAAAATTTGAGAAACATTTAGAGGAGGAGAGAATTTTAAAATTCAAAAAAAGGTTTGAAAATTACAGAGAAAATAGTAATAAATAAAATAAGCAAAAGCTAAATGAGAGCATTGGAAGAACTTAAATCTAACATTTCCTTTTAGGTATGCAAAAAAGAGAAGGAAAAGATGACGAAGTATTTGTTGACACTGACGAAGGCAAAATTCATGCGAGACTCGAATCCGAGTTGAAATGGTGGTAGAAAAATTTCCTACCGCTGCGCTATTGAGTCCGTGTGAGGGAACGTTCAAAGCAGTTGTCATGGAGTATAGGCAAAAAAAAAAATGGAGGCGTGGCAAAGAATGCTGAAAAGAGAGGAATTATATATATAAAATTGATCTGGAGGTCTTACAATTTACATGAAATAATTTTTAATATTAGGCAGTTTTTTAAAGAATTTTTTTGAATAATTTTAGATTTAGAGTAAACTCTTTAAGGCTAGGCGCTTAAGCGCATTTCTCAGATCAGTGTTAAAAATGTCGAACACTTCACCATTTTCGTTTCATCCTTGCAAAGAGGTCATGCTAATCTTCTTCGTATCGTTCCAATTTTAGTACATGTACTGATGAAGCGATTACATCAATATTAATTTTGTTTTGAAGATACTCGCGGCCATTACAGCTATTACGCCCCGCCTTCCCTACGTCAATTTCTACTCTCGCAACCAACGACCTTAAAATTCCGATAATTTAAAAAATTTATAAAAAAATAGATAAAATTTTCTACAATAATAAAACCGATATCATTGGAAAGATAATTCTTTGTTCTTCAAGATGACATGAAGAATTTCTTTGTCATTTAGTTCATTCAGAAGTTATTGGCACAAAACGATGAAATTTGGTTTAATTTTTAAATAATTTAAATTTGTATTTTAAGAAACGGCTCCGAGGTGCACATCTTCAGCATCCAAAGTATAACTGTGCCAAATTTTGCATCTCTATGTTCTACTGTCTGTTCTGTACACCGCCAACAGACACACACAGACAATTATCTTTATTAGTATTAGAGATTAGAGATAGAGAAATATTTCATGAATAAAGGAATTCGCAAAATGTTATGCACATTAAATTTATTTGTCTTTTTGATTTACATCTGTCTTACTGAAATCTTGGTCTTTAATTTAAGAAAGTATTAATGTTCGAAATTTTTTTAAGACGCAGAAATTCAGTAGATTCTAAATATATAAATGCATGTAAATTTTTGGAAAAAAAATTATAACTTTAAATTAAAATTCCCCAATCAGACTTGAAATTTGAAGTAAATAAATGCCAGGACAGCCACAGATAACATAAGTAAAACACTAAAAATAAAATTAATAGAAAAGTTTTTAAAAACATTTTATTATTATACTAGAAAGTAGAAGCTTATTATTTTTATTATTTTCTGCTTTTTAGTCCTTAATTTATAATGCATTATTATATATATTATTATTATTATTTAATCCTGAAATATTTTTTCTCAAATTCATTACCAGGTCGCGAAACTAGTATGGAATCGAAGCTTAATTAAATGAATGGATTAACTCATAAATAAAACCTGAAAATATTAAAATAGTGTATTGTCAACAAGAATACTCAAAGGTACAAAATTTCATAAATCAAGAACATGAAGAAGTAAATATAAAATATAATACAACATTCTCTTTCACAAACATGAAAGATATATAAATGCGCATAATAATTATAAGTGAATTTTATTTAAAAATGCATAAGTAAAATCTTTTTTATTTGGCATATATTCTTTACAAGGATTTTTTCCGAAATTCATATCAAAACTGAAAAGATAAATTAATTTCATTAATAAATTATTAAACCATTTAACATTTTAATCGAAATTTATTTAATGAATGAATTAAGAAAGAAATCATAACGCTTTAACAATAATATAGTGAGGGAAATTTATGGAAAATATATATTAATCAAGTGTTCAGAAGAAAAGACATAATAATAAAAAAATTTAAATTTGAATTTAAGATATCGCATTCAAGCCAAAGATATGTAATTTGACTCTGAATGAATAATTTTGCAATAGAGGCAATGAATTATCTTATAATATTCCAGGTTTCAAGCACAATACTGACAAAACAAATTATTAATTAAGGATTAACTTTGCTAAAATAGGCAATTAAATAATGTATTAATTTTGGATTTCGTTATTATTGTGCTTTTGATAATACACGAGGGTAAATCAACTATAAACGAAGTTTTTTTAATAGCTTGGATAATTTTAATATGTGTTGCTATAGCGACCATGATAAGTTGTTTTAAGTTTAATTGATCACTTGGCATCATTTTAAGTTTCATAAGTTTATTTATTCATTTGCTATCAAGATGAATGAACACAAAGTATCTAGTGTACTTGAACAGCGAATAATCATATTTAAGAGTAAAAATGTCCTACATATTTAAATTTGGCAAATATTGTATGCTAAGTTTGGTAATGACGTCTTATTGAGATCTCACGAATAGGAATTTAGCAATGTGTTTAAAGATAGTTGTAAAGATTTTGAAAATTTATCTCATAATGGTCACACGAGAACAAATAAATCTGGAGTGAAAATCAGACAATTTCTTGATTTTATTCTTGATCACTAAAGAATAAAATTTCAGGAAATTAGTGACAAAATAGACATGAATTACGGAAGTATGGAATCAACATTCGAAATAAGATGCAATTTTGCAAAAACATAACAAACTCCAGGACTATGCAAGACAACACACAACTTTTGCAACAAAAAGAAAAATTATGGAAGCTTTACTGTATAACACTCGAACATCCTCCGTACAGTCCATACTTAGCACCCTCGGATTACCATTTGTTTCGACCCCTCAAAGAATCTTTAGGAGGAGAAAGATTTTCATCGGGTGAAGGAGTAGAATAATTTTGGGGCAATTTGCTTCGTACTCCTCCGAATGATTTTTATCATACAGGGCTAATAAAAAAAAACTCCCTATACGTTGGCAAAAGTGTGTAGATATTAGAAGAAGATATATAAAAAAATACAATGGTGTATTTTGGAAAATAGTATTTCAGAAAAGATATCTTAAAAATGTCTCGTTTATATTTGATCCATCCTCATATATTTTTAAGGATTTAAGCGTTAATAATATAATATAACTTGGACCTCTTAAGGAAATAATTTTACGATGATTAAGTTTATTCTAATGTGTTTTAAACATACCTATTATGCTGAATTCATCAAAAAATGTTACTACAATTAAACTTATGAAAAAACATTTTGGACAGTAAATTATTTTTTCTATTCAAACATGTTTAGTAAATCCTTCCGCGTAGACTTATTTGAAATCTAAGAAAGAAATTTTATTCCTTTGCGTGTAGCTTTCATATAAGGAAGTGATTAATTTCCTAAAATAATGATTAACGGGATCTAGGTGAAGAATATAAAAAATCTACATTTATTATGAAGCTCAAATATCTTAATCAATTGATTTGTTAAATATAATTAGAGTCATATCTTTTCAAATTCATTGAACAGAATGAGAAATGTCAATTTATGATGTTAAATTTGTAAGGTAAATTTGCTAAAATCTACTAATAATTGCACATGTCTATTGAATCTGTACTTGCTGCTTTATTGTATCTGGAATATTTTAGAAAATGCACAATAAGGATTTTGCAACGTAGTTTCAGATATTTCTTTTTTTTTGCATTTGTAACAGCCATTCCTTCTAATTAATAGCGTGACATCATTATCTATCAGTAACTGCCAGTCGAAACAGAACAAGAAAAGGAATTTGTCGTCTTCTTAAATGTAGTAAATAAGAAAATATACCTTCTGTTTTCAAATCTTTAACAGTAAAACATATAAGGCGAGAAGAGATTCTGTGATGAACAACTTAATTGGAGGAGCACAGAAAGTGATATAAGAAATAATCCTTGTTGTCTTCAGCGCGGAAAACCTGAAAATCGAAGATGGGGGGCTGATGGTTTCGGCAGCAATAAATTCAAGTGGACTTAGAGTCTCTTATATTATCTAGAACGGCAATTTGATGGGTAAAGCGTTTAGAGAAGCAATTCTTTTATCGTTCGTTTTACTGTATACAGGAGCCACAGGCGATACGCTCGTTTTAATGGAAAACTACGCTCGATTTTAGGGATTTAGTCTTCTTGGAGACTGACTTTTATAGATGGTTATCGAGCGTGAAATGTGGCCAGTTTCCTCATTCGATCAGAATTCAACAGCGAATGTATGGGATGCTCTAGAGAGACGGCTCCACTCTCTGTAACTATTAGAGATCTAGAGATTGTCCTTGAGAGGAGTGGGAAAGAATGTCTCAGAAATCACAGCACAATTTTGTAAATTTCACGTCAAGCCGATGTTCAACCGTTTTAACTATTAACAGAGACCACCAGCCTTATGAAATTCCAAGGAAAGCAAATTATTCAGAATTTAGACTTTCAATTATTGAAATTCTTGAAATCTCCACAAATGCCTGAAACAGCATTTTCTCCCTGAAACTGAATAAATTTAATATTATATGTCAGATTTTCTAGAAATACGTTCGTATATTTTATATTCGTATATTTTAATATTCGTATATTTCCGTACGTTCGTAGGACTGCATAGAAACATCCATTAAAATTTTTCTCAGAAAAGATAACTGGAACGTATGATGTTTAATCGATACTTTAATTTTCTTAATAATGTATTTTATATAACTAGAGGAACACACAAATCCCCTTTAATTACATACAGTGTCATCAAAGGACTTTAAATATACATTGTGAAACCTAAAATTTTACCGATCTCACAGAAACATGGTGCGAAAGCCGGAAAGTAGTAATTAACATTCAAAAATTCAAATTATTAACCAGAAGATTAATTCGAATTATTAAACCTGAAATATCTTGCGCACTTTTTTGCATCTCAAACGGCAGACTACGAAATAACTCGCAAACTTTACTGCATTTCTAGTGCCAGGCCCGGGTTTTCTCGGGCTATTACAATTTGCTTTCCCCCCAAGACCACATACATACTAGTAATTGGAGGGTTGGCCTCTCCATTGTGTATGTCACTCAGCAGTTGGAAGAAGAGGGATTGTGAGTTTGTGTGTTGGCTTTCTGCTTCCCACACCTATTCCAACCCGTTTCATCCCCCCTTAAAGCGAAGCCCTCAGAGTCCACAGTAGTATACATCACTGACATTTCTCTCCTTTGAGATCGTAGAGCGCTCTAACCACAGAAGGGGGAAGGAATGTTCATTGTTAAAAATTGCTGTCGTTTGCTAGTACAACTGAGTTTTCGAAGGTGACATTTCTGAAACGTTTCAAAATTTCCATAGTGCCGCTGGGAGGGTTAATAATCAGAAAACCAGGCACCGGGCACCGCGAGTACCCGGTTGAGTGGCCGCCGGATACGTAAGCGGACACTCGTTTCCTGGGGGTATAGCAATGTGGGGGTTGAGTTACCTCTCATCAGTGATAGTACATACAGTCTTCGGGAGGGGTTGGGCCGTAGCCTGGTGATAGGCTATTAGAACTCCGACCTGAATCCTCGAATTATACTGCAGCAGCTATCATTTAGAGGCTGGCCGGAGGTAGCTCCTTTTGTGGTTTGAGGTTACTGAGAAGGTACTCTCACAGGGGGAATCACGGATAGCTGGATGAAAATTCGTCTGATAACTAAGTGGGTTTTCGTTCCCTTGTTGGGAATAAGATGACTTAGGTTGAGTTACCACACTCCGATGATGGAACGTACCTTCTTCGGGATGGATGAGCCGTGGTCTATGATGACTAGTAGGACTCAGATATCATCATCTGAGCTGCCGTGGCGGTCGTTCTTCAACTAACGCCGGATGCCTAAGCATAATAAAGTAACTCTGTTTACGGTATCTAATAATCAGAAGTCGCAAAACCTACATACCCACCCACTTCCTACCCATTCTCTGTTTAACCTGATGCCATCCCATGAGTACGGAAAATCCTGGAGAAACGTTAGAGCCTTAAATGACAGTATATTCACTTGCTGAAAGCACATGAAATAAGTAACATGCACGAAGAAAACATTTGATGCAAACTGTGTTCCTAGATATTCAGACCTTCAAAACTCGGAAATGGAAAACGGTCTGATTACACACTATTTTGCTCAGTTATGCTTTATGTTTCAAATGCATGGACAGTTGCAAATATCTTTGATGTAAAAAAATGCTTCAGATCTGGTCAAATCGAACTCCTAGAAATTAATGATATTTCCTGGTACAAATCAACGTACCACAAAGTTCAAACAACAAAGTTCAAAAGTTCTAAGTAATCTATCAGTAATCAATATTTTTTACATTCGACAAAATAAACAAAAAAAATTTGACTCACCACCGAATGTTTCCACCATTTACTATACTACCAAATAATGAACACAATACCACACGCATTCACATCCTCAATACTTACTGACATCACCATAAATGAGAAAATCAAGTATTCAACTTCCTATAAGTTTGAAACAGTTGAATGCAGATTGCTCAATCCACAAGATGGCGCTTTGAGTATTTATTGCAGGCATACGTAATTAAAGGTATTTAAACTAATTATTTTCTAAATTATAGTATCGAAACTTTTATCATAGGAATCGCCTTTCTTGTGTTGAATCCATATGCGGAATGTTATAGCTGATTCCTCATTTGAAATATCCATCAGTAACAAATCTTTCTGAAACTGCATCGTTATGAAAAGTAATTACCTCAATACTAACATAAATATTCATTTGTTGAAACAACAGTTAACAGTCATTTAGTTTCATAAATTCCTGCCACTTTAAGCGACTTATCTGGCAAATTCCATCTTCCAGCAATGATTAAATTCGAGGAGAGAGACAGCAAGAAAGGATGTCATTGCGTTATTGTTGGCCACAGGCACTTCTGCCTGCATTGTAGCATTTTCCACGAAAGATAAGACAAAATAAATGAGGATAAAAGGAGTATTTACTCAGAATAGCAACATCTCCAGGGTGATTTCTCGATAGAGGATTGATTCCTTTTGTCTCGGCGCTCAAGGGTACTCCGGTTCTGGAGATTGAAGTGCTGACATTATACCTTGAGAATTAGGAAAATTATGTCAGATGACAAAAAAATCTTCGAGTATTTAATATAACAACTAAGTACAGAATTTTCTGAAAATGCTTAGAAAATTTAATTTATTTAATTTAAATTTGAAAAGATTATATTTCTGGGGGTTTAAAAGTTGGTATTTTATTATATAATAAAGAAATTCGTGTTCATTTTGAAATTATTTTGATGTCTTTTAGTTTACCAATTTTCGTTAATGGAAGATAAACGAAACAGCATTATGCAATGAATACAAAATAAGCCTTAATTTAAGCCAAGTGTACTTTAAAACCAACGAAACATACCAAGTAACATCCTTAAATCAATCTACTTAATTACTAATTTGAATTATGAATTTCTTTATGATGATTCTTAAAACTCTTACTTTGCCTTGAATCAAGATATCTGAGAGTTACAACTTTTCTATCAGAAAATAACTTAGCTTTATTAAAATCTTTTCAATATCATCTTCGAATGTCTCTCGTCTCTTTCTAACGAAAACAGAAAAAAAATTGAACTCAATTAATGTAATATGCTTCATATAAACATTTTTGCTTTGAAAAAAGATAATGGATTAATATCAGAATTTATTCAAGATATTTTAGAATGTAAATGATACAATAATAACGAAAATACATTTATCCAACAGATTTCATTTCATGATATCTTATTCTTTGACGAAATTATTTCGTTCAATAACTATAAATTGCTGCTTAAAATTCTTAAACTTCCATTTAATCTGCTTATATAAGCGCATACGAATTATTTTTAGATGAAGAATACTCTTTAGATAATTAAAAGTATCGTGATACCAGTTGTAATAACTCTTTCCACATATAATTTGCATGCGAGACAGGTTTTCTTTTCATAATTTGGAAACAGAAAATTCTTTTTAATTTCAAAATACCTTTCAAATAAATTAAGCCTCATCTACAAACTAATTAAAATTTCTCCAGATAGTTTTATGCAAGTAATTCATTTGCTTCTTGAATTGTGGAAAAGAACAATAAAATGAACAAAGATGCAAAGTTTACTCATTTAAAAATATTCATTAATAAATTGCACTCACTCAATATTAATGCGAAATGAATAAAGATCTAAGGTACTATCGCTGTATAATTTATGTTACTTTAAAAGCATTTGAAAGCTCTGAACGAAGAAATATAATCATAAGTGGTTGTTAAGATTGATGACTATACGGAAATATTCCATGTGGCTCATCTCTATTCAGAAATATCTGCTAATACATTTAAAGTAATATTTACGTAATAATATTCTGCATTGAGATCTTTTGAGTTAAACATCGTTCAAAAGGAAATTTTTTGTTCTTTGAAATATAGTTCAAGAGACATTTTGTATGCAAGCCAATGAAGATTTTCATTTGGAGGGCTCAATAAGCATATGCATATTCGGAAAGAAGAACGTAATCGAGTCCCAGTAATTTTCTATCCAATAAAGACAGGCATATACTTCCAATCTGAAAAATTACTTTAGCAGGACGTAAATATTTATATGCTTTCCAAGGACATAAATATGTATACGCTTTCCGCGGACATAAATATGTATATGCTTTCCGTGGACATAAATGTAATGCTTAAAAATTACAAAGTCCAAATTTTTATGATACCCCCGGTTCTATTAGTTATATTTAGTAAAATATTTTTCACACACTAAAATTTCAAACAAAAATGTTAAACTTTTCCGCGACTAAAACTGAAAGTATTACAAAGCTTTGAATATCACTACTTTTGACGATTTGAGACCACTTCAACGGGTGCCTCAAGGAAGATCTGCTAGTAAGCGAATGACTCGATCAAGAAGCGGCTGCTGACTTGCCAAAAATAATAAAATTCAAAGCTTCATAACTCAGTCAGTTTTAGTCGTAGAAGAGTGGAACTATATTGCATAAAATGTTAGTAAGTCAAAAATGCTTTTGTATATGGCCATAAATAAACAGTTTCAGTATGCATACGAAGGTTTTTTCAATACCTTATTTTTAAATAGTTTATGAATGCTGTGTTCCAGCTGATATCTCAAAGCATTTTATATTGAAGTTTTTAGACATACGTATTTTCACAGTATTTTGCACAGTTGACTCACAATATCTAAATAAAAAAGCGAAATAGACGTATTTTTCCAGCCAAAAAGCATCTTTTTTTTTCTATTCAAAGTGATATAAATTTTTAATAATAACATTATTAAGCATTCTTTAAAAATGTGATTTTTCAAAAGATTAATATTGGATAAAATTAGACAGCAAAATAGCTGATTCAGAAGCAGCACAAATTTATGCCACAATGTTTTAACAATATTGATCCATATTCCCAATGATGAACTTTATAGCAATAATACTTTTAAATATCTTTTATTGTTTGGGTAGTGGGATCCAATTGGAAGAAAACATCCTCATTTTGAGACAATGTTGGGAGCGTATTTCTTTGTCTGTCGAAAATCTACAGAGCGGAAGATATTAACACCGAGAACGGAGGACATATTGTGGTTGCATCCAGAGTGACGTCTTCTGTGGACTTGAAAAATATTAGAAAGCTGCCAGCCAGAACAAATTTATCGTCGGTGAACGACAAGCTTCTACTCTTTACTATCGTGCATATAACATTCCTCATTTGATGTAAGCTATTGACTTGCAACTACTAGAAGATGTTTTGGTTACTTTCGGAGAACCGAAATGAAATTTTCGCTGAAAACAAATAGCAATTGGAAAACCCGTTTAATAAATCAGTTAAATAACAAAATTATCTGCTGCTTTCTCAAGAGACTTTTTAGGACGAATTCAAAAGGCTTATCGTTTTTATGTGGAATTGTTTTACTATATGTATTCAAAGTTTCGCCCTTTCTTCAATTGGTAGAAACATAAATATTTTAAAGGAAATTTATATAATGGAATTTATAAATATAAAAATAAAGAATAAATAAAAAATAAACACATGTTTATAAAAATAATTTATCTCTATGCACTATGAAAAACCTCGATATTCTCTTAAACTCCATTTGTTTCTTTTTCTCATTCGGGTTTTTAAAAAATTACCTAAATCTCGAAATCTATGAATTCTACGAAGAAGAAGAAGAAGAAAAAAAGAAAATACGAATTCCAAATGAAATGGGGGAACAAGAATCTGAAAAATCTACGGAGAAGAATTTTCGACATATGTGAAGAAAAAGAATGTACGGAATACACGGAGAAGAATTGACGAATTCAAAAATTTCCTTCGAAAACACTTGTTAGAAATCTACGAAATATAGAAGATAATATTTATGGCAAATTAAATGGCATTAATGTGCACTTATTAATGAACGAATTTCGGATATTCCTCCCCCGAAATCGACAACAGCTAATCAATGATGTCTAATAAGTTCTTGGAAGGAGAAAAATAACTGCACATTAGCTTATTCTGCGAAAATATTACTTCTAGTATTTCAACGGGGTTTTCATAACTTCAGAATAAAGTTATACAATATTACGTAAACAATTTAGGTATACTTTTTCAGGCTTTTGACAGTTCGTGAGAAACTTATAAAAGGACATCAGTTGAGATATCTTTCAATGACTCTGAGAATGATCTCTATAGGAGAAAGACGCTGTAAATTACTATAGAACAAAGGGGAAAATGATCATGATAACTTTGGATAATATTATTATCTATTACTTCATATGCTGATGAAATTACATTTTAAGAAATCACATTTCCAGAGAGATCTGTACTGAAACAGCTAAGTTATTCGAATGCTTCTCTTTAATAATGCAATTTATTCTAAATTCTTTTAAATGATGTCACTGATAAATTGAAAATAAATTGCTTTTCTGATATTATAATCCATTTTTAACATTGGAAGTGAAGTCTGTTTGTATTAATGGAAATTTTACTTGAAAACGAGAGAGGGAGATATTAGTTCAGCATAGATCGAAAGTAATTTGGAAGGATAAACAGATATTTATATAAGATTGTGCTATATATAATGATGTATTTCAATTTCAAAGGATAACTCAATATTACACAATTCCTGGATTCTCTTTTAAACTAATATTACTATTTATTATAATGGTTGCCTTAGGTAATATTCCTTTCATTGTTCACTCAAAGTAATATCCTGTTAGAATAGCATGTTATTTTTATTCTCGCATCATACTGTATCAAAGAACAGTGTTAGATTTAGTTTCGGGAAAATTATTATGAATAATGGAATTAAACATAAAGAATATTAGTCAAATGTAAAATTTCTGAAATGGGACAGATTAATGCAGGAGCTACCGATACATTAGGTACCTCCAAACACCTTAACGTAGGCGTTTTGATTTAGAATATTTTTAATTGTTTAAATATGGAAAACAGCAATATATTCTCTTATTTGAAAGTTCTGTTTTCTTATCAACTATGTAAATATAATCCATGCTAGTATATTCATTTACTAAAAATAATTTCTATATCTCTTAAAATTAGTTGCCTTTCTTCTGATCTTTAGATTTCATTTCACAGAATAGAATCAGCTAAATCAGCTTCAACATAAACTCTATTCTGCTGTTTTAATATTTTAAAAAATCGATCTCCGAATTACCTTAAAACTATTGTATTCGAGAAATTTATTTCGAAATGCAGACTGATAAATTTATAAAATGATTTTAAACTGAATCGATTCATGTAAGTTCACAATCTTATCGCAAATGCCACTGCGCATGTCATCCAAATATGTAACTAAGAATGATACTAATAAATAAGAATAAGTAACTGTTTTACGAGGAAGTAACTAAATGATTGCGTACTACATGACACAGCATGTCATCTAACAACTGACGCTGAGTTTATGTTGTTCTTTTGCAAAATTTTGATTGTAGAAAACGGGTAACTGGTACATAGCAAAAAATCATAATATGGAGGTATTTCTGGTGTAGCCGAAACAATAATGGGCTGAGGGAATAAATATAATTCCAATGGACGCTAGACTTTATACTACTACACACACCTGACTCCAGAGATAAAAATCTCCGGTTTGCAGTTTGGATGGGTGTGTGTAGAAACTTTATTGAACAAAAGAAAAGGAAGAAGAAAAGTTTACATACAGTGTTTTAACATCGAGGAACAACATGTGAAGGTTATAAAAAACAATGAAAAATATGTGTTTACCTATGAAAAGAAAGACTCGCGGAGCAAAAACAGTTTTAAGACAGGTCCTAAAAGTTTGCTGTATATACTTGTAGGAGGAATGATTAGGGTCCTAGGTCTTGAAACTCTGAAGGATCTTAGTCCATAAGTCTGAGGTCTTGGTGAAGGATAGAAATCTGGGTCGGAGTCGGATGAACTGGTTGGGTCCGATGGCTGTTTTATGAGATTCTCATTTTCAGTGAGGAAAGATTTGAGTTTAGCTATATTTATTCTTAATAGTTTATTTGAAAGTATGCTTTTCCACCAATGTTGAGTATTTTCTGCACTTGGTTTTGTAAAAAGATAACATCATGTGACAGGAAGTTGCGTAGTGGAGAGGGTCTCCCTTTTCCCCGCATGTGCAGATATCTGAATGACGAAGCCAGAATCTATAGATATAGCTGGGAAAAGGACCATGGCCTGTATCGAAAAGGATGGATTCTCTTGACCATGAAGCTGGAGTTAGAGTGACTTTAGGGAGTATATTAAAAATTGCTCTCCCAGTGTCGCCTGAATCCCAATCTTGTTGCCATTTATTGAGAGAGAGGTTCCTAAGTATTTTTTTCAAATGACATTTCGGGGCCTGAAGATGGAGGTGAGTCCCTTCCTTAGTAGCTTGTTTGGCTAGGTTGTCTGCAGCCTCGCTACCAAGGAAAATTGGTTGCATGACCGGTGTCAGTTGGTTCAAAGTACGAAGACGAATAAAAGAGAGGGGTTAGGCGACACAGGAAGGGACGAACACAAACCAACGAAAGGCACTGCAGAAAAAACTGTTAAATTAAATTTAAAGTTTTATATGTGAGATAAGTAAGACTTCAAAATACTTTTATCCCAAGCAACGCCAGGTATATCAGCTGTGATATTACGTACAAATGAAATGAATAACTACGACGTGGATGCTATATTAAGTTAGTCATTTTTTTAAATTGCCATAAATTTTCGATATTCTTACAGCATATATTCATGAATACATGGAATTAAATGGCTGGCGAGTAATTTTACACCTCTCCGGTTATTACTTTGGATCTGAACGATTTTTAATCTGTCTTAAAACGGAATTTCATTTAATAACCAATAGATTCACGATGCAATTAAACGATTTGATAAAACAATGAAATTAGTTTCAATTTTTTCTATTTTACAGCACTGAAAAGTATTGCTATAAATCGCAAAAAATTCAAAAAATATAAAGAGCTGTATGGCAAAAAATTGGTATCTTAAGATGCAGGAAGAGTTGGAATTTTAATATCGAGAGAAAAAGTTTGCAACAAAAGCTGTAAAAGTTTTATCGCGAAAAACAACAAAACTCCGCTTGATTTTTAATTAGTTAAAATTCTACAATTTCAAAAACATCGCTTCGAGGTACCCATTCCTTCTCTCCAAACAATATTTGTGCCATATTTGGAAAATCTAGGCACAACGATCTGCCTTGTAGGGAGCTAACAGACAACACACAAACATCCTCTTCTATTATCAGTAAATGTTCTTTTAATCGATTGAACTTGTGTCATTTATAACTATATTTCAAAATTATAAAGATGAGATTTCATCAAAGATATATTCCAGCGGAGATGAGATTAAAATATTCCTGACAGAGGTCAAGGGGATTTCGAAAAGATGTGGTGACGTGAATCATTACTAGGAGGGTGAGACAATGGCACGTCGTCGAATTATTGTGTGAGAATCGTTATAAATTGCACCTTCTTCTCCTCCAAAGTATTGCATCTTCTTAATCAAGAGGAGCCTTCTTCGTATTAAACGTTTGCTCTACATCTTCAGAAATGACTGTCTTCCCTTTTTGATAAAGGATAAAGAGTATAATTTGACGGGAACGAAGCATTTAATTTGTTTAGTAATTTCGAACATCTGCTGTGTCTGTAATTAATATAATTGGGTCTCATCTTTTGTGAAAATTAAGGGGGACTCTAATGTCTAATTATCTTCTACGGCATAAATGGAATAAATTTTGCTTGGGATAAATTTGAAGGCAATAGGCAATTCAAAGTTAATAACATTTAATATAGGACACTAAAAATGGTAAGTTTTTAATAAATGCAAGATGGACCGATTACAAGAGTGATTTTTAAATGGCAAAATTCAGGAAATGTTTTTACTTCTGTTTTAGCCGCCATTATCCGGCTATCTCACAGGAAGTGAAAATGATGGTTAAAATAAGTTGGACCATAGTTGAATTAAAGTAAATTTATTGTTCACAATCTTCCATATAGAATTATTCTGGGTTAACTAATATTACGTTACATATATACAACTCGCTAAGCATGGCGAGATTTGTTCGTCCCGTGAGAGGAAAACCAGCCAGCCTTCTCGCACGAAGGCTCAAGTCACACTGTCTCTCGTTCTTCTCCCGGAAAATCAAAGGTCTTTACAGCGCCATCCACCGGCAGGAGGGCGAGATAAAATGTCATTGTCACACTGTATATTTTAAGCAAGACATTACGTAGGGATTCGGTACGTTTACGCTGACTCATATAAAAGGATTTCAGACTCAAAACCAAATGTCGTCAATATTCCCCAATGTATGTGCGCCCATTTCACGCTAATTGTAATGTAGTTGTTATTACGACTTTTATTTCCGAATGTGAACTCTGATGAAAACAATACAAGCAATATATTTGTAAATAGTAATAAATAAAAAGCCATATTTCGAGCAAATAAGAGTTACTTTTATAAATGAAGTTTGTACAAGGCAAGTAGCAGTTATAGAGAAGTTCTTTGTATCTAATCCTTTGTTATTTGCTCTTAGTTCCCATTTATAGTTAATTCGTTTTTGTTTAAATGAAAAGAAAATTATTTTTTAATTCCTAGGCAACTTTTTTCTTCTAGTCCCCTTAAAACCGGGCCTTTTTGGGAGGTGAAACGTGAATTTGACTCTCCCAATCTGGGTGGTCATTTACCCCCCCACCCCAACCCTGCTATAACCTTCCCTTAAGGCGCAAGCAAATGGACAGTAGTTGGAAAGGATAATTGGACGCCCTACCGCGCTTATCTCCTCAGTAACGTCAGAACCTCACCTCACCTCAAAAGAAGCCAACCGCCTCCGACCGGCCTTCGTCGCTGTTAAGGGGAAATTTTTAGGCCTCCTCGCTCGGTGTGAGAGGGTTAAGGCAGATTCGAAACTCTTGTGCCAAGCATCGTAGCATGATAATGTTTTTGGCTTTATTCGTTTGTCTTGTATGATTTGAGTGAATGAGTCTTTACAATAAGTGAGTAAAGATTCTTACATCAATTTACAGATTAATTACAATCTACAGATAGAATACCAGCCATAAAGTTTATTCCATAGAAAGCAAATTTTTAAGATAACATCAAATGTTGGCAAAAGCACACGAGTGAAAGATTTGATGAAGCGATAGAGTTGTCTTGAATTTCATTACAAAAATAATTGACACAACAAATTGTGTCTAAAATTAATTTTAATGAATGTGTTAAAATTAAAATAAATTGAACGAAAATCAAATTGGTACGAATGAAAAGTTGATTTTTTAAAATTTAAAAGTGCTTTTTGTGTTATAATTTGTTCCGAATTTATTGAGGAAAACTGGCCGTAATATAGACATGTTGCAAGGATGCAAATGTGGATTGTGGAATAATTTTTTAAAGTTAGCGCTACGCGGTTACAGTTAAAGAAGAAATGTATATATACAGTTATCATTAATTAATGATTTTAACAAAAAACGAAAAGCTGTTATGCTGTTTTAAAGTAAGTAGCAAAATATATTATTATATCCCCCGAAAGGAAAATTTGTTTTGCTGTAAATTCATTAAAATATTGTAAGGAAAAGGTTAAGGGAATGTTTTTGTTGTTGTTTCTAAGTTGTTCGGATTTAATCATAAACAATTTCCTGAATTGGAATAGTCAAATAAATTTTTTTACTAAAAATAGCACTATTAACTTTATCTAGTTAAGTAGCTCAAAAATTGGATGTAGAAGTCAAATCAAATTATAATAAAAAATAAATGGATAAATAAAAAAAACTAAAATGCAATAAATATTAAACTAAAGACATAAAATGCTTGTTCAGAAGGAACAAAAATTACAATTTTGTTTATATGCAATATAAAAATGTTGTTTGTGTAATGCAATATATATTTTGTATGCAATTTATTTTTGCTAGCATAGGTGGTGGAGCAAAAGAAGAAGAAAGAATAATACAGTGCATATAATGTCACTTCGATTAACACATTGTGTACTGTTGATGATCTGAGACAGAAAAAACACGTTTCCTGCAATTATGCCGAAAGAATTTGGTGTCTAGTTTTGGAAAGAAACTTCTTGAAATGGGCCGTTGACATAATTAAAATAAGTTAATTTTTTCTACTTTAAAGTGTATTTCTTAAAAATCTAATTAATTTTTTTTGAGGATACATAATCTACGAAAGAACTCTACTATATTTTTCATTAAAACTACTTCTCTATCTATGTACATTAAAAAAATGTTTAATATGTCCGAATTCGCAAACCATCCTCTATATATGTTTACACAATTTAAGTGAGATTCTTCTGTTGAAACATTAAAAGAGACGAGGAAATAACACTTCTTTCTTAAATTTCATTTTTATTGTTTTTATATAAACCATACCTCAAAATCAACGATCAACCAAAGTTCAATTTTCCAAAAGCATAATAACACTGCATACTATTCCTTGGAATGTTAAACGGGAGAAACGAATGAGGTTCAAAACCTGAAATATATATTCAAAACCTGCAAGCTATTGAAATCAAAGCTGAAATCAGATGCTTATTCTCGAATAACTCTTCTATCGTTGTGTTTACATTCCTTCAAACCCTCCGAGATTCGTTTCTCTATCCTAGATTCTATAGACTAGATACCTTTTATATTTTGGGCATCATTATGATGTTTTGGGAAAGACATTTTCTGCATAGCGTAATTAGTTACACATCCGTTTTCCTATGTCGTGTTCTATTCACATAATGATGGGCCTGTTCCCGTTAAAAGAATCTCCAGAAAAATCTTGTCATTTGAAAGGATGCTTTCTTTGCTAAGAAAACAATTTGCTTTACTTCTTCGCAACATCTACATTCATTTTTAACTGCTAGCTGTATTTATCTCTAAGAAAGCTTTCAGTATCATTTGTTGAGCCTCATTTCATTAAGCTAACATCTGGCGTGCAGGCTTTCACGCTCACGAAAAATGTTTCCTATCTGTGAACGGACGTTAAGAAAGCGCATTGAAATCAGCAAGGCTGGAAAACTACTTCTTTCATGGTATAAATTGAAAAATGATGTATAAACATCTTTTTTAATGTTTGATGCAAAAGCTGTGTCGTGGAATCAGGAGAACATCATTATTCAGAGCTTGGTACTTATGTGTCTTTAAACTAATGCCCTTGTACACAGATTCATTCACATGTCGGATTAAATCGCCTTAATTATATTATATGGCTTGTTTTTTAACTTATGATCGAAAACAAGAACATACATACTGTTACGAAACTGTAATGTCACTTTTCTGCCTGTTAGTCTTAAGGTTAGAAAGAGAGACTTGCTGAGGTTATTGAATTCCTTGGAGGACAAGCCAATGCTCCTGGAACTTGGCGAAGATCTTTGCAATCATTTGGAGACAAATATGGCGACTTTGGCGTCAAAATGGGGGTTATCGAATATGCGATAATTATGGCTCTATCCTTATTAGGAACCGAGTTATGGAGATGCTGCTAGAAAATTTCATATGACGTCACGTCATGTCGGAAAAGTATAAATATCGAGGTTCTTAGACGAGAAATGAATCTCTTTGGAGTTTTGTCTGCTGCGTGAGTTGGTAAGCAGGTGTGCTGAGAGCTATTGAATGTGCTGTTACTGTTATTATTAATTATTACTGTCACTTTGTGTTGCTAATTTGTACAGTGAGGTTTATTTTGTTCCCTGTGCTTTGTGTTTTCCGGAATGTCCGTAAATAAAGAGTCTTTCTCCGTTATTTTCCTTGTTGGAATTTTTTCACCGTACACCCACAGAATAATTTTCGTAACAATATCCATAACTGGTAGAAATGGAACACGATTTTTTTCTTCCAATCATTTGAATATGCGAGAAAGTGCTTTCCTGTTTCTCCTCAAGATTTCCAGATTTAAACCTTAGCAATCGTATGTAGTGTCTGATTCTTCTTAACGATTACTATAAAAGTCACACAATAAAAAAACTCTCCGTTTAATTTTTAAGAATTCAAACAAATCAATAACCAAATTTTTCATCTTCCTGAGAGATAGAATGAATTCTTACACTCATGTGTGCGTAATTAGGCCTCTTATTACTTTTCCGAATGCAAAGGATAAAAAGGGTATTTTGAAATTTCATTCATTTGTATTTAGATTAGTAAAACGCTTTTTGAGAAAATAATTCAGATGTCTTTGTTTTCTATAATTATCTTCTGGACTTAAATTATTCTGGTAGTCCATTGAAACATTTCATTGCTTTAGCAAAAAGAGTTTAAAATAAATTTGTACTCTCTAGAATCTTACTTCCTAAAACTCAATTAAGATTGACTCTATCTACATGACTTTATACTTTAACCCAATATATCAAGATTAAATCTAATAGAGATGTGATACAGAATTTAAAAAACCGTTGCATACATATTTCTATGTATAACAATGTGTTAGAAGTTGATTCAGTTGACATGCAATGCTTCGTGAATTTATACTTCCAATGATTCTCTATAGCTCATTCAAAAATTTCCATTATCCATCCAAATATTTCGTGGTACAAGCATAAAACTGTAGACAAATTAATTTTATGGTTACTGTGTCATTTTTACTTTCTCGTACACGTGTTAGATTGTAAAAATTGCATCTACATCATTTTTCGGTTTTATCAGTATTTTTAATTATTTAATTCTTCGCCACCAAAGTTTATTTCATCTCTTGTGGCATCTTTGACAACTTTTGAAATTCAAAAGATAATTTTTAGCAGTTTCATTAAATATCTAAATATTTCTTAATTATTTACTTTGTATTCGACTTAAACCTTAATTGTCTTAACTTTTGATGTTGTTTCCATTAATGTTTCAACTTTATTAATTTCTAAATCAAAATTTTTCACCGGGATTTTTTCCTCGCCATCTTGTTTAGCATAGGAATTTGGCGTTATCAGGTTTTAGCGTCTCTGGCTGGAGGTTTTTTCCGTTATGTAATTTTAAATTCCTTTGTGCTTGACTGAACGAGTGGTTGGGGTTTTGGCAGCTGCGGGCCCCAGGGCCGTTGGGCTCCTGGAGGCCGTTAGGCCTTCTGGGTGCTAGCCCTTGCTGATTTTTTTGTGTCTTGACGAAGTAAAAATGATTGTAATCACCAGTTTCTTTTTCCAACTTTTTTATGCAAGAGTTTTGTAGAATGGGGTTTCAGCTATGCAATCTTCAGAGAATAGTGATTTCTTGTGCAACGAAAAACGTCCGCCAATCTATGTGATCTGATGAAAATATAGAGGTGTGCAAATCTGCAACGACTATTCAGTTGTATTGAACGAGATTGAATATTGCTGAAAATGTCGTAAAGAATTGCAGGAGCGAAAAGAATTACAGCCAACAAACTGGTGAACTTTCTGTGCATTTCAGATCTACAATTTTCGACGGCAACATTTTGCCTATTATTTCAATTCACGAGATCTCACGTGAATTTTTTTTAGTTTGCTTACACGTTAGAAAACGAAGTATGTTTTCACCTCTTTCAATTCTGGCTCTAAAATTCATAGAGCCAAAAGTTTCAAAGAAAGAGTTTTATTTTTTGATGATAGCGCTATAGTGTATTATTTTTTAAAGCTGCAGCTGTTTTTATGTGTAAATTTATGTGAATTGTTATATGAATTTCTATAATTTAATTTTCACAATTTGAAATGTACTATATGTTTTCAAATGATTTAATTTAGTGGTTAGGTTTTTCAGGTCTGCAAAGGTAGGTGATTTATATGAGTATAGCTAGAATTGCTTATCATTGAGTTTTATATTTCAGTACCCAGTATTAGAAGACAGAATAGAAACAATTTTTTATTTGCCTCATACTATGATATATGCAAGCTATCATTCTCAATTTTATTGAATTTTTCAACTTCCTTCAATGTTACCTTGTTACAAACTAAAGATGGTATAGAATTATTAAGAAAATCATATGAAAAATCACTAAGTTCGAAACATTACATTTCTCAGAATTTTTTATTCTGTTTGTAGAGATATTTTTATCCAGAAATGTTAAATTAGAAATTCGTCTTTATACGCTGTTATCAAAGTTTTTAAGAAACATTTTTTACGCATTTGAGTAAGCATAAACTTTTATTGGAAAATAAATCTATACCAAATAAAAGCAAAAAGTCCGTTTTTACACGACAATAAATTCTATTTTGAATGGACTGGCCGGGAATCCTATTCACATTGAAAACTTTGCTTTATTCGACTTCTTTTTCAAACGGCAGCGGGAGACAGACTCATCTGCAAAATGAAAAAAGGATCTTTCCAGAAAACTCTTTTCGGGTTGTCATGCAAGATTTACTGAAACGTTGGGGCACATGAAAGAAAACTGACCGATTTTTTCCCTCATTTCAGTTTATCTGTATTATCTGGAGGAAGTTTAAAAATCAGTTCCGTATAGATATTCTTTTCAAACCAAAAATAAAATGAATTTAAAGATTTTTTTTGTGTGTAAAACCTGCTTTAAAAACAAAATCCTTTTCACAGTAATTTCACTCCCTTGGTACAGTTATTTGCGATATCGAATTTTATTCTTATCAATATTTTGCCTGTAAGAACTTTATTGTTATGTATATATTAGAAAGAAGCAATGCGCAAATACTGGATTATTTTGATGAGATATTTAGTATGCTAAATCGTTACGAAATTTTTAATTAATTTACGAAATAAAATATTGAAAAATCATAATATAATTCTTTTACACCATTTGTTAACTTTAGCCATCTATCGAAGTTGCAAGAAGCCTATTTTGCGGCACATCTCATGATTTTAATCTTCTTGAGATGCTGAAGATGACATCTCAACTGGCATCTACATCTTTAAATTCAGCAGAAAACTAGCAGGAGGATCTATGACCATTGACAAATTAAAAGTGTTTCAGGTCTATATATGATAGGAATATATCGTGATTTTAGCCTGGTTATCAAAACCCACAGCCTTTATCGCATAATCTTTTAGTACCATATCATTCAGAAGGAAAAATAAAAAGAACTTCAGACTAACGCTATTACATTTACTATTTAGAAGCTTTGAGCTTTCCTAATTGATCACAGTATTTAGCTACGGTTTGACGTCACAGATTCCTTAATTTAATTTATTAGTTATCATTACACACATTTTAAATACTCTATAACAGGCACGAATTAAACAGCCATTTTTGTTTCTTTCTTTTTTATATCAACATACTGATGAGTATTCCCACCGCCTGGTATTTTATTATCAGGTAATGGTTGCAATTGGGTTTGTTTCTAAGTAGATCTGCTGTCAATATACAAAAGGAGACCCAAGTATTTCTTTCAACAAATAACTACGTTCCTCCCATTGGGGTCTCAGGAAGGAATTTGATTCACACTTCCAATCGTCAAAAGAAACGTTTTATAGGAGAGCCTCTATATCTCGGTAACTACATATGTTAGAAACAAAACTAATGTCAAAGGGTAACAACAGAAATTACAAAAACAAATTGAAAATCGGAAGTGTAGTTCAGCGACTATTGAGTCTCAAAGTTTGGAAGAAATACTCATGAATTAGTGACGCGATCCTCTATATCTCGGTAACTACATACGTTAAAAACATAACTAATGAGTTATTTTAGAGATAAAGGGTAACAACAGAAGTTACAAAAAAATTGAAAATCAGCAAAGAGTCACGCGAGTAATGTAGTCCTACGACTTTAACATCAGAGGCTGTTTGAAAAAGACAGACTCCCGTTTTTTTTTTTTTTTTTTTTTTTTTTTTTTTTTTTTTTACACATCTAATTTTTCGAGCAATGGGGATAGAACTGAAAAGAAAATAACGTTTTTATATAGCTACGCTTTGAAAAATTTGGTTTTGTGATTGCGTAGATGTATGGTTAGCGGACTAGACGGTGTTGTTCTTATATTCATTCAGAGATTCCTTACAGCTAAACATTGTTTGATGATTTATATTTGTCACTCTAAAAATTCCCAGAAAGCTAGCTCTAGGCTATAGGGATTTAATTCACTTGAATATATCTGAAATATAGTCAGGATATATGCAATTGGTTCTCTATTAAGTGGAGTCAATTCTTTATGTTTACACAAGGAATTAAGTATTTAATTTCAGGAAAGTTTAATTTAACTTTCAGGACAAGTACGGCGTATAGAGTGCGCCACTGGGAATGGACTGATAAGCCGAGTAAACAATAGTGAAGGTGGAAAGCTCGTTACCACTCTAACCTCTTATTAACATTCCTGATACTTGCGCACGATAGTTCCCATTGACCTTCAAGCAGTCAGTTCAGTCTGATCGTGGAAAGTAACCCAGATAGAACGTAAGTTTGCAGCAAGATTGATTTTGACTTGATATTGCCTTGTCATAGCAAATTTGACGCGTCAAACTTGAAGCGAACTTGTGGCAAGTTCATCGTGACAACTAGCACCACCCTCTCTTGCAAAACCTATATGCTACAATTTCGCCGTGACAAATAGCGCCAAATTTGCAAAACAAACGTGATGCAAAGATAGCACAAAGAGATAATTATCTTTGTCTCTGTTTTAAAAAAAACATCCGATTTTTAATAGCATCTCCTAGACCGTCCTTCTTTTTATTAATTCAATAAATCAATGATAATTTGTAAAAAAACTAACTTTTTCATAAAAAAAATTTAAAACATTTTCCATCTTTTTACTACTAAATATAGCATTCGCACTTTAAAGAAAACTATATCGCCTTCTTCTGAATGTTTTAACGTTTATAAACAAAAGTAAACGGAAAAAACAGTCAATGTTTGTTGAAAAATAAACATATACATTTTGTCCCATTTTAAAGTAATTACTTTTGAACTCTAATTTCATAATTTATTCTACTAACAAAGCGTAGTTATTAGCAAAAATCGCTCTCTCTTTGACTTCAAATCATATTCGCAACTCAAAAAATTAACGAAATCAAGAAAATAGTTTAAAACAAATCGTATGCGAATCGAATCTAATGATGTATTAGCGAAATCTATCTTCTTCCCTCAGAGTTTAAGTGGCCGAATGGTTAGAGCGCCCGCTTTCCGAGCGCTAGGTCGCGAGTTCTATTCCGAGGTTGTGTTCGTACTCTGTTTGTGCTATAGTTTGCAATGCAAGCTTGCTGCAAGTTCGTCCTATGGTGACTTCGAGGCTTGCGTTAACTTGCTGCAAACTTGTTTCACACTTGCACACTTTTCGTGACAAATTTGCAGAAAGCTTGCAAATTTGCAGTGCAAGTCTGCTGCAAACTAAAATTGCTATCTGGGAAGTGCATGAAACGCTTTTCCTGAGTCAACTAGAGTACCATGAAATGACGGAAAATTATTTCTCCGGTATAATATTCAGTTGTTTCGGAATAATGAAGCGAGGAAAGACCAGGTGCGGACGAATCAGATGCTTCAGATCTCAATGAAGAAGTGCTTAAACACAGAGATCACGAAACCTATTCTGAGATTGACATAGAGGGCAATCCAGTTCGCGAAGAGGATAGCAACACGAATTAAGACACAAATGTGTCTGTCATTCATCCATTCAAAATCCAACCTTATTATACAATAAGAACAAAAGTTTTGTATAATTAAATAAGCGTACAGTTGGAAGAAACAGGATGGCGCATAAAGTGCGCCAACCTGATTCGAGTGTAGTAAGTAAAAGTAATAAGTAAGCATTTATGCTTACAGCTCGCATCATTTCAACAAATACAATTTCCAGTCAGACAACTTTATTTTCATTCAAATCTTAGCATTGTGGAGGGACGAGACTGGTGTTTATATGGAATGCCGCTGTTGAAGAATTAATTCAATTTCAGGAACCGATTTCATTAGATGACTAAGTTCCACGACACAGTACATTAAAAGGTACAAGATTCAAGACAGAGAAGAACACAAGTACACAAAAGAAGAAGAGAGAGAGAGGCATCATGGGAAAAACCGGGATGGCTCTAGTAGTACCACCTACCATAAAAAGGAGAATACAGTGAAGTGAAACCGCGCTACAGCATGATAATATTTTCAGGCTGCTTTTTTTCTGTAAATTGCGTGTTGTAGAAAAACGAACCAACAGAGTGTAATGTGAAGCGTAACTCGCAGAATGCAACGTTGTAAAGGGCAGACTATTGAACCCAGAGCTACCAAATTTGGCACGTATTTAATTTTAGGATGTTAGGTGCTCGCTAAATTTTTTTTTAAACTTTAATTACTTAAAACTTACTTGTTGTTTTAACGTTTCATCTCAATCTTTGGAGCATATTATATTATAAATCATTTTTACTCCACTTTACAATGTTAAAATATTTGTTTTTCATTGATACCAAAGGAAAGTGAAAAGTAACATTTGCATGGGAACAAACCGACTCGAAAGGTCTTACAAAGAGTAAAATGTTGAAATGTTGATTTATGGTAAAAAATTTGTTTTATTTACGTAATCATGCTCATATCGAAGTTAAATCTTTTGATTATTACATAAATAATTATTCTGTTTGCTCCTGTATGTCGCCGGTTTATTAAAATTTGAATGTCGATAACTAATTTTTCAGATGATAAAACCTTCAAAACAAAAGGAATCAATCGCGAAACTGTCCTTAAGATACCATCCTTAGAAAATACTCCTTTTCATCTTTCTTGCCTTTTCTGGAAAACTCTACTTATCTGTAAGATGTGCCGTAGGCCAACAATAATGCAATGATGTCCTCCTCTTGCGGTGAAATGCTCCGCAAATTTAATCAATTCCTTTATGGTTGAAGAAGTTTGTCAGATCTTTCGGTAGAAGCGGTGAAAAGTTATGACCCAAGGTGACTTTTAACCATTTCTTCAAATGTTGTTTCACGAAATGCACAATTATGTTACTTCGGTTATTCGTTTTCATGATGATATATTTTTAGAAAGTTTTATTTATTTTGTGAGGTTATAAGACGATAAATTAACTAAAATGTTGCAGTTTGGTTACTCCGAAATAAACTTCGTCTATGAGTGTGCGAGTATAGCAACGACATTCTTTGACTCGATAGTGATGAGAGGAATTATAAACCTGTATATCCCTAGATATATCGAAAAAAAACGCTGAAATAAAAAAGTCCCGCCAGATATGAAGTGAGTGTAGTAATGCGATTTTTCTGTTTGAAAAATTTTTCGCAATCTGGAATTCATCCTAACTTCCATTGTGGTCTTGGTACAGAAAAATGTTCTTCGGCCCTCAGCTAGACGAAGCCAAGAAATTTTCTAGCAGCCACATTTAAATGTTCCTGATCATCACCTTTGCAGCCAATATTTTGCACCTGGTGATAATCACTTCTTCCACAGGAGATAGTGGCTTGTCTAGTACCGCTTCGATGATGAATATAGAATATCTAATATATATTTTCGAATGTTTAGAACTCAGAAATGTCTGAAACGTGAAGATTAATCGAAATCTTGAAGTCAAGGTTTATTTTACGATTACTATAATTTATTTTTTATGCATAATATAAAAGATAAATCAAATTAAAAATAGGATTTTTAATTAGTATGGTTTAACAGCTAACATTCGAAATAAAATAAAACATATATTTGTTGTTGCGGTTATATATTTCCTGCTATTACATTCGAGGTTACGTAAAGTTTATAAAAATAATTTGGTAATTTTATAAAACTAATTTCGAAAGTTTATAAAAATAATTACAAAAACAAAACAAAATTGACAAAATAATTACAATCAAAAATTTGTAAAAACATTTGCAAACAAAAGTTACACAGAATATCAATCCGGCTTTTTCTTAACGCAAATAAATTAATACTCTTTCATGCATAGCTTAAGTGACTTGTATTAACCAATTTACCCAAAGAAAAATTGTAAGAAATGATAAAATGCATTGAACATGATGAAAAAACTTAATTAAGGTCAATTAAAGTTTAAAACAAAAAACGCATGTTAAACAACAATTTCCTATATCTCCCACCCAATTCACGAGACGACTCGCTTACTGTTAAAATGTAACTGAGAATTTCATCAAATATCTAACTGTAAATTTTTTAAAGCAGAGTACATTTTGCTTCTGCAATGAATCCAAAAGTACACTTGACGTGCATCGCTCAGATGAATTCATCCTATAAAACACTTTCATTAGAAATTTCTTGAAAATGAGCAATCAAAATCCTGTTTGTCTTGAGAAATTATTATTCCTGGGGTCAAGACCCGACCCAGCCCATGGAGGAGACAAGAAATCATTTTTTTACAGGCCCGGCCCATTTGGCGCCTAACTTAAAATATTTATCTTGGCCTCATCTCGGCACTGCAGTTGTGGAGAAGTTGGTTACAACTTCCATTACGCCACTGAATGCCTCTTTATAGAATCGTGGCACCTTTTAAGACCAGAGTCGCAGCTGGAAAATCTTCGGTTCCAAAGGGTCGCCAACCAGCTCTCCCGGAATAAAAGCTTTAATATTATCAAATGCATACACACCAATGGTCAGCTTTTTTCTCCAGATGTAGATTATTTCAGGCAGGCCTCTTCAATGTTCATTCAGTGCCATCATCGCTCTCATCTCGTGAACAGTGCTTTCAAATTACTGAATCATCGTATATTCGCAGAGGTTTTCTTACCACTCAGTGAAGTGCTTCAAATCCTCCACAACTTTAATATACAGTGCACTCTCGATTATCCGGGTTAATCACCGGGAGGGATCGCAGAATTTCGTGAAAGAGAAATCCAATCATGCTAACACAAAAATGCAACGACACAGATGGATTAAATTTGACATATGATTTTGTCACCCTTGTTGTAGATGTGAATCAAATTTTGATTGAAACCTGTCGAAGGGTTCACTGAAAGCTGTCTAGTGAAAGCATTAAAAAAATCTGATTGTGTCTTCAGCTTATGTACCTTGTTCGTACAAACCCGTCAGTGTTTATGTGCGTTTTGTGAATAGGTAACTGTCTCAAGCAGTCAAGCAACCGTCAGACAGTAACAAGAGATACAATGAACAACCCTAGGGAATTCTGAGAAAATTAACAACTGCTTAAATACAAAGTCCCTATACATCCTTGGATTCGTGCTCTACTGAAAGTTTCAGCTTGCGTGTGATATAAGCACGGAAGAAACTGGTTTTTTAGGAACAAGTAAAATAAACTGCCAAATTACCAACAGTACAAATAATTTGTGTCAAACTTTATTTTTTAATTTAATTTTCTTATTTCTTCTCTCATTTTTTTATTCAGAACAGCTTTTTTTTGCAAATTTGTGTTTAATTGTGTATATTTTTCAAACATTTTTGTGTGTTTCCTGCATGTATTGTATTTAATCAAGTTCTGTAGTCAGATTGTTTATTGTCATATCCGTCTGTAAATGTCAAACTCTTTAAGAGTGTGTTGCCCATACAAGGCGTTTTTAGGTAGATTCCTTATAGGAAGTCTACCTATTGCAATTGTTCTCATGACACGACTTTCGGGAAATTTCTGCAGATCTTCACCGATCATGACCCCTGGAACCCAAAACCACCCTTCGTTAAAAAGTTTATATATATATATGTATATGTATAACGCTTTTTCCTATGTTGTCTTGTGAACACGATAACTGGAGTAATTTTGATGCAAATTTAACCAGCGTGGGATATGTTGTAAGGATAGTGAAAATCTCGACCGAGTTCGTAGATGGGCTATCCAGCTCAAAGGGGGTGGAAATGGTGGGGGAGGAAATTTTCATTTTCCCAGAATTCCTTTATAATTGAAAATAGAAAGAAAATTCAAATTAGGCGAATTATTGCCTTATCATAACGAACAATTTTTGTATTTAAACTTTTTCGATAGCTACAATTGCTTAGAAGTTATGAGCTGAAAAGTGATTTCCCACCCTACTCCTCCTCTCCCTCTAACTTAAAATACGTTTTAACCTATGCATGTTACCCCTTGTTGGAAAGCTCTCATCCTTTGCAGTCTCTTCCACCCGCTTTCATTCTTGTAGCTCTAATCCTTATGAGAACAGAGGGCGAAATGTTCTTTTCCTTATTATTAGTAGAGACGTATATAAATATAACGCTTTTGCCCATGTTATCTTGTGAACACGATAACTAGAGTAATTTTGGTTAGATTTTAATCGGCGAGGGATATGTTGTAAGTTCGGTGAAAATATTGACCGAATTTGCAGATGGGCTAACCAGCTAAAAGGGGTGTGGAAATGGTGGGCGACTGAAAATTTCATTTTCCCATAATTCCTTGACGATTGAAGATAGAATGAAAACTCAAAATAGGCGAATTATTGCCTCTTTATAAGAAACAACTTTTGTATTGAAACTTTTTTGATAGCTATAATTTTTTAGAAGTTTTGAGCTAAAATGCCACTTTCAATCCCCTCCTTCATTTTATCATTTCCCCATAGCTCTGTTACGACTAAAGATAGGAGAAGAATTCAATTAGGCGAATTATCACCTTATAAGAACGAAAACATTTTATATTAAAAGTTTTTGCCAGCTAAAATTGCTTAGAGGTTATGAGCTGAAAAGCGATATTCAATTCCCCAGGCCCCTCAATTTGTCATTTCCCCATTACTCTGTTACGATTGAAGATAGAAAGAAACTTTCAATTAGGGAAATTATCACCTTATCATAACAAACTACTTTTATATTGAAAGATTTTGACTACAAAAATTACTTAGAAGTTATGTGCTCCCATCAGCCGCATTCACTTCCACTTTTTGTACGGTAAACAAGATGATATACCAGGCTTTGCTCCGGATTAAAATGCTTTCACGTCTAATATTTTTGATGTAAAAACTACTATTGTATAAAAATTATAATACACAAATTCCTTTTCTTATCTGAAACGTTTTTAATTAAAACGAGAATATCAATTGAAACAAAAGATTTTTAAAAACAGCTGTTTTCTCCATAAATTATTATTTCTTATATAGGTACTTCAAATTTCGTTAACAATTACTAAATTAAAAGAAAGAAAGGTTTCACAATGAATATTATATTATTCATTAATTTAAAGAATGAAAATAAATCAATCATTATTAGGTCAAGATATAAATGGCTAATAGTCTATTTATAAAATTTTCTTTTAGCATTAGTCCAGAATTCTGTGAATGCATTCTGGAAACTATATATATTCGTATTATTCTTGTTTTTCAACAATAAAGAATATTGTTACGAATTCAGTATAAAATTAATTTTGAAAAAATATAAAAATGAAAGAAACAAATTGTATGGAAATGAAATTTTTGTCACTGAAATGCAAATTTTATTTAAAATATAATAAGGTGTAAAAATAGTTTCGTGAGATAATGATTTCCAAAGATATAGCGGAAAAAAGCCTTGTTTAATTTTTAATTAACAGAAATTGTAAGTAACTTTTGGCCTTTGAAAATTTAAGGTGAACTTTCTCTTGTCTTAAATAAAAAGTGTGCAAAGTCTGGTTGAAATCAGTCCAGTGGTTTAGGAGGAGATGTGGAGCATACATACAGACACAATAACTTTTATTTAAATTAAGATAATTATTAGATCATTATAAGATTACGCTTGCTGGCATATACTATGAGCTATAAAAAAGGTTTTTGTGAAGATATCGTCACAATTAACTAAATATTTAATTTTATTTAAGTAAGTAGTTAATTTTAATTAATCAAACACTTAATTTTAATAGTTAATTTGATAATTAGTTAATTTGACAGATTAATTTAATTTCATATTTAACTAAACATGGCTGCATCAAGATTTGTTTAATAAATTTAATATAAAATAGCTTAAAAAGATAGATATATAAGAGTTCCCTTTATAATTTTTTATATTGAAAAATATCTCATTAACTTAAAATTGTTTTGGGGTTTTCTGCCTGAATATTTGATTTTAACTGTGGATGGAGATTTAAATTTGCTGTTCAAAATGGCTGCATTGATATCCTATGCTTTAAACACACGTATTAAATTTGCAACTCACAATGTTTAATAATTTTTATTCTGTTATGTGTTAAGAATTTAGTGACTATTATCTCTGTAACCAGGGGGTTCTCTAAATGAGCCCATTCTAGTAATGTTTAAATATTTCATGTCATGTGATTTTTGCATATGACAAAGTAATTATATGGCACAATTATATGGCAACCTAGATTAAATAACTAATTTTTAAATCCATATTCTTTATTCATTCATGTCAGGTGTCAATTTTTTGTTACTGTTTCAGATCTGCTGTCTTAATGTTATCTAGGGGATATTTGCGCTGCTGGGATACTTATTTCTTTATGATTCCTACGTGTTGAATGATTATGTGTTGGGATTTATAAAAAAAATTGACAAATTTACTGACCAATAAATCTAGCATAAACTTTTTGTATGAAAAATGGAATGATAAAACATTGATATAGTAAAAAATTAAATGTCATGAAAACACACACAGAATCACAACGTAAATATTGCAATGTGTAGAAACAATAAAGTCATTGGCTATGTCTGTATTGATCAATATGTAATATTTCATTACTTTTGTAAACATTAACGTAAAGGAATCTCTACCTTTGCCTTCAAGCTTGCCGAAAAGGGATTTTTTTTTTATTATTCTGTAATTGCTTCAATGAAATTTTTGTGGGTTTTTTCATAACTTCAAAGTGGTTGTAACTATCCACACTGCATCCATCCAACAAGTTAGAAAACTCTTTAAGTTACAGGCACCAGGTAGGTACTGTCATGTCATGTATGGACAAGTTTTCTGCTTTGTTTATTTACATTTAAGTGCTGGGAATACGTAATTCCGGTGTAATGGTAAGTCAATGGAATCTTCAAAGCAGACGTCCATAAGCCCAGCAGATAAGGTCAAGGTTTTTAATGTAAGTAAACAAACCAGAAAACTCATCCATATGAACGCGATAAATGAAAATCGAAAAATAAACCTGGACAATCGAATTTTAATCGAATTATGTGTTTGATTTTGCATTAAATTTATTAATGGGAGACAGGCAGACTCTTCGTATGTCTGTATGTGTGAACACTATAAATGAAATTCGATACGAAGTTTTGACATAAAAATTGAAGGTCTATGCCATATTTTTAACGTGATAGGGCTATGTGAATGGTCCAGTATCCATACTTGATTGTCTTCAATAAACTACGAAGCTAAACACGAAACGCGTCATATTGGGGTTGTATACAGGAATGTTGGGGGGGGGGGCCAACACTCGTGCTAGACCGAAGAAAGTCCTTGTTACCTGTAGATAGTGGCGTATTTATGTTAAACTTTGATACGCTTAAGGGTAATTTGAAATACTAGCAACTATCGGAGCAAAACTTTTTCCTTTTCATGTTTCACTTTTTCGATAATAAAAGGGGTTATGTACAGTAGACATCATTTCTATAAATGCCATCATGTGATTTTGCTGTATCTGTATTCCTTTGCTTTTCTTTATAATTTTTTACTTACTTTTTTAACCAAAGAAATGTTTAGATTGCAAAGTAACATCCTGTGGATGTTAGAAGTGAAAGACTTAATCGTATGGGGAATTACCAATCGAGGTAGCAATTGAAGTGCTTTAGAAGTAATTGAGGATAATGTTTGAGGGCAATAAACTTAGCATTCGACTAGAATGTAGAAAATGGATAGAGGAAAATCACATAGTGGACACATAAGAGCCTACAGAATGCAAGGAATAATTAGATTTTGCTTATTCTGGCTTCAATCCAACTCAGAAAGTCAGGAAAACATACTTCATCAAACATCAGATTATCGCAGTTTCCACGAGTAATAAGGGCATATATGACAAAAAAATGATATGATGATAAATTATTAATTTTGTTATTTAGCAAAATATACCGAGGAAATAAACAAACAAAAATACCATTTATAAAAATTGAGAAAACCAAACTCTAAAAATCCCTTGGAGTAAGTTTTACAGCATCATAACTTAACTTTGTTTGTAAATAATATTTTTAGCTATAAACAGTTTCATTTTTTTATTGAAATGGTTACGATGATATAATATAAAGGATAAATGCGGGTTTAAATAAAAGTATAAATGCTTTATTAGAAATATGTGTTACTCCACAAATTTCTTTTACTAGAAGCATCAAAGAAAAAATTATGTGTAACTTTTTCTTTTCTATTTCATATTAAAGGAACTCTAATAATTTAAATCCATTTCTCTTTTTGAAAATGCAGAAACCTGTTACTGGTTAAAACTAAATATTAAAGAAACGACTTGAGTGAATATAGAGAAAGAAAACATCTCTCATCTTGAGACAATACTAGGGACAGTTTTCTTGGTCTATCCGAATCGACTGAGCGGAAGATATTAACACTGAGAACAGAAAACATATTGTGGTTGCATTCAGACAGAGTGACGTCTTCAGGGAACCCGAAAAAAGCATCGAAGCAGAACAAAGTTATCGACGGTAAAGGACAAACTTCCGACTCTTTATTATCCCCTCAATAACATTCTCTGCTCAGATTTGGAAGACTACTGATATGTTTCTAGTGGGAGGGACTTGGTTTATATTCGAAACACGTTTACAAACTGTGCATTGAAAATAGATAACAGTTGAGAAAACAGTTTAGCATAGCTTTTTATCAACTGCTATTTATTATTAAAATCAGTAGAATCAATTTGGTATTTTACAGATGATTCTGTGAGATGAAGTCGAAGAGTTGCTGACAATAACGTTGATTCCCATATAGTTATATATTTTTTTACAACACGTATGGGAGCATCATGAGAAATTTTAGAAAACATGAATTATTTTATATGTTCATTGCATTTTTTTATGTTTATTTATCATGCATTTATTCGTTTCTTCCAAATTCGGTGTATCTTCTCTATATGAGATTTTATTTGAATATCAATGAAAGCGGTAGGAAAAAACTTTCCTTCTGCAAAAATAAATCATATTTGGTAGCAAAAAGGACAACATTTGTTTTTAGTCACGTTTTATTTACATTTGAAATAAATTATCTCGTTTAAATATTTATATACAAATGAATGGCGTAGGTTTTCTTAATACACACTATTTTAAACACCTATGCTTCTATTTAAAACCAGATACAACTATTTTGCTATTGTTTAAATGGTTACTTAAAGGAAAAACAAAATAAATTTAAAAAATAATTTTTAAACACGCGCTTTTATAAGTGTGCTAAATAGAAGAATGTTCTATTTTAATAATTTTGTAGTTTTAACATATAATTCAATATTATAAATTTTATGGAATTTTTAAATCGATAATTTTTCAAATTCACGACTAAGCGGAGCCAATCTTATCGTAGAATTTAAGTAAATGAATCTTTTAGTGATAACTAAGTTCTAAAATTAATAAAATATGGTATTGGCATCGAGAAGACACAGGTGTACATAGTTCTAGAGCTCTGACATTTAAGAAAGTAATTGAATACTCTATTACAAATATTTCATTATTTTAAATATGAAAGAATTCAAGTAAAAAAGTGGTTAAGTTAAAATTTTTTGTTCTGAAAAAAGTAAAATGATTCATCTGTTTCTTCTGAGTACTGTTTACTTAAAGTTAAACATTTTGTTCCTTTCACAAGTCCAAGGTAATCTGCAGTATCAATAGAGCATAAAGTACTTTTGTAAGTTTTCTACTATCTGTTCGAAAGATTTTTGAAACAGATTTTTTTTATTATTTTCTAGCAGAAATTTCTTTACACATTGGAAATTCGTTTACACAATTTAGAGTGAAAAAAGAAACATTGGTGTGTTATTAAATTTGCAAGTAAAGTTACGCAAAATATATTCAAATTTCGTATTCTTAAATAAAGTTTATAACTGATTTCGCGAATATATGCTAACAACATAGGAAATTTTTGGCAACTGCATGCACATTTCCTGAGTACACTAGAGTTCTTTAAAATTTTTGTTCTGATTCTTTATCTTGAATTTGTAATTCTGAAAATCTAATTTAAAGTTAGAATAAGATAACCGTGATAACTGTGAGCAGCAAAGAAAGTAAATTATATTTCGGAAACTCCAAAATTTCCTTTTTAAAACAACTAAAAATGACTTTCATACCCTAAGGAAACACCATTCACAATTTATTCACGTTCAGAAGAAACCGAAACAAATATTTATAAAATAAATTCAAAAAAATTACCAGGGATACAGAAGAATAAAAAATTTCGATCTTGAATTTTATATTTATCAATTGTATATTGTTGTAGGTACTAATTACCGTCAGATAAATTTGAGTTCAAGACTTTTGATCAATAATAATCAAAGAAATTCTGGAAATTAATACAGTAAAGCCCAGACAAGAAATTACAAGGGATAAAAAAGAATAAAAAATCTCGATCTTGAATTTTATATTTATCAATTGTATATTGTTGTAGGGACTAATTACCGTCAGATAAATTTGAGTTCAAGCCTTTTGATCAATAACAATCAAAGAAATTCTGGAAATTAATACAGTAAAGCCCAGAGAAATTACCAGGGATAAAAAAGAATAAAAAAATCTCGATCTTGAATTTTATATTTATCATTTGTATATTGTTGTAGGGACTAATTACTGTCAGCAAAATTTGAGTATAAGCCGTTTGATCAATAACAATCAAAGAAATTCTGGAAAATAATACAGTTAAGAACCGTTTATACATCTTCCAAGGGACTGACATAAAACGGCGCATAAATAAAAAGACGTATAATCGAAATTTTACTTAACTGCTTTGATTCTTACAAATTTAATGCCACTAATGCAAGTTCATTTAAACGAATTGATTTCAAAGTCCTTTTAAGATAGTACTAGTCTATTACTTCATAGTATGGAAATAAATAATTAGATCTTAAAATTAAACATTTATTATCAAAGTGAGAAAAATCGTACCTTTTTTACATATCTTGGTCACTAACTACATGGGTCATTCTCACGAAAAGGAGCTTTATACAGTCCCGGGGTGATAAAAATTAGAAAGTGCAACAAATGAACTAATATTTTTGTTCACATGTATAATTTAAGTTCTAAGAAAGCTATTCAATGCGTTCCTACTAAAATATTCTAGTATTTAACTCTCATTTTTCAATGTATATGAGACAAAAGACCCCTCCGTGGACGTCCCTACACATGAAATTCAAAATAATGCTTTCTGAAACTCAAGTAATTTTTTTAAAAAAATTGAATTTTTTTCAGTATTAACTAGTTTAAAGTCTCTAGTTAAGGACTGGCATAATATTTTTTAAAATTATTTTTACTTAGTGATTAATTTTTACACTTTGTCCTCAGTCAAATGCGTTTCCCTCCGTGAACAAAGAAAATAACTTTAAAAAATCATAATAAATGGCAGCTCATGTCAAATCATCATGAAAGAGTTTATAAGAGAGAAATTCTTCTTTATGGAAAAATTTTCGTTCTATTGCCAATTTATTGAATATATTCCAATTCATTACTTCCATTTAGAGCTTAGTAAAGTTCTCAACGTCCATTCCGTGGGCATCATAAATAAGTTCAGAAAAATCTAATTTATAATTAAAATACAAAATTTTGATAGGTTTGGTATCGAATTTAATAAAAATAATTATAACACTTTAGCCACTTGAAAACACTAACAAATAAGCACTAAAAAATTCAAAACATAGTTTTTGTCTCCTCCGTGGACACAGCATCTCCACAGAGAGGATGCATTTTCAATGAAAGAGAAAAAGTCTCAAAAATCATTATACAGTTAGATAAATTAAAATAATATCAATTAAAAGTTTTTTGGTATATATTTTTCATGAAATTGAGTGATTTTATTTTGTATTTTTAAAAAAATTAAAATTAAATTATATTCTCGAAAATAATTAAGGTAAACAATTCATATAGAATATTTATATTAAAGCTTCAATAATGTATAAAAAATATTTTAATAGCTAAATTTACTTTTAGAAAAAATGGGAATATCAGGAAATAAAAAGATAAACAGTCAGATGCTCAAATTCAAAAGAGAAGACAGTAGAAAAAACTTAATACGAGACTTTACTAGATTGTTTATTACTAAATAAATACTCTTTCGTAGACATGTCTAAAATTTTAAAACTAAAAAAAACATTGAAAAATAAAATAGAAAACTTCACAACTAATATAAGGTTATTTATTAAGCTTAAATGGAAACATCCTCCAATTTTTAAGAATTTTTTACATACTTTTGTAAAATAATTTTTTTAGCAATTTGTGCCCTTTTCATGAGAATGACCCATAAATATCCCATACGATTTATATGCATGCAGTTAGGCGTTTAATTAAGGAAATCTTTGTATGATGTGCTGATTGCCATTGAGTATTAAGTACATCGTTATGAATGGAATTAAGTTCACAGTAAATATTTCTTCACTATTCTCTTGATAAAAGAAATAAATTCGAAGTTTTTCAATAGAATCCAATCCATCTTTTAGGAAAGGTGGTATAACTTCTTCATCATCGCTTAAATTAGCACCAGAAAATTTGTCTTTATGAATTCATCAGCTGTTAATAATTACGAAGTCATGATATTGTGGTGTCTTGGCCCATGCGCGACCAAATAATTGCAAAGCTTAGGTTGACCTAAGTATTTTTATTTTACACAGCTATAATTTAAAGAACAATTCTTGCATAGAAATCTGGACTAAATATTTATATACAGAGTTCGTTCATCACAGTTCTAGGACGTTAGAGTTCGATGGAGTCGTAGTTCTACAAGAGATGTAAATCAATATAGGTCGGATAGCTTCCTCCTATCAGCGTGATAGCTTAAGCACGAGACTACAAGGAGTGCTCGCAATTCGGTGAGCCTAGATTTCGGAATACTACCGATTTCTCAGTGTTCGTTGTCCAAATCCGAATTAATTCTGGACTTTAAATCCGAACTGATCACACAGCTCTTTCTGCGCTCCGGAGTCTGAAAACCACGTTCGAGACTCCTGAATCGGATCTTTTCCGCTCTTCTCGTTTCCAACTCAACATTCCGTTTTTATCCCCTACCTCAAGGCGTGGAGCTCCGCCTTCCTTTCACTCAACTGGACAATCGTCTTCCTGGTCGACCATCGACTAAACTTCCATATTCCTAATGGTCAACTCCGACCGTGGGAAGGTCCTTGAATTCCCCCACCACCAGGTGTGACATGAAAGAGTACCGCTAATCTCCTCATGGCCGACCCCAATGCGCTCTCGGAAAGATATTGATTCCTGTGCATTGTGGTCGCTTCCCGTGTGAAGCTATTACACTCGCTAACGTCTCCTTAATGACCGCCAGGTGCAGCTGGCCTGCGGACTGCGGCTGAAGTCAAAGGTACTCGACTCTTTTCTCGTGGGAACTGTGCTCGCGGGAAGAGAAAACATCACAATATCTTTATCACAGTTCACATACCAGAAAGGAAGAATTTTTCACATTTCAGAATAGAGGAAGACGACGTATAATCGAAGCTTTGCGTCTTATAAACGAAGTATTTTCTCATTACAATAAATACGAATGTATTGGGACTGTGATGAAACGACGTATGAATGAGAAACACATAGAAGGTGTTTTACTGTATTTGTAATTCAAAGAAGCAGATTTATTATATTAGCACCAAAATTCGCTGAAAAGCTTCATTATCGCTCTGCTACATCTTGAAAGAGGAAGATTGTGTTTGAACGTATACATTACGAGTAAACAAAATTTGAAGCATTATCTTAAAAATAAGAGTTTAAGATAAGTGAATTTGTTCTGCATAATTATCTTCAGTTGACTTTTTAAGTCAACTGAAGATAAAATCATTGCCTCTATTGAAGGATCGTTGAGAAATTGAGTTTTTTCATGAGTCAAAAGCAAAATTATCTTTATCATACACTGAGTGATAAATTTATTTACTGCTTGATCAGAATAGCCACGTGGGGCTCAAATGCCTTAGCTGTATAACAATAGCACAAACCTGTTACCAACAGATTGATAATGATGAGGCATATGTAACAATACTACTCAAAAGGTAAAAACCTATAAATTGAAATTGCTAGTACTTTTATAACCAGGGGGGACGCGCGCTACGAAGAGTAACGCGAAGACGCGCAAGGAGGTGTGCTACATCACAACTCGTTATTTCGCTATTTAAGCAAAACTTAAATAATATTTTTATGCTATATTTGTTTTAAATGATTCATGGAAACATTTCTAGTTATACAAGAACAAATTTTTAGTCAAAACACTTGTAAATAATACATTATATTATTCCGCGCATGGCGAACACATAAGAAAAATTTATTTCTCACATACATGATTCTAAAATTTTTTACAGTAAAGAATCATCAATATAATAATCGTTATACAATTTGAAAAGAAAAATACCGATACTAATTTTCTTAGATACACAGGAAATCATTTTTTAAAGATCCAAATAAGAAATCTTCGGGGCCTTATCTTCAAATCCAATAAATTTAGGCCGTAATATGCTGTTATTTTCAGAACAGTTTCAACAATTTTAAGCTTTTCCTCCAATAGTTTTTGAGAAAGTGGGTAAAACTTTGACTGATCTTAGTTACATTACGTACAGAATAATATACCTTTTACATCAATCGCTTGAAATATTTTCTTATACCATTAAGCAGTTTAAAAGTCTTGTACCCGGAAAACGTCTCCATTTTAGAAATATAGAATGTTTTTCAATCCACTTGTTTCCTCACTAAAACTTAAATAGCGAGACAACATTATTTTCCTCTCCCTAATACGATCACCCAATTGAACTATAAGGACGTGAAGAAGTGAAAGGTGCTTATGATGAATTCCAATAAAAAATAAAAGAATTTTTCTTGAAACACATTCCGTCTGTTGAATGT
>BGPR01000761.1:0-11644 GCA_013235015.1 Araneus ventricosus
ACATGCGGCATCGAATCAGGTGGTGAGCGAGAGCCGCTTCCAACGAGCTGCGGCACGGAATCACGTGGCGAGCGAGAGTCACCTCCCCGAGATGCGCATCGAGTCACGTGGCGAGCGAGAGTCAAGCATCCCGAGTTGCGGCATCAATCAGGTAGTGAGCGAGAGTCGCCCAACGAGTTGCGGCATCGAATCACGGCGAGCGAGAGTCACCTCCCGAGATGCGGCATCGAATCACGTGGCGATGAGACCGCCATCCAGTTGCGGCATCGAATCAGGTGGTGAGCGAGCTGCCTACCCAGCCAGGCATCGAATCACGTAAAGCGAGGAGTCACATCCCGAGTTGCGGCATCGAATCAGGTGGTGAGCGAGAGTCGCCTAACGAGTTGCGGCATCGAATCACGTGGCGAGCGAGAGTCACTCTCCTGAGATGCGGCATCGAATCACGTGGCAAGCGAGAGTCACACTACGAGCTGCGCACGAATCAGGTGGTGAGCGAGAGTCACCCCGAGATGCGGCATCGAATCACGTGGCGAGCGAGAGTCACATCCTGACAGGCATCGAATCAGGTGGTGAGCGAGAGTCACCTAACGAGTTGCGGCATCGAATCACGTGGCGAGCGAGAGTCACATCCCGAGTTGCGGCATCGAATCACGTGGCGAGCGAGAGTCGCATAACGAGTTCCGCAACGAATCACGGGCGAGCGAGAGTCAAGCATCCTGAGTTGCGCATCGAATCAGGTGGTGAGCGAGAGTCGCCTCCCGAGATGCGGCATCGAATCACGTGGCGAGCGAGAGTCACATCCCGAGTTGCGGCATCGAATCAGGTGGTGAGCGAGAGTCGCCTAACGAGTTGCGGCATCGAATCACGTGGCGAGCGAGAGTCCCATCCCGAGTTGCGGCATCGAGTCACGTGGCGAGCGAGAGTCACATCCCGAGTTGCGGCATCGAATCAGGTGGTGAGCGAGAAAGTCGCTCAACGAGCTGCGGCATCGAATCACGTGGCGAGCGAGAGTCACCCCGAGATGCGGCACGAGCCACGGTGAGCGAGAGTCACATCCCCGAGTTGCGGCATCGAATCAGGTGGTGAGCGAGAGTCGCCTAACGAGTTGCGGCATCGAATCACGTGGCGAGCGAGAGTCACCTCCCGAGATGCGGCATCGAATCACGTGGCGAGCGAGAGTCACATCCCGAGTTGCGGCATCGAATCAGGTGGTGAGCGAGAGTCGCCTAACGAGTTGCGGCATCGAATCACGTGGCGAGCGAGAGTCATCCCGAGCTGCGTACCGAATCAGGTGGTGAGCGAGCCGCCTAACGAGTTGCGGCATCGAATCACGTGGCGAGCGAGAGTCACCTCCCGAGTTGCGGCATCGAGTCACGTGGCGAGCGAGAGCCATCCCGGAGTTGCGGTATCGAATCAGGTGGTGAGCGAGAGTCGCTTAACGACAGGCATGAACTCGGGCGAGCGAGAGTCACATCCCGAGTTGCGGCATCGAATCAGGTGGTGAGCGAGAGTCGCCTAACGAGTTGCGGCATCGAATCACGTGGCGAGCGAGAGTCACCTCCCGAGATGCGGCATCGAATCACGTGGCGAGCGGTCGCTATCCCGGAGTTGCGGCATCGAATCAGGTGGTGAGCGAGACGCTCAACGAGCTGCGCATCGAATACGTGGTGAGCGAGGACGCTCAACGAGTTGCGGCATCGAATCACGTGGCGAGCGAGTCAGCATCCTGAGTTGCGGCACGGGAATCAGGTGGTGAGCGAGAGCCCAACGAGTTGCGGCATCGAACGTGGCGAGCGAGAGTCTCATCCCGAGTTGCGGCATCGAATCAGGTGGTGAGCGAGAGTCAACGAGCTGCGGCATCGAATCACGGCGAGCGAGAGCCCCGAGTTGCGGCATCATCACCGGGCGAGCGAGCCGCATCCCGGAGTTGCGGCATCGAATCAGGTGGTGAGCGAGAGTCGCCTAACGAGTTGCGGCATCGAATCACGTGGCGAGCGCGAGAGTCAGCATCCCGAGCTGCGGCATCGAACTGTAGGTGGTGAGCGAGAGTCGCCCAACGCTGCAGCATCAAATCACGTGGCGAGCGAGAGTCACCCGAGATGCGGCATCGAATCACGGCGAGCGGGAGTCACATCCCGAGTTGCGGCATCGAATCAGGTGGTGATGAGACGCCTAACGAGTTGCGCATCGAATCACGGCGAGCGAGAGTCACATCCCGGAGTTGCGGCATCGAACTGTAGGTGGTGAAAAGAGAATCGCCTAACGAGTTGCGGCATCGAATCACGGCGGCGAGAGTCGTCCCGAGTTGCCGCATCGCATCGTGTGGTGAGCGAGAGTCGCCCAACGAGCTGCGGCATCGAATCACGTGGCGAGCGAGAGTCACATCTCGCTGCGGTATCGAATTGCCGGCGAGCGAGAGTCGCATAACGAGTTCCGGCAACGAATCACGTGGCGAGCGTGAGTCACATCCCGAGTTGCGGCATCGAATCAGGTGGTGAGCGAGAGTCGTCCCGAGAGTGGCATCGAATCACGTGGCGAGCGAAGTATCGCCATCCCGGAGCTGCGCACGAATCAGGTGGTGGTGAGCTTATATCGCCTAACGAGTTGCGGCATCGAATCACGTGGCGAGTGAGAGTCACATCCCGAGTTGCGGCATCGAGTCACGGCGAGCGAGAGTCAAGACCGAGTTGCGTATCGAATCAGGTGGTGAGCGAGAGTCGCCTAACGAGCGTGGCATCGAATCACGTGGCGAAAGCGAGAGTCACTCCCGAGATGCGGCATCGAGTCACGGCGAGCGAGAGTCACATCCCGAGAGTTGCGGCATCGAACAGGTAGTGAGCGAGAGTCGCCTAACGAGTTGCGGCATCGAATCACGGCGAGCGAGAGTCACTCCCCGAGATGCGGCACGAATCACGTGGCGAGCGAGAGTCACATCCCGAGTTGCGGCATCGAATCAGGTGGTGAGCGAGAGTCGCTCAACGAAAGTTGCGGCAGCATCGAATCACGGCAAGCGAGAGTCACATCCTGAGCTGCGGCATCGAATCAGGTGGCCGCTGAGTCGCTTAACGAGCGTGGCATCGAATCACGTGGCGAGCGAGAGTCACCTCCCGAGATGCGGCACGAATCACGGGCAAGCGATATCGGTATCACGAGAGTTGCGGCATCGAATCAGGTGGTGAGCGAGAGTCGCCTCCCGAGATGCGCACGAATCACGTAAGAGCGAGAGTCACATCCTTGTTAAGTATCAATCAGGTGGTGAGCGAGAGTCACCAACGAGTTGCGGCATCGAATCAGGCGAAATATATCACCTCCCGGAGATGCGCAGGCATCGAGTCACGTGGCGAGCTTATATCACATCCCGAGTTGCGGCATCGAATCAGGGTGGTGAGCGAGAGTCGCCTAAAGAGTTGCGGCATCGAATCACGTGGCGAGCGAGAGTCACCTCCCGAGTTGCGGCATCGAGTCACGTGGCGAGCGAGAGTCATATCCCGAGTTGCGGCATCGAATCATGTGGCGAGCGAGAGTCGCCTCCCGAGTTGCCACATCGAATCATGTGGTGAGTGAGAGTCACCTCTCTAGAGCAAAGGATTATTATTTGGTCTTTTTCTTGCACATCTGTGCTACCATACCTTCTGATTCAATTTAGTTAGTTTAATCAAATTAAAGTCTCATTTCGAAGCTAAATGAAGGCTGTTTCGGAACGGGCCTCATAATTTCCAACCATGGTTAGATTATCGGGTCTATTCTCGAACCTTGGTTGGGTTGGGAGCGTTTCGCCTTTCGTCAGCGGGACGTTAATGGCTTTTTCTCGACCGAAAGAAGGGGTCTGATTCTCGTACCTCTGTCGTTTCGAATATCGCGCTTTACGCTAGGAATTGACGTATTTCTGCTGCGCGCGCAGCAAATCAAGCGATCGTCATGGTTTCATGGTTTCAGATTCAGTTCGATTTTTGAATCGCCAAAGGAACTATGGCGAAGCGTACATTTGCTTCCCAATTCGAAATTATGTTGGATTATTTTGAATGGGAAATTTTAAGTGGGAAAGTTGATCGCATCTTTTCAAAAGACACCAAGGTTAAGAGGTGGGAAGATTTAACTTCTGCTCTTATAAGATGCATTATAATGCATCTTTCTTCCTTTTATAAATCCATTGTTAAGGGGGTCAAACTATTTATCTTTTACAAAAGATACATTTATAATAATATTATACATTTATAGAACATAAATTGCAGTCTTTTTTTCAATATATTGATGTAATTTTACCAGTTTTCTAGAGAGAGGAAAAGTAATAAACTTTTTTCCATGCCAATTATTTTAACATGAATAAATCTTATAAATTAATGTTACAAACCATTTGTTTATTTTTCCAATTACATAAGAAAATAAAACATGAAAAAAGTTATTAAATTCAGCAAGTTTTCACAACATTAAAAAAATTATATCTTTATCAAGGAACAAGAAAAATGCTTTTATTGTCAGATTTTGCAATTACTTTGTAAATATTTGACAAATTTCTTTGAATTAAAACTCAAATAAAAAAATGTAATGATATATACGGAATGAGGAAATGAATTCCACACTCAATGTTAAAAAAAATGTTAAAATGTTACCCTAATTTAATTTAATAACTTAATTTAATAAGAAAATATTAATGAATTAAATCTTTAAATGTAATTGATCTTAGCTAATTATCAATTATCATTATTGACTATCTTGATGGAGTAGTAAAAGATTTAACTACTTTTAAAGATTTGATTACTCTAGATTGTTGTATTAAATTATTAAATTATTTAAATTCGATAAAAGATTTAACTACTTTTTAAAAAAATCTAAAGTAATTGATAAATTCTTCTTCAGAGTGGTCAAATGGATTACATTTATCCTGATAAACACTTTGAAAACACAATTAACGTCTTAGCGGCCTCCATTTTAAGCGAAAATTTGATAACTTCTGATATCGAAACAACACTTCTCGCTAACGAAACGGGTTTAAGCCAGGTACAGAGCTGCCGAGAAATCGGAGTCCTTTTTTCGACCGAGCGAGATCCCAACCGGTTGGAAAAACGGGTACGAGAATCGCATTTCTCGTTAACAAAAATTTGGAGATTGGGTTGCCGACTCAGGTATCTGCTTCATACGAGTCTATTCTCGTACCCCGGTTGAGTTGGGAGACGTCACTTTTCCCGTTGTTAACCCCCGGAAATTGTTCCCCCCCCAACTCAACCGGGGGTACCAGAATAGACCCTTGACCACAATAGCCCTCAAATATGGCGTCACTGAAAAAAAAAAGAGCTGATAACATATAAAGTTATATCTACGTATGCTGAAGGAATTATAGATAATCTTTTCCTTCATTTTTCCATATTATACCAGCTGGTAGGATGGGGAAGTTTGGTTTAGTTTTAGTTATATTAACGTCCCGTTTTGAAGCAACACGAGGGCTATTTTGGGACGGAACCTCGTCATTTTGAACCACGGTCAGATGGCGAGGACGACACCTGAGCTGGCACCCCCTCTCCAAACTTCCGCACCCCACCAAAGGGAGGACGCTTGGCCACTATGTATGATTTAGTGTGCAACAGGCCCCGTACACGGCGAATTTTCAGTGTAATCGGGTTCGAACCTGGAACCCTCCGGCCCCAAAGCTGAGACCTTACCACTAGGCCACCGCGGCCCTCACGGAAGTTTGGAGAGAGGAGTGACGGATCAGGTGTCGTCCTCGTCATCTGACCGTGGTTCAAAATTACGAGGTCCGTCTCAAAATAACCCTCGTGTTGCTTCAAAACGGAACGTTATTTTAACTAAAATAAACTAAACTCGCTTCCTATACAAGAAATGATCGTTCTATCTTTTAGGTTATGATTTAAGTTGTTAAATACTTTCTTTAATCTAATATTTTTCAGTATATTGGCACATGTTTCATCCGGGTTCGAATCCGAATATGTTATCCTATATTTTGGTTTAGTCCCCATGCTTTCAGAGCGTCTAACTTGTACAAATCTTAAGAAGAAGAGAACGGCGGTAGCTTTGTATATCACTTTACATATTTACAAATCCTACTATGGTTTGGATTGAGGTCGCTTTTCATTGGCTCTCAGCGTCACGTGACTTCGCTTGCTTCCAAATGATGTCATCGGAGCGCGCTTAGTTTGCATTTCGATTTTTGTGTTGGCTACTGTATCAAAATTATCTTCCAATTACGATTATTTGGATATTTCTAAAGGGAATGATGAATTCAAGATAAGATAATTGTGGTTTCTCCATGATGCAATAACTGACAAAAATCGAAATTCAAACTAAGCGCGCTCCTGTGACATCATTCAGCAGCAAGCGAAGTCACGTGACGCTGAGAGCCAATGAAAAGCGACCTCAATCCAAACCATAGTAGGATCTGTAAATATGACATCCTGATGGCCATTAACCCGAGTGTTGTTAATCAGTATATTCATCTTGATACTCTTCCGTGCATCAGCATTTGTAATTTCCGTACAGTCATTATAACTTCGCTTTCTTGCCTTCATCGATGTTAGTTCTTTGGAGACTGTTTTTTCCGCCTTTTGGAGTTTGTTGTCATGTTGGAGCTCGCTGTGTCATTAAGACTACATATAGTGAACTTGTCCCGTTTTTTGATTAAGATACTAAAAAGGTAAATTATTTTGTTTTTTCACATTTCCATAAATATAGCATTAATTTTTATTTATGAATTACTTTTCATATTTTGAACGTTGCGGGGATTTTTTTTCTTTTGTTAAAATATCTGAAAAATTTTTTCTCGTTGCTGTTGCCTTGCAGCATTTTAACACCTTCCAGCGCATGTATGCTATAGCATTCATTTTTATTGTGATGCAAAATGACATGAATGCTATAACATTCGAATTTATAACGCCTTTAAACTAATGGTTGACTGGTGCATTGAATATTTTAATTGTTTTTCTCTTCTTTGCGTATTTAAAAATGTCCGTTAGATGGATCATTGCATAAATTGGGAGTGTAACACTTCCATAGTATCTGTATCGAGTAGTTTTAATAAAACGCTTGTCTATTTTTGTAGCTCGTCAAAATGTTTACTGTCCACGAATGTGTTAAACTGTAAGTTTATTAGGAAACCAAAGATGCTTTATAGTTTATATAATATATTTTACTAGAGAGTGAAATTACAGCGATACAAATGACATTTTTATTTAATGAAAGTTTGATAGAGTTTTTAAACGTGATTTTTCGAAAAAGCATTTTTTTTAAACTTCTTGATAATTCCGACTCCGGAAAATATAGAGATTTTCAAATAAACTTTTGTACAAATATATCGCCGTTAAAAATCTTATTTTGCGTAAAATTCGTGTTGGATTGGACGAAATTAATATACTTGGGAATAACTACTTTAAGTTAAAAAAATGGCTCTTTAATTAACTGAAATATAAAGTAACTGTAACGGATCAATTGAAATATCGTATCGTATTTTGCGTAAATTCACTGCTGCTTTGCAAGGAATTGAGGAAATCAAAATATATTCAACTTTTTGTATAAGACTATCAATCGCTCAAGTTTCCAAAATTTCCCAACAATACCATTTACTTTTTGAAAGTTTATGTAAGAATTAATATTTTCTTATTTGTTTTCTTGACCTGTATATTTTTACTCGATATACTTATTAAAGAATTTAAATTTAAGGAATTCTTTTGATCACGAGCACTCACTTAGGGTCTCTTATCTTTAATTTTGTAAGAAAAGAAAGCTTAAAATTCCCTTTAAATGACATCTTGGTTCAGTCCCTGAAATTAAAGCTGAACTATCCAGAAGCCTGCATCTCGAATATTTGTGCGAAAATAGGAAAGTTTGCGTATCTCGATGAGTTTGTGGTAATTACAACAGAATATCTTTAAATTTTGAGCCTCTAATTCGGAACATCACAGCATCGTAACTTTTCAGGCTTGGTTTGTTTATCTCGTTTGATTACATCACACTTTACAGAAAGGAATATTTGCCTGCAAACACTATAGCGGAAGTGAAAAATCTGCTTTGGAATTAATGTCCAGAGATGTAATTTTTTCATTACTTCTTTGTTTGTTGAAGCAAAATTGGTCTGAATTTTCTTATAATGGAAGGCTTTGTTACAGGTTGCGTTTTAAAACGAATTTTTAAAAATTAGGTTGGTATCTAGAATTTGGAACACACGCGATTTCGTCGCCAATATGGTTACCTGAGGAACTGAGCGGATTAGTTCAGCTGGCAACCCATCGGCTAGATCGCTTACGTCATGGCAAGCGTTTCGCGTATTTGAGTTTACATACTACGCGGATTTTTAAATAACTTCATTCATCATATATTTAATTAAATAATAAATATATTTTAATTAGGATGATCTCAATTAGTAAAAGAATGACAAATAGAACTTGGGCTTATTTAGTGATTATATATTTTTCCGATCAAGGGATTATCACCAATTAAGGGATTTTTTTCTTTGCCCTATAATAAAAATCGTTTGCATGGAATTTTTGACGTTGCTTGATCGTATTTTGGAATTCATCGTTTGGAATGCTGTCTTCACCTGCGCGGTGGTTCCCTTGATGCTCCGCATTGTTCATTTTTCATATATTAAGAGCGTTTCCTCCCAAATGCAAATATTAAAACTGAGTAAGTCTTAATTTTTTACTATTTCTACTTCTGCCGTTTCTTTAGAGTAATTAAAAGAAGCTGATTCCATACATTCTCTAAGCTAACGAAGGTACTAAGTTTCCACTTTGCTGAAAGCGAAGCCGCTGATATTTTTTAAAGCTAAAAAAATTTACCCGGTGCTCATTTCAGATGCCGCAGGCATCGCGAGCACAATTTCTACCGCTTCATTAGAATAATTAAAAGAAACGGATTCCTCACATTCAATGAGCTAGGAAAGCTAATAGTTCTGTTGAAATTCTTCATTTGAAACGGGAGATAGTGCAACGACAAACCAGAAACGCAATGGGTTCGAACCAAGATTAAACTTTAAACGATTAACTTTTAACTTGAGCGATGCACGTTTGTTTACCGTTAGCATCCATCTTACTTTGGCGACTTGGCGTTCTGGCGCCGTTTTAATAAGAGTGTTCCAACTTCTAGATTTCAACCAATGGTTTTTGTGCCAAAGTATACTTTGAAGTTATTGAGCAAAAACGTTAAAATTTTGATTTAATTAAAAATTTTGGAAAGCACTTTCTTGGTGAGTATCCATGAAGTAATTACGTGCCAACTTTGGTAACTTTATTTCCAACGGTTTATCTTGTAGAACATTGCATTCTGTAAGTAACGCGTAATATGCACAACGCATCCGTAAACATGCGATTACATTTGGTAATTTACAGAAGGTGTGCCAACTTAAAAACATTTGTTAAAAATTCTCTTGAGTTTCTGTTTAACCACTTAACTGAATAGTTTTCTTTGCTATCTAATAAGATGACCCCTCCTGTTTTGGAAAGAGGCTGTAGTTTTTATCTAAGAAGGCATAGGATACTTAAGATGTTTATGGATCCTACATATTTTTTGTGTCAAATTATAAAGCTAATTAATGATTCAATTTCAGTTTATAAGACTAAAATTTCGATAATTCGATGCACGAGTATTCTCGGGCTGTTAAGTTAAGCGGTTAAGGATCGAGTAGAAGAGGGGGAGAAAAGGTATTGACGATTCAGTGTTTGTCCATCTATGTTTCAGGTATCCGACTACGTTCGGAGGCCCTTTGTTTAAATAATATTTGAAGCGATGTTTGACACTTGTTAAAATTTAATAAATAATACAAAAAATTATACAAATTAAATATTTCTTAAATATTTCAAATTTTTGCGCTAAATTTGACCTTTTTTCAAACACTCTGACGGAAACAAATTATCAGAATGATAAATCCTTTAATATATATGATCATCCAACTATTATCTAGGTGCTGAAGCAAAAATTTTTCACCATCTCAAAAAAACGTGCAAATAAGTTTTGGTGTGAAATCGTAATCTAATTTTTTTTAGAATTTTGGCCGGTCTTCATATCTCAAAAGCTACATAACTTTTTTAACGGACCGTCATTGCAATTATATTTTCCTTCATTACCTAGACGGTATCATAAATAAAAGTTATGCCCAATTTCAGGCAGATATTTTTAATTGAATGTTTATCGTGTTTGAAAAATTAAAATTTTGGAAAATCGCATTTCGAGAAAAATGGGTTTAAAGTTTGTTTTTTACTTTACAGTGAGAAGAAAAAAGAATTTTTCTTCAATACTCCCCAGTTTTGTAGGCTAGTCCTTCTTTTTCGCCAGTTTGGTTCGCTTTTTAAAATTTTCTGTATTGGAAATTTTTTCTTCGTCGTTTTCCTTAGTCTGAGTCGATATCGTTATCTACTATTCAGCAACCGTTGAGATTTAAATATTTTTTCAGTCAGCTAACGTTAATATGCCTGTTAGATGATCTGAATATACTTTTAGTTACTCATATTGGTCACAAGTACAATTTATGTGCTTTTCTTACATTTATTATCAAATTGCAGCATCAATGGAAAATAAAATACTGTAATGATTCAAAATTGCCTAAATTTTCAACAATATCAAAGAAAACAAAGAAATATTCACATTGAGTCTTCCAAAATAGTATCTGACGTATGCACAATGGTACAAAACAAAAATAAACAATAAAATTTGAATATCTTGAGGAAAGACATTGAAAAATGCTTCTTTATCGTATCGTTTACTACTCCATTTTCAGTTAAGTTCTACTAAAATGTCTCTAATTTCACTTCAGATCATCATAGATGTAAAATAAAAACTGTTTTGAAAACTAAAGAATAGGCTTTCAGAAAAGCCATTATTAATGCAATGCAATTTGGCTAATTTCAACGATTTCGACGCGAATTTGTCAGCAATTCGGATTTTTCTGTGATCCCTTGAATTTCCTATTGATATAATGTTAAAATATTGTCTATAGTCTGAATTTATTTTGGATAATTCGCAGTCAAAACCAAAAACTGAACAGTTTTTATTTCTGAATTGTTTTTGTTAAATTCTCGTACCTTGTGTCCACCGTGTCTGTATTCGTAAATAAGACTTCTTTCACTTTTTAAAAAAGCTTTGAATTCGTTAATGTACAACAAACATTAAAATTCACTAATTCAAACATTAGATTGGAGAATTTGTCTTATTCTCCAATTATTGCTCTGTAGTGCTGTATCCTGTTTTATTACAATTAGTTATTCATTAAAATCATTTTCCAAATTATTAAATTTTGCTAAATTAACTATCACTTCATTTTTTAAAAAATTGCTATTTATGTTTCATAAACTTTTAGATATTAATTTTTGTTGCTATTTTTTAATTTAACGACAATTTTTAAACTGAAATTAAAATTTTTTTTTAAATTTCTCTTGTCGCACTCATTTCAGACCAAATCTTTCGATGAATCGAACCAAGTCTAATTTTTGGATAAATCGAATTGTTGATCCTTTTCTCTCCGAAACATAATAAGATGCAAAATTATACACGCGTGAGTGGTACGGACTGATTTAGCGCTTTAGGAAGCTGGAAAAATATTATTTGCTTCAAATCCTAAAAATTAATGCTGTTGCGTCGATAGCAAACATGACTCAAAAATACTCAAATCTAGCGAACTGTAAATTTATTAAACTCATAACGG
>BGPR01000761.1:11654-27426 GCA_013235015.1 Araneus ventricosus
CGGCGAGGCAGAAGCCTGCACAAGAAATCAACAAAAACAGAAAAAAAACAAACTCTTTGGGACCAATCACAGGAGTCCAGCACCCCCATCCGGTCTTACGCCGAGGGGTTGAAGAACTAGACTTTCTGTGGAGGGAAAATCAGAGACCGTTGGTTTAATAAACAAATGCGTTTTAGCCATTATATGGTTTTGAGTGCTATCCAACAAGAATGTGAAAAAGATGCATCATTCAGAATGTCGAATCCGACTAGACTTAAGAGTACAAAGGGTTAATGTGGCCGGATTAGCCAAATTCTACTCTAGTTCAAATTGAAAAGAATGGAACATTCGTAATCGCATGAAGATAAAGGTGTCCAGATCATGACCAGTTGCCTTTCTATGATTACTGAGGATATTGAAATCTCGGAAGTCTGTTAACGATCGGCCGAGACATATGTATAGGACATCCTCTAAATAGGTCAATAGGGATTCGTAACGTCATATTGGATGAAAAACATGTCTGTATTCAATCAGTTCAGTATTTTGACACTCGATTTACGAAGAGAATCGCATTGATTCATAAGATTTTATTGGTATGTAGTGTTGCAAGACTATAACGTCGCTTTCCTGCCATATTAGTCTTATAATCTAATGGGAAGAGAGATTTGCAGAGGTTCTTACTAGCTAACAGGGAAAGTTAAGACTTTGCCCTCTGACCTTGGCGACAAAATGAAGGCTCTCGAATATGCTTGAATTTTGGCCCCACCTCTATTGGGGACGGTAGCTGCTGTTCCATAAAATCCGCAACAAACAATTAGGAACAGATGTAGAGAATGTACTGAATGATTCTATGTGACGTCACATGTTGTCGGAAGAGTTATAAATACCCGGAAGTACTCAGGCGAGTGCCGTCTTTGTTGTGTGCTTGAAGGTCTTTGAATCTCTGCAGTTTTGTCCGCAGTGCATGCTGGTGAGCTGATAGCCTCCGAGCGGTTTTGAAAGTGCTTCTACTATTATTAGTGATTTGCTGTCTGTGTTGCTAATTTTTGCAAGTGCTGTTCTTATCGAGATGCCTGTGCTTCGATTTTCTGGAATATTCCTTAAATAAAGCCTCATTTTCAAATATGCAGCTTGTGGAGAGCTTTGACCGTACACCTACCGGGCGATTTTCGTAACAATATATACAAAACTACCATATTTTTAAAACATGTGTGTGTTTTTAATTACAAAACGAAATGTATACGGATATAAATTCATCCTTCCACCTACTCTTTAATTTCGTATTTTCGAATGCGGTACACCTATTTTTACTGTTGAGTTCAGTTGACTCGTTAAATGATTTTACAGTTGGTTGTTTTAAAGACGTGAAACTTATATCTCGCATATAGAAATTTCTTATAAAAATACTAAAAACAACTGATACGCAAGCTTGCATGTTCAATCTTGTCAGTTTAATTAGTTGCATACAAAATGCATCACTTCGTTGATGTAACTGAATGTTGTAAAGGGGTAAGAACATTTGTGCTAAATACCATAGAGTTGTCTGCGGAGAACGTATTTCAAAAAACAGATTTTAGATGTAAAAAATATTTCCAATGACGTTTTCCATAATAAATGATTTAATTAGATTAAAATTGTTTTTTTTCATAAAACCTTATTTAGACACGAGCCAAATTCACTCATTTCAGTAGAAATGGGCAATTAATGAACTGCCCTTAAATCTGTATTAAAGTGTTCATTTTGTTGAAGAAGCCTACCAATAGCCAACCGCATCTTATTTTAAGTGTGAAAGTTATGGAAGTGGAAAGATGCGAAACTGTTACACTGTTTCCATTGATGTATGTAATGAATGCAAATCTTTCTTCAAGACGGAAGTAATTTTGATAATTCTGCTTTACCTTTATCTCTGCGTTTCAAATTATTTAAGGTATCAGACTGGTTTAAATCGTCGTTTTGGATGAAATTATCAAATATTTTTCACTTAATTTTGTAGCCTGTTTAATCGTCTTTCTAAAACTGTCTCATTTTTTACTCTACGTAAATTACAAGTGGAGTTACAGCTGTTTTATTACCGAACTGCAAGCATTATTTAATATTGCATGAAAACTTTAAATGTGTTTTCTGAGAAATGATATTTTTGAGGGAAAACTGTCGACCGTGACAATAATTTCTCAAAGTTATTCAAGTATTGATATGAAATTTTCTGAGATTTTTTTCTGTAATATGCTTGTTTTCCTCTAAAAACTAAGGTCAATTTTAAAATCGAGTATTTTTAAATGCTTAAATATAAACGAAAAGCATTTTTTATGAGAACTTGCCAGTTTAGTAACTACGTTCAGCTGTATCTCGACTATTTTGAAGAACAAGAAATATTTTGGAGCATAACACGGATAACTGTCATAAAAATGTACTCCTACAAGGATTTATGCATATTTAGAATGATTGTCTATGGCTGTTAGCGTAAAGCAAATATTTTCGTCATTTTTCTTCAAATTTCTCAGTTTTTTTAAAAATATTATTTTGAAAGCCTAATTTTACAATATTTTCATAGTTTTGAAACATAATGCAGTTGAAAAATAACATTAAAATGTTATTTTTCAAAAAAATGTCTCCAAACACAGTCGGATACCTTTTAAATCAAATATAATTTCTAAGGTTTTAATTTACACCAACATCAATTTTTCTATTGGATGAAATATTCAAGGACAAAATTATGGTAGTGTCTTGTATAATATTTAAAATCTCTATTGGCAGATTATTAGTATTCCTACTTTGAACCGGTAAAATCTTCATCGAAAGTGTTTGGAAGAATTGTTCCAATTCGATCAAACACCTTTATTTGCCGTAATTGCTTTCCTTGGTTAAAACGAGTTTGTCACGAGGTTGTTTCATTTAGTTATTCTAGCAATTTCCCCGCGCTTGCACTGCGGCATACGGTATGGCCTGAATGTCAAGGTGCTTCCGATGTTTACTGACATTTTGGATAGAAAGCGTTGGACATTGGATTAAATGGAAAATGGCATTCTCCGATAGCAAGAACCGAGAAAGCATTTTAAAAGTTGAGGTTCAAAGATTTCAGCTTTAATTATTTTAAAATGTCGATGTATCGTATCTTTGCTTAGGATAAATACAGTATTTTTTAATGCTATTGATTAATCAGAACAATTCATCTGATGCTTTGAGCTTAATTTGTAGCCGGTACCATTTCTGATAAATTATTCACTTGTCAAAAATTAATGATTTAATGTAGTTGAGACCTCTCGCATTTTTCTTCCAAGCGATTACTAAAATTTCTTTTAACTCCACACTGTGAAGCATCTTATTACACAGTAGTTTTCTTCCCTAAACCGCCGGTGTGGTATTATTTTCACACGATTACGCATTGGTCACTTTCGGGTAAATCATAAGCATATGCTTTTTAAACAACGGCCACCGACTTGCAACCGCTGTGGAGATGGTTTGACCATCCGACATATTTTAGTTGAATGTTTACCTCTTTAGCATTTTAATTCGGTAGTTTGTGATCTTCCAACTTTGATAGTTCAGGTACAACATTCAAATCTCTTCCTTTTTTCAACACATTGTTGACCGAATTTGTTTTGTAGAAACTGATGCGTGGGACTGGCGATTTTTACTAAGAATGAATAAGAATCCGCATAAAATTGAATATAGGCAACTTGAACTTACGACGACTCCACAAACTGGAGGTTACTCAATAATATATTTACCGTTAGAATTGTTGTAAAGAGTGCTTTACCACTTGGTAAACAATTGAAAATATAACGGGAACGATAACGATAATCAAAATGTATAATACTCAGTCAATTAGGTTCCGGTTATCGAAAGGCGTCGTATAACATTCTCGGTCAACGTATGGTTATCAAAAGGCGACATATGACATTCCCGGTCAACGTATGGTTATCAAAAGGCGACATATGACATTCCCGGTCTATGTGTTAAGATGCTGGTTTTACCAAGAAAATTTAATGTGTGACAGGCTATTTTATATTTTAATCGTTTCTTTGACCTTGTGATTACATGCGACACTTGGTTCACAAACGGCATTCGAAATTATTTACATGCACGTAGTTTATTACAATGTAGTGTTAAGGCTATCACCTAGTTTTGGCGCAGTTTATCCAAAAGTGGATCTTGCGCCAAGAAAATATTCTCATTCTTACTTTCAATTTCTTCTTTTCAGCTCAAATTTTTGACAGAAAAGGAAATTCAAGATGCGAAATAGGAGTGGACGTCTTCATGTCCGACAATCAATTCATCAAGAACATGACATTTCAACTCATGCTGCCGTCGTCTAAAACCGGAGTATTCTCCCAAAATGTGGATTGAAGCTGCCTGAGGAAGAGGAAAGCCATGGCTGTGTCTTCCGCCGTCGTCTAAAACGGGGGTATTCTCCCAAAATGTGGATTCAAGCTGCCTGAGGAAGAGGGAATCTGTTTTCAAGCCATGTCTGTGTCCCAATAAAGGTGATGGCGCAGGAAGACTCTTCAGTCTCTCTTCTGTCGCACTGGACTACACCAAGTAAGAACACATAATTTTAGATTATTCGCCTATCAAAACCGACTGCATGGTATATTAGGAGATAACTCTTCCCCATTCAGACTTCCTTAGTATACGATCCAGTAGCATTCTAAAATTTTTCGAATATTAAAAAAAATTCAATATGCGAAAACAGAAATGGCGAAATAAATAACCAAATTATCAGATAGAAGGGTGTCGTCCACGAAATATTCCTCTGCAGCTGAAATATCAACGTTTTATATACAGATAGTAACTGATCCACTTCAATGATTCTTGAAAGTGCATTTTATTTGACTTAAAAGCTGCAGATTATTAGATTAATGACTTCATTTCCTGTTCTCATAGCCGTTGTTGCTGTTTCTGCTGTTGACTATGCACTAATGAAATCGTTTCCCCTTGACCTATAAATATTAATATTCGTTTTGTCCCAACGTTTTCGGTTAGCCCCAATATGGCTTCTTTTTGGAAAAATTCTAATGCATCCCGAATGCCGAATCCTATACATATCCAGTTCAAGAAGATTCGTCCTGCCACTACTCATGTTGAGTACCCTAGTTCAGTTCATTCAAACGTAATCAAACACTGGAGCATGTGCCCAGAACATGCCGCCATTTAGATTTAAGTGTACGAGGCGGGTGCGTGTGACAGATCCTTGCTGTATAAAAATTATAATCGTAATGTTCGGAAAGTATTTCTCCGAATAGAGTTAGCTCCTTAAATCTCATTTTAAATAACTTTTATTTAATTTGATAATTTGTTTAATTTTATAATTTATTTTTTCTTTTCTAAAAGATGTGCTAGTTTTGAAATTTTGTAGACTTGTGTGTTCTCGATGACCGCACACTATTTTAATAATCTTAGAAGTTAATTATCAGTTAATCCATTAAATTTTGATTCTGCACCATTTGTGCTATCTAGTAGCGAGTTTGAAACAAAATTGACCTCCATATTAAAAATTGGAAAATAATTCAAATGAAATTTTATGCTTTTTAGTACATTAAATAAAGGCGTTTTAAAAACTGTTTTTTAATTAAATTCATTAATACAGTAATTACTTACGTATGGATCGATACAATTAATAAATACATGCTCCTTTTTTTTGGCCGACTGATATTTGGAATTGTCAGATCACGTCTTTTTGTGGAATGCGACATCTTGTCTTCTCATTCAAGGGATTGTAGGGTAATAGAATTAGAACGGGATATAATAGAGGGAACTAGTTTTGTATTTTAAAGTGGAAAATAGAATTTCACGTCTATGGGAAAAGGAATGGGCTGTAAATGGGAGACGTATCGTATTGTTTTGAGAACGACTTTCATAAAATTTATTTCATGAAAAGTCAAATTTCGAAGTTCCGTATGTAAGAATAGATGCGAAGAACTAAGAAATAACTGTCAATTCCGAGTCGTTTCTAGCGTTTTAAGCAGTTGTGAAATGAAGTAAAGATACGGTTCCTTCCTACTAAAGGATTAGTTTATTGCCCATTATCTATGTAATATGAAATAAAATTACGAAAAAGCTAAGAACTCTACTAGTCGTTTTATGGGCTGTTGCATTCTTTCAAGATAGTGACTTTGCATTTGACTTCTTCTCAAATAGTATTGGAAATTTATCTGCGAGCCGGATCACCAAAACTAGCCTTCAGTCTGAATTCCACATCCACGTACCGTAAAATATTTTTAAGTATAGAGCAAAATGTGAAAACTTTGAATAGTATCAGTAAATTATTTCTGTTGGCCAATCGTTGATGATTGTCAATTGCAATTGGTATTTTACTAATTTGAGAACTCAAAATCCTAAGACTCATTGATACCGTATCGCATTAAACCGTTTCAGCAATTCCCCTGGAGTTTTCGCTCAAGACTTCCTCCAGTTGAAGTTGATCACCATTTAATTTAAATTTTTAATTGCAAAATTTAGTGAAATCTATAATTTTTTCTTTTCTTGATTCAGCTTCACATTCCGTAAAATCTAAAACACGCAAATAACTCTCGCTATTTCGTCAATTAAATTTAGCGGCAAGATTGCGTCGCTTAACAAGCAACGCCACCTATCTTAATTTTTTGAAATTTCAAAGAGGATAAAAATGCTCAATTTTTTGCAGCCAATAACTAATATTTCTGAATTCACATCTGGAAGGCATATACGGTCTTGTGTTTTCATCGCATGTTAAAAAAAATGCTGAAATATTCGTTATTGGTTGCGAAAAATTTTCGACGATTGTTCTCAAAAGTAATTTATTTTAGAATTCGTACGAAGTCTTGAAACTCGAATGGTTAATTCACGTGGCTGAACTGGTTTCACATCCTGTGGTATCCTCTATTTTCCGATTTAAACTCGACGCTTCAAACTCTGTGTCGATTTATTCAAAATCGTAAGGGACTCTTGGATACCATATCACTTTAAACCGTTTCAGCAATTCCCTTGAAGTTTTCGTTTAAGACTTCCTCCTGTTTGAAGTCCACTACCATTTAATTTCAGTTCTTGATTGCAAAATAGTGATTCTGTATTTATCTTTTCTTGTATCAGCTTCACATTCCATAAAATCTAAAACTTACAAATCCATGGAATTTAATTTCCTAATTAAATGTTCTGTCTAATCAACATGTCCATTCTTAACGGCTTGACCAAGTGTTACATGTCGTTACTGTTTGGTCAATTAAATTCTACGGAAAGATTGTTCTCGAAAGTAATTTATTGTTTGGATTTCGTACGAAGCCATGGAGCTCTAATAGTTAATTCTTTTCGACTGGCTTCACGTCCTGCGATATCTTCTATTTTCCAATTTAAACCCAACTCGTCAAACTCTGTCAATTTATTAAGCTTCCCATCAAGATATGGGTTATATACAGTGGAATCTCCCTACAACGAAATCGCTTGGTTCCAGTTGAAAAATAGAGCTATAGAGAAAATTTCGTTATACGGAGATTAGAGATTTTTGCAGTTAAGTAAATGTAACAAACCTTTTAGTATGTGCGTTAAGTTCAAAAATATTTAATTATGACTTTCAATTAAAAATGAAGTAATATTTATTATAAATTTGTTAAAATTATACTAAATTTTATTGTATAAATAAAATGCTCGAAAATGGAGACAATTCACCAATTTGGAGAATAATATGTACTAGTACGGATAAACATAAAATGTGTATTGTCGCATCCATTTGCTGTTTCCACCCCCGCTCCACCCCGATTCTTGGAATCTTGACCCGTAGAAATGTTGTTCCCCATGTAGAAACCCAGGTCCCCACAACTGCATTACCCTTCACATAGCATTCTATTGCTACGTGTTATTGTTGGAATGAACAATGCGAGTGGTTCCAGAAGCAGGTACGTGTGAGCGATTTGTTTGCACAGAAATTGGCAACTTTCTTCAAAAATGACTACAAAAATCGAAAAGATAAAGGTCTGAAAAAAATCGTTATAGAAAGACAAACAATTCGTTATATGGAGAATATTTTGAATGTTATTTAACATTACGATTAAAAATTTCGTTATAGGCAGAAATTCGCTGTAGGGAGACTTCGTTGTAGGGAGACTCTACTGTAATTCAATATTCATAGCAATTTGGCTGATATCTACCAATGGAATGCGTAAGTTATCTCTAGCAGATAGCGAACACAGAATTCTGGAAGAAAGTTTTCGAAAATGGGATTGTTTTAAAGTGTCAGCATAGTGCTTTATCTGTCGCAAACGGGCTGTTTTTTTTGGCCAAGGATGCATTCATCGGTACACTTTAAAATTGGAGACAGAAAATGTTTGCACTCGGATTCCTTGCTATCTATGAAACTAATCCAGCCGCTGCAAGTCCCGATTTCGTCAGCACTGGTTTTGTAAGCATAATTGTATTTTATAACTGAAATTCCAAGACTGCGATTTACTGAATCATGGGATATCAAGACTTATTTTTTTATCTTCAAGTTATTCGAGAAAGAATTTGCATAAACTTTGCTTGATTTTTTTTTTTTGAAGTAATTTTTCTTCGGTGGCCAGGAAACACATTCATGAAACTTAGTGCAAAGCGAAATAGTCAGCAACAGATCGAACTTTCTTTCAAACATAAATCGAAGCATTCATTGTTCATCTGTGCATTTCTAACGAACAAAGGGTAAAATCTAAGTCTTGCAGCAAATGAGTCGCATATCATCATTGAGGATGCCCATGAAAGCATTTTATGACTGGATAAATGAAATGCCAAAATCTGTTACTCAGGCAGACAAATCTTTCCTCGCGTCATGTTCGTCGGTAGGAGGGGGTAGGGAGACGCTGAAGCTTAGGACATCCGAGTATAGAAGGATTACGAACTATTTGATATAAAATGCATGTCAGCAATTGGGAACTCTTTTTCGAATCTTCAGTTATTTTTCAAAAACTGAAGTTGTTGCAGGTGCATTATATTGCGTTTCTGGTAAATTCAAAATTGAAGCGCAGGATTTGTCACACATAAGAAAACTATCTCTAAAAGAAAAAAAAATGACGGTTTGGCATTAAGAACTTCCTTTCACATTGATTAATTCAATTAGTTTAAGGTTGTTAGTGGCCAATTTCAGAAATTGCCACAATCGATCCTGTCCATCGCCTGCTTTTAGATTTCAGACCAAGATTTAAGACTATTTTAGAATCGTTATATATGAACAAAAGGCTACCGTATATCCCTATATTATAAAAATAAAAATGATGTCGTGGTATTTCAAAGTGAAAAATGTCATCAGTAAGACACCAGGAACAAACGAAATGACGAATGGTGTATAGATATTAAACTGTCTTGGAAGTGAGTGTTTTGGTTTCCCAAGACTTTCTGGCAATTTGTGGAAAATTGCTTTGCTTCACTTGGCGTGTGATATATACAGATTCCGTCGTGAAGTGATTTTTATTAAGATGTATAACTGCACCTCTTGTTACCGTCTTGCATTTTTAGAACTATTAGCGATGCATTGTTCAGAAGATTATGCTCTTACAATTTTGGTATTACGATTTTTGGTCTTTCAAAAGAAAAAAAGACGGTTTGGCATTAAAACTTCCTTCCGCACTGATTTATTTTATTAGGTTAAAATTGTTAGTAGCTAGTATCGAGAATTGCTACGATTCATCCCGTCCTCCGCCTGCTTTTAGACCATTTCAGACCAAGATTTAAATCCACTTTAGGAAAATTATGCATGTGCAAAAAACTATTTGTCCCTAGATTCTAGAAATAAATACGTTGTGTTAGAATTTCAAAGTGAAAGATTTCATCAGTAGGACATCAGGAACAGAGTAACACGATGAAAGGTGCATATATATATTAACTGAAAGTTTTAATTTCCTGATACTTTCTGTCAATTGGTGGAAAAATTGTTACTTAATTGGAGTTATATGTGCAGGATCCGTTGTGAAATTGTTTCTGCGAAAAGTGGGGAATAATTTTTTTTAAATAAAGCAGTCGAAAATGTTCCGAAGTCGGTGATGCAGAATGGATTGCTCCAGGGCACAATATTTCCTGTTGTATTTATCCATAACGCAATCATTTTATCTCCATAACGGCCATTAAAAGTACCATAGGATATTATCTTCCCCCACCCCTCGCTATTACACCGGTAGAGGTGTGCACTGAAACTGTCAGTGATGTGTATAGGGTAACTTTTTGTCTTGGCTTGTGTTTTGATTGAAAATTGCTTACGATTCATGGAGTAAGGATCGCGGAAGTGGATAATGTGTAGTTTCGGTCGTGGGATTGGGTAAAGGATGAGGTGAAAACTGCATCTTGGATTTGGAGGTCTTGCAGGAATGTTGGTGGTGTGAGAACTTTGGGTCTTAGTGTAATGAGTATTGTGTGGTGTGAGAACTGTTAGCTGTGGGTAATGAAGTGTGTGTGAACTGTCGGTCTTGGTGGTGTGGGTTATGGATGATGTGTGTACTATCGGTCTTGGTGCGGTTTATTATTGATGTGTGTGTACTATCGGTCTTGGTGCGGTTTATTATTGATGTCCGTGTACTATCGGTCTTGGTGCGGTTTATTAATGATGTGCGTGTACTATCGGTAATGGATGACGAGTGTGTACTGTCGGTCTTGGTAGTGTGGGTCATGGATGATGAGTGTGTACTGTCGGTCTTGGTAGTGTGGGTTATGGATGTGTTAACTGTCGGTCTTGGTGCGGGTAATGTGTGTGAATTGTGGGTCTTGGAGCGGGTAATGTGTGTGAATTGCGGGTCTTGGTGCGGGTAGTGTGTGTGAATTGTGGGTCTTGGTAGTGTGGGTAGTAATGAATGTGAACCTTGGTAGTGTGGGTAATGTGTGTATCTTTAGTAGTGTGGTAACTGAATTGTGTACTGTGAGTCATGATAGAGAGTAATGCAGTTGTGTACGGTGGATCGTAGTGATGTAGGTAATGTGTGGAGTCTGAGAGATGTGCCATGGGCTATGTTGAGTTGGGAAAGCTGAGGCTTGTGGTGTGGGTATGTGCGGAGTGTGAGAAATGTGTAATGGTAGTGTTCGGTGTTTAAACTTAAATTTGGCGATGCTCAATAACGCAGTATATATAAGCAAAACATTCTTGCGGATGTGTTACATGGCCGGCAGTTTATAAGATCAAGTATCTTCGTTATAATTTATTACGTGAAAATTTTCGATCTTTTGTGAAAGAAACTCTTCTTTCAGCTGCATTCGGTCTATTTCAGCGGCAAGACGTCACCGGTATATTTTTCGCTTGTTTGCTGTTCACGGATTTGTAACTTTTAATCGCTTAAAGACTGCAGAGTTTCTCCTATCCAGATAATTCGGCTTGTTAAAATTCGAAATTCTATGAGTTTCCATTCTCGCAATGACGATCTTGACCGATTTCCAACCATTCTTTTCTCTGTTGGTAAGAATCATACCAAAATGGTAAGAACATAATCTTCTTGCCAATGCATTGATTATAGTTCTAAAAATGCAAGAGGGTAACAAAAGGTGCAATTATACATCTTAATAAAAATCGCTTCACGAGGGATTCTGTGTATATATCACACGCCAAGTGAAGCAAAGCAATTTTCCACAAATTACCAGAAAGTCTTGGGAAGCCAAAACACTCACTTCCAAGACAGTTGAATGTTTATACACCATTCTTCATTTCGTTTGTTCCTGGTGTCTTACTGATGACATTTTTCCCTTTGAAATCCTACGACATTGCTTTTACTCCTATAATCTAGGGATATACGATAGCTTTTTGTTCATATATAACGATTCGAAAATAGCATTAAATCTTGATCTGAAATGGTCTAAAAGCAGGCGATGGACAGGATCGATTGTGGCAATTTCTGAAATTGGCCACTAACGACCTTAAACTAATTGAACTAATCAATGTGAAAGGAAGTTCTTAATGCCAAACCGTCATTTTTTTTCTTTTGGAGATAGTTTTCTTATGTGTGACAAATCCTGCGCTTCAATTTTGAATTTACCAGAAACGCAATATAATGCACCTGCAACAACTTCAGTTTTTGGAAAAGTAACTGAAGATTCGAAAAAGAGTTCCCAATTGCTGTTATACATTTTATATCAAATAGTTCGTAATCCTTCTATACTCCTAGCTTCAGAGTCTCCCTACCCCCCCTTCTGCCATAGAACATGACGTGAGGAAAGAATTGTCTCCCTGAGTAACGTAGATTTGACATTTAATTTATCCAGTCATAAAATGCTTTCATGAACATCCTCAATGATGATCTGCGACTCTTTTGCTGCAAGGCTTAGATTTTTACCCTTTGTTCGTTAGAAATGCATAGATGAACAATGAATGCTTCGATTTATGTTTGAAAAAAAGTTCGATCTGTTGTTGACTATTTCGCTTTGCACTAAGTTTCATGGATGTGTGTCCTGACCACTGAAGATAAATCGCGTCCAATAAATCGAAGTTTCATATATTTGTAAACTTTTACTCAAATAACTTGAAGGTAAATATTATGTATTGTAACTTAACTTAATCGTAATCGAAATATCTTTTGACCGTTTCCGTTTTCCTAACATCATCGATCTTGCATTGTAATCATTCTCGCTCAACGTTGTTGTTGACTTGCATAATGGTGATCCGTCAATAAATAAGTTAATCTGAAATCATCTAGTGTTTAATGATCATCTAGCAACAAACATAACAGTAAGAAATAAGTTTTGATGAAACAAGATCCTGTAAAAGTCCTAGGATTTCGGTTTTAAAATTAAATTACGAGGACAAAACCAGCAATCAAAAATCAGGACTTAAACTTTTGGATAAGTTACGTAAAAAAACAATGTATCCGCGTGTAAAACTGATTTCTTTCTCCAATTTCAAAGGGTAGTGGTAAATGTCTCTTCGGCCAAAAACGCACTCCATTTGCGACAGATACAGCGCTTTGCTGTCACTTTAAAACAATTCCGTTTTCGAAAGCTATTCTGCAGAATTCTATGTCCGCTATCTGCTAGAGATGACTTACTTCATTGGTAGACATCTGCCAAATTGCTACGAATACTGAATTATATAACACGATATCTTGATGAAAAGCTGAATACATCGACACAGACTGTGACGGGTTGAGTTGAAATCGGAAAATAGAAGATATAATGGTACGTGAAGCCAGACAAAAAGAATTAACTATTCGAATTTCATAGCTTCGTATGAAATCCAGACATAAATTACTTTTGAGAACAATCTTTCCGTAGAATTTAATTGACCAAACAGTAACGGCATGCAACACTTGGTCAAGCCTTTAAAAATGGATATGTTGATTAGACGTAACATTTAATTAGGAATTTAAATTCCACGGATTTGTAAGTTTTAGATTTTATGGAATTGTGAAGATGATACAAGAAAAGATAAATACAGATTGCACTATATTTTACAATTAAGAACTAAAATTAAATTGTAGTTGACTTCAAACAGGAGGAAGTCTTAAACGAAAACTTCAAGGGAAATGCTGAAACTGTTTAAAGTGTTATGGTATCCAAGAGTCCCTTATGAATTTGAGCTCCCAAATCAAAATAACTTCGGCTTAAGGTATCCGACTACGTTCGGAGGCCTTTTTTTAAAATGATATTTGAAGCAATATTTTTGTATTTTTATGACATTTATGTTAAAACTTAATAAATCATAGAAAAAAGTTAAATGAATTAAATATATTTTTAAAAATTTGAAAAAACTTAGATTTTTTTGCACTAAATTTGACCTTTTTTCAAAAACCCTCGTTCAAAAAGAAATGATCAGAATGATAAATCCTTTAGCATATATAATCCTTCAACTATTGGCTAGGTCCTGAAGCAAACGTTTTGCAATGTATCTAAAAACATGTAAATTATAAGAGTTTTAGTGTGAAATCATGAATTTGTAAAGAATTTTGGCCTTTTTCAAGCCTTAAATGATACATAACTTTTTAATGGACCATTATTTCACTTATATTTTGGTTCATTACCTAGACAATATAATAAGTAATATGTATGTCAAATTTGAGACGGATATTATAAGTTGAATTTTAGTTATCGTGTTTGAAAAATGAAAATTTTGCAAAAAATCACATTTCGAGAAAAATGAGTTTAAAGTTTATGTTTTTAATTACCGATGAGAAGAAAAAAGAATTTTTCTTCAATACTCCCCAGATTTGTAGGATAATCCTTAGTGTTTGCCAGCTTAGCACATTTTTAAAAAATTTCTGATTGGAAATTTTTTTAGTCGTTTTTTTGAGCCTTATGTGTCATTATCGTTTTCTATCATTCAGCCGCCATAGATGGATTTGAATATTTTTCAGTCAAATAACTTTATAATGCCTATTAGTTGATCTAGAGATACTTTTAGTGATTGATATTGATCATAAGTACAATTTATGTACTTTCCTACGTTTATTATCAAAAAATTACATCATTAACGGAGAATCAAGATACTGCAATGATTCAAAACTAGATAAATTTGCAACAATGTTATAGAAAACAAAGAAATTCACACTGAAAATCTTTCAAAATAATACCTGGTGTATGTAAAATAGTATAAAACAAAAATAAACAATAAAATTTAAATATCTCAAGTAAGAACAATGAAATGCTTCTTTATCGTATTATTTACCACTCCATTTTCAACTGTCAAGTTCTACTAAAATGTCTCTAATTTCACTTCTGATCATCATGGATGTAAAATAAAAACTGTTTTGAAAACTAAATACAATAGGCTTTCAGATAAGACATTAAAAAAAATTATGATTTTCGGTCAAAAATGGTTTTTCGAACGTATGCGGATACCTTAAAACTGATAATGATTAATGACTTACCAACAATAATTTATTGATACTATTCGAAGATTCGTCATTTTGGTCTACACTTGGAAGTATTTTGCGATACACGAAAGATAACGAGAATTTAAAATGAGTGATAGTTTGCCTAACCCGGCTCGCAGATTTCTTAGTTTTCCAATACTACTTGACTAGTCAAATACTAAGTCGCTCTTTGAGAGAATGTAACATCTCATAAAACGGCTGGTAGAACTCTTGGATTTTTCCCGATTCCATTTCATATTACATACACCTACCCTGAAAGTGCGATACTGGACAATTGACTAATCTTTTAGAAGAAAGGAATTGTATCTCTTTCATTTCACAACTGCTTCAACTTCAGATACGACTCGAAATTACTGGTATTTTTTAGTTCTTCGCAATTATTCTTATTGTCTATGGAATTTTGAGTTTCTTTCGTGAAATATATTTTATCCGAATATCTCTCAATGATCTAAAGCATCTCTCGTATACTTCCCGTTCCTTTTCATCATCTCTGAATTTCGTGTTCCACTTCAGAATTACTCCATTCTATTGTCTAATTCTTTCAACTTTCCTTAATTTCTAATAATAGCCCCTCTGTATGAGGAAACAATACGTCGCATCCCACAGAAGTAATTTCACAATTTCGAATATCAGTCCGCCACTAGAGAAATATTCATTACATGTTATTAATCCATAAACGAGTAAATACTAAAATATAAAATGGATATATAAAAGGGATTTATGTAGCTAAAACTAATCGTAGAATCGATTTCTACACCTTAAGGTTAGAATCGTTTCATACAGCGAGCATTTGTAACACGCACTTGCCTCGTACACTAAAATTGAAAGTGCGAGATGTTCTGGGTACATGGTTCAAATGTTGGATTCGTTTGAATGAACTGAACCAGGGAACTTGGCATAAGCAGGGACAGGATGAATCTCCTCGAATTGTAGGCGGGTAGGTTTCAATGTTTGAGATGCGTTAGAAAGTTCTCGTAGATAGGCAGGTTTCAATGTTTGAGATGCGTTAGAAA
>BGPR01000761.1:28191-49016 GCA_013235015.1 Araneus ventricosus
AAGATGATTATTTGTGGCTGTTTTCTTGGACAAATTGACGATCTCTTCCTGTTCAGGCACCACCTTCCCAGCTCGGTCCACCTTTTATCGAGACCAACTTTTCTAAATGTTCCAGAATGTTTCTTATGGAGGAATAGAAGTACCAACAGTTCTAGGACTTGGTAAGTTGAAATATAATAGAATTAAAACAAAGATTCTAATTGGGAAAACCAAGTTGTTTGTCATTTTTAACCCCTTGCTATGCGATTTTATTTAACCTCCTAATTAGATGTCACCCCATGTCTCGGATATTTTTTATTTCAATCCATTTAAGATGGTAAAGGAAACTTGATACATTTAAAAGTAACCAGGTGATTTTTGTATTTAAAATGAGTTGTTACGTTGACTTAAATCCAGATTTAAATAGCAAACATTCTGTAATTCGATGCACGTGTCGGAGACGTCATTGTATGTTAAGGGGTTAAAAGAATTGTGTTCACCTTGGAAGGTATTCGCAGCTTTCACTACTTCTTACCTTCATTTGGAACTAATACACGTAGAGCCATCGAAAACTTCTTGGTGAAGTCTAGTAGAAATGTCAATGTGATTAGTTAAATTACTTTATTGTGCTTTCATAAAATTTCGCTAAGAACATTTCTAGGTTGGTATCTAGAATTTGGAACACACGCGATTTCGTCGCCAATATGGTTACTTGAGGAATCAAGCTGGTTAGTTCCATTGGCAATCCATTGTCTAGATCGCTTCAGTCATGGAAAGCGTTTCGCGTTTCTGAGTTTACATACTACGCGCATTTTTATAAGACTTAAAATTATTTGTTAAATATTTAATTAATTAATGAAATATATTTTAATTGGGATGATTTCAATTAAGGTAACAAATTAAAGGTAAAGGACAAATAGAACTCGGGTTTATTTAGTGATTATATATTTTTCCGATCACATAATTGAGAGATTTTTTCTTAGTCTTATAATAAAAATAGTTTGCGTTGAATTGTTTATGTTGCTTGGTCATATTTTGGAATTCATCGTTTGGAATGCCGTCCTCGCCTGCGCGATGGTTTCCTTAATGCGCCGCATTGTTAATTTTTTTTCATATATTAAGAGCGTTTCCTCCCAACTGCAAATATTAGAACTGAATAGAGCAAGTCTTAATTTTTTACTATTTGTTCTGCTGCTTGACTAGAGTAATTAAAATCCGTTTCCGTACATTCACTAAGCTAGCGAAGCTACTAGGTTCCCGCTTTGCCGAAAGCGAAGCCGCTGATGTTTTCTTAAGTTAAAAAAATTTGCCCGGTGCCCTCTTCAGATACCGCAGGCATCGCGAGAACAATTTCTCCTGCTTCATTGGAATAATTAAAAGAAACCTTACATTGAATGAGCTAGGAAAGCTATCAGTTATGTTGAAATTCTACATTTAAAACGGGAAATAGAGCAACGATCAAACCACAAATCCAAATGGGTTCGAAAAATGATTCAACTTTAAACGATTAACTTTTAACTGTGACCGATGCATGTTTGTTTACCATTCATCCATCTTGCTTTGGCGACTTGGTGCGTTGGCGCCGTTTTAATTAGTGTTCCAACTTGTAGATTTCAACCCATTTCTATCCCATAAATCGATACACTAGAAAAAGATTTCATAAAAGCGATTTATTACATTTAATTCTACTGATGCTGCAACCTCAAAAAATTCTATTTTCACATTTTCGCGATTCCATGACTTGGTTTAATGCATTCTACAATATCGTCAACATTGTTCAGTTTTATTAGATCGCTGTATGACATGGATTCTTATCTAATCTGTATTGATTCGAATGCTCTTTTTCAGATCTCATTCGATGAAGACGAGATGTTTAAACCAAGATGGATCTGTTTAAACATCGTCGAGAGGAGTTTATTTTGAACTATCAGTGGCGGTTTTTCGCACAGGTGATTGAGACGCTCGCCTCTTGCCTGAAGGTGCCTAAAAACTGCAATTAGATGTACAACGCAATTCCAAGCCGGCGGCAGTTTTGTCATTAGGAAGCAAGAAGAGCCTCGAAATTAGTTTGGGGATGTGGTCTCGTGATGTCGGAATCCGCAGCTGACCATCGTCAAGTTCTTTGAATTCCAGTTCTTTCCAAGAATACTAAGGGTGGAGAGACATTCAACAGCTCTTCGTGTTGATAATATGGGAACTTCCGAGATTATACTAAGAGAAAAATATATCGACATTTTGATGTTAATAATTTATGAACAAGAAACCCAGCAGCATTATGAAATGTTATGTATCCTATCTGGTTAACATTCTTTAAGCAACTCTCATTAACATTTCTTAAGCGACTCTCTTTAAAAATTAATATATCTTAATGTGTTTAACTCTTTTTGGAACTTTGCAGGTGGGAGCCTTGTTTTCACGACTTTTAATGCCTAGCCTGTAAATCTAGTTAAGACATGTAGGCGACTATCGTTCAACTGAAGTTAATCTTCCGTTTTCAAAGTTGCTTCCCCCCAACATTTATCGGTCCCCCACCTGCAAAGACTGCTCATGTTAAATGCATTCATGTTTGTTCTGTGTCTAGCTGGTAAATCTGTTGTAGTTGAGTGAACTAAACAATTTTGTTAATACTCCAGTTTATTATCAGTGCAGGCAGGCAAATGTCGCAGAAATATCTGTTGTTGAATGTTCCATGTTTTTAAGATTGACAGGGTACGGTACCCAAATATTTTATTTTCAAAATTCTGTTGTGTTTTTCGAACCCATATTCAAAATGAATGATTGCATTTCTAGTCGTGTTCTGTTTAGCAAATTATTGCTCAAAAAATGTCAATTATTGGAAACGCGAATTTTTCTGACAATTGAATAGCTTGATATACATTCAGTTTCTCCTGGCAATTTTAGTTTTGGAAAACAATCCATTTCTGAAATTTTAATACGGATTCGCAGCATCTTGAAATTTGGCAAAAAAATCTGTTGCAAAATTGATCTTGTATTTTAAAGGCTATTGCACGTAATGGCGGATTTTCTGTTTATCGGATTAAATTTTTGACATATCAATCTCGCTGACCAAATAATAGTGGAAAGAATTGATATTACAGCAAGCCTTTCTTTGGTTTCTTTGCTTCCAAATAAATTTAAGCTATTTAAATGGGTCACTTTTTGTTCAGCAAATGTAATATGGACAATGTATTCTCCTAGTTAAATATATTTTAACAGAATGTCTGCATCTGCAGACTTAACCGATTTGGTAGAAACATTTCCTTAAGAGACTTGACGGGGGAAGAGACCCCACCGAAGTCTCTTTTTATATCTTAAAGATATTGGATATGGCAAACTAATTTGATTACGGTTTTACAATTGGATACTTCTTATTGAAGACCACAAAATTTGTATTTTAAATGAACTCTTAACTGGTGATTGAGGTTTAGTAGAAAGGTATGCTTGAGACGTATGCTTGCTATATAAAGCCGCTTTGCCTCCAATTGAAGAAAAAAACTTGACAACTAAGTGTCGAATTTGAGGACTACAACATGAGAATCGGCATCACCGCCCACTCCGCAAGTCGTGTTGATGGTAATTGATATGATGATGCATATATCTCGTGTTTGGTGTAGAATAGTCAAATATGATCTTGCAGCAAAAACACAACTCAAACAACCAAATGTAATTTGGTTACATTGCTAACATTCTCAGTCCAAATATTGAAATCCTTTTTTTTATCACTTATGTATTTTGTTGCTTGTAAGGCCAGATCTCTGGAACATAAGACAAATTATTATAAACTAAATAAAAAAAAATTAATTTTAATTGATAGTTTTGAGAATGTGTATTTCTACTGTTGAAATATTTGATTATTTTAAAGGATCAATTACAACTATATAATTAAAGAAACTTTTCTACATTTATCCGACTAAATTTGATTTGTAAAATTTCTCCCTGGATAACCTTTCTGCTTGCCCACATACTTTATGACGAAATTTATTTTGTCGCAATCATTCGATAAATAAATGAAACGGAAGTCTGCATTGTCATAATCTTGTTCGCAAACTAAAGCTATTGTAAATATTGTGGAATTTATGCAATAAAAAAATTCCATATATTTGCATAATTGTCGAATAAGTAGTTTAATTGTTATCTGTCCATAATATTTACTGTTAAAAGCTTGTATGCAAGGATCATGGCATCCGTGTTTTAAGTGTCGAAACTCAAATTTGGAACGAACTCTATTTGAATGTGGTAGTCGGATTTCCAAACCATGAATATTCAGTGAGGATTCTCTTTATGGTTAAGGCTCTAAAATCAAATTTGGTGCTTATATTTGAAGCAGTCGTAGCTGAGCGCGTGGCAAAAAATTATGCTTCTGCTCACAATGTGGAAGACGTTACAAAAAAAAAACTTAACAAAAACATATCCGATTATAATCTCGCCCAAAATAGCGTGTTATAAATAATTATAATAAATTTAACTTATTGCATGCTATATATATATTCGCTACTTTTAATTAAGCTAATTTAATCCTCCGTTAGACGCATTATCTAATAGATATGTAAGCAGAGTGCGTCTATTGGCTGTTTTTTAACGCATTATTATTTGAAATTATCTTGATACTCGCTTACTTTCTAATTATGTCAAATTATTGTAGTTATAAAGGAAAACTATTAAAACTGGATAAACATATCATTGAATAGATTTTATATCCGCTAGATGCATTGTGACTATTTAAGGATCTAATGTAATTGAACTTAAAATGATCCCGACTAACGGAGAATTGAGCCATCTGAAAGTTTACATTATCTGCCAAACTAAGCTATGTATTGTGCATGCATCTAATTTTATATTGTAAATTCCAGTTGCTGAATATTTTGTGAATGCTTAGTAATGTAATTGATTTTTTGCGATGACAAATACTTTTCAATGTGTGTCATGAATTTTCACATCATATTCTAAAATATCTAGCATTAACCATCCATTGTTTGAAATTTAAGGAGAAATTAATTACACCCTGAAATACTAAAGTTTAAATGTCTGATTTTTTTAAATTTAACTATTTCTAGAACACTTTGATCTTTATAAATGAGCTAAATAATATAACAACGCGCATCCATTTATTGCATCCATTTACAAATCTTTTATAAGTCGTATTTTTTGTTTTCCGTAGAAATTGATTATTTTAACGCTTAAAATCATAAATGAAAAATTTTAGCTCTAGTTTTTTTTTTGTAAATATCCATATAATTGTAGGAAAACTAACTGTATTTAATAGAAGGGAATCGTTAGGAGCTTGCTGCTTTTACAGCGGGCTTTCAATAAAGGATGACTGATGGCTGTGCTAGCCAGTCGATCAGAAATCCAGATTTTTTTTTTTAAAAGCATTTGATCGCCATGTCTGATCACCATGGTGATTGATATGCTTTAAAAATAATGCGATGCCTTTACAAAATTATAATTGCATACATTATAATTATTAACGAAATATTGCGGAAATCACTTCCACAATTGAATGGATGCGATGAATGTTAGATAATAGCACAAATTATTTTTAATTGAAGTTTCCTTTCCAATAATGCTATTAAATTTTATATTAAGTGTTATGCGTATTATTAAGTATTTATTAAGTGTTTATATTAAGTGTAGATGCTATTAAGTATTATTATTAAGTGTGTTACAAACTTTTTATTAATGTATTACAAGGTTGAATTTTTTAAATTATTTTCTAATTTTTAGTCTAATTTATAATTCATTGAAAAGGGGTTTATCTTGAAATAAGATTTATAATCTTGAAATCGGATTTTTCTGAAATTGATAATCAGGTGGATACTACTTGTAGGAAATCCAAATTTAGTTATAGTAATCAATTAACTTATGATTAAGTTTTGTAAATAATTGTTTTGTCATCGACAACACATAAGTGAATAAAATTTCAATATTCTAGCACACCAGGAAATGAATAAAAAATCGATTACAAAATTTCATCTTAAATTAATTTGTTTCATGTTGGTAAAATGTGTAAAAAATAATGGTATTCTGAATGATCGTTCTTCTAAAATACGTAAAATTGGTAGACAATTTTGCATGTTATTTACTTAATCAAATTTCATAAAATTTTCTCGGTGAAATGATTCTTTCAAATGTTAAGTAATAGTTGGAACATTTCGTTTGAAATTCACAATGCCATTATAGTAATATGTAAAAATTTATTGTCAATGTCATTAAATGTTTCTAAACAATTGTTTGAACGTTACTTTTAGTTTACTAATGAATATTTTACCATCTGTATAGATTTTCTATTTCAACTAAATGTATTGCCTTTAAATTTAAATTGATCCTGGTAGAATTTTAAATATTATCTTTTTCTCAGTCTCTGTATAACAGATTTGCAAATAAAGTCTTATTTCGTTAACTTGCTGCATTTAATTTTCAGTTTGTAAGCTTCATTATTTATGCAAACACCTGCACGAAGAAAGTAGAATCGCAAAGTAGGCAGATGTGAAATGTTCATTTGCAGGTTTTTTCATGAAAACCACGATAACTTCAATATATTAGAATTTCAAAATGAATGTTAAACGAATAAATATTTGTTTCGAATCCTTTCCTGAAATCATTTCGAGTCGTTTTGTTAATTTGAGCAATAGATCGCTATGATTTATAATCTGCAATAGTTAACATACCGACAACAGATTTTTTAAAAATCAAAACTGCTCTTTTAACCTAACGGTATTCACAAGGACACGAAGAGCGCAATTCCGACTGCAAGCGTGAGCTGAAGGCTTTTTTAAAATTAAAGTATTTTTCTCTTCCCCGGGGCTGCACCAAAAGTGATCTAATGATGCAAAAATAAAATTAAAAAGTTGCTAGTAAACTTGGAATATAAAGAGTTGATGTCCAGTGTTGTCCTAAAGCAACACATTCTATTTTGTCTTCTAAAACGTTGAGAATAAGACTGAAGCTCTAATGTCTGTTGTTGAAAATAGGATACATGCTGAATTTTAAATCGATTTACAGAATATAGATGGCAACTTGAGTGCTAATGAAAAATGTTTTTCACTTGAGGCTTCATCTTTTTAGCTTTGTACGTTTGAGAATACAATATTCTCAATGCTGAAGGAAATTACTTATCCGTATTACTAGTTCTTAAAATTCATCTGTGTGTTATATTATAGAATTTTATCGAGGAAATTTTTTTCGCAACTAAAAACCAGTATTGCCGATTCGTAACAAACTGTTTCTTAGCCGTAAACCGTACTTAAATTGGTTCAGTTATATTAAGGTCCCGTTTTGAAGCAACACGAGGGCTATTTTGGGACGGACCTCGTCATTTTGAACCGCGGTCAGATGAAGAGGACGACACCCGAGCTGGCACCCCCTCTCCAAACTTCCACGCCACACCAGCGGGAGGACGTTTGACCACTACGTATGATTTAACGTGCAACAGGCCCCATACACGGCGGATCTTCAGTGGAATCGGGTTTCGAACCTGGAACCCTCCGGCCCGAAAGCCGAGACCTTACCAACCGTACTTGAAACAAAATAGGACTAAGTATTTTTCCCATGTTTTATTCAACAAATGAAAGTCAAAAAGTTTAAAATCAATTTTTACAAAATCTGGCATTTAAGTGTTAATATATTAGGCCGCGGTGGCCTAGTGGTGAGATCTCGGCTTTGGGGCCGGAGGGTTCCAAGTTCGAAATCGGATTCCACTGAAGATCCGCCGTGTATGGGGCCTGTTGCACGCTAAATCGTACGTAGTGGCCAAAATTCCTCCCATTGGTGTGGCGTAAAAATACCCACACTGGCCCGGCCTGCCCAAAAAGGGTGCAAGGCCGGTAGAGGACCAGCGGGGAGAGCTCCACCAGCATGTGGAGGACGGGATTTATTGGGTACAATACAATGATACAGGCATTGCCCGAATAGGGGCAGTAATTTTAAATACAAGAGAGCTGGGAGTGTAAACATAGTTCGACCCACCTCGATGGGGAGAAAATAGCTTGATTTACTGCTCGGGTAAACAAGAAACAGTAAAAATATATAAAAATAGAAAAGTATTGAAAAAGAAAGACAAATAAACACAGAAAAAGCAGTAAAAATCAGATATATAAAGTCAAATATTGAAACCCCATAGTATAAAAACAAAACATACAAAAACAATATTACACATCAAATGACACATAAAACACAAAAACTGTACCAAACATAGAATTAAAAATACATAAATTATTAATAATAATAATTACTTCTGAGATAGAGAGGAATAAATTCCGTTAGTCAACGGTAAAGCACGTCCCGCGTATAAGGGAATATCAAATTATCAATTACAGAATGCTTTTTTGAGTAAAACTGCGCAAGTTAATAATTACTTTATGCATTGGGGGCCGCGGTGGCCTAGTGGTAAGGTCTCGGCTTTGGGGCCGGAGGGTTCCAGGTTCGAGACCCGATTCCACTGAAGATCCGCCGTGTATGGGGCCTGTTGCACGTTAAATCATACGTAGTGGTCAAACGTCCTCCCGTTGGTGTGGTGTGGAAGTTTGGAGAGGGGGTGCCAGCTCAGGTGTCGTCCTCGTCATCTGACTGCGGTTCAAAATGCCGAGGTCCGTCCCAAAATAGCCCTCTTGTTGCTTCAAAACGGGACGTTAATATAACTAAACTGAATGTTAATATAAGTAACTGTCAATTGAGTTGCATTACTCTTCCGGTGATAGAGTGTGATGTTAATGTGGAAACAAATTCGAATCATTATGGTTAAGTTGAAGACGATTCCAATATTTCTTAAAAAGTATAGTACGAAATGATGAGAACCTTATTTAGAATATTTTAGACAACAAATTCCTCCGATAAGCAGGATTTCAGATTGTAAGGAAACAAGCTTAGAAACATCGAAAACACCAAACCGTCAGTTGCTAGAAATGTGGATGGATCTGTTTTCTATCTTGAAAGAAATATTTTCCCTACAGGAAAGAAATTATATTACATAACTACGAAAGTACAAAATATTGTATGAAAAAAATTGCAACCGCTCATTTTTGTAATTAAACCTATCATTCGGTTTTAAACATAGTTTAAATGTCTTTTGATAAAACACTTTATGGCATTTTCTTGTGAATGTCTGGTTATGCTCATGAAATATTGTGCAGGACAGCCTAGAAAATGAGTCGGTCATCCGCACACTTCCACTTTCTCTGTTTCTCCTTGCTAAAGTGGAACTGTTTGGGAGAAACAAATTTGGGTGTGTTTATTCGTATATACCAAGCTTCAAATTTCTGTTTGAACTTCAGATTGCTTTGCTTGTTTGTTGGTTTGAAAGAATTTTTCTCCGCTGGTTTGTTTGATGCTTTCTTATGCAGCATTCCATTCTCTCGATATAAATGCTTTTTGCAGCAAAAATGGCCGCGGTGGCCTAGTGGTAAGTTTTCGTCTTCGGGGCCGGAGGTTCCAGGTTCGAAACGGCCGCGGTGGCCTAGTGGTAAGATATCGGCTTCGGGGCCGGAGGGTTCCAGGTTCGAAACACCCGCGGTGGCCTAGAGGTAACGTCTCGGCTTTGGGGCCGGAGGGTTCCAGGTTCGAAACCCGATTCCACTGAAGATCCGCCGTGTGTGGGGCCTGTTGCACGCTAAATCATACGTAGTGGCCAAACGTCCTCCAGTTGGTGTGGCGTGGAAGTTTGGAGAAGGTGTCGTCCTCGTCATCTGACCGGGGTTCAAAATTACGAAATCGTCCCAAAATAGCCCTCTCGTCGTTTCAAAACGGGACGCTAATATAACTAACACTTGCAGCAAAAATAGGATAGAATTCTCATTCCGATTTGTTTCTCTGGATGCTCTTTGTTGTCTATTCAATCGAAACGGCAATGACATTGAGCCGTACTGACGTTTACTATCAAATATTTCGTAAGAATTCAATTCTCGCCTGCTCCAGGCAAGGGAAGTGTTGATGCCACGGGCGCTGGGAAGACAAAACCTTAATCCGATTGCGACACTTTTTGAAGCCAATTTTGATAATGGGAAGTAAAAATAAAACCAGGAAGACATTTACACTTGGCACTGATGACAACTGAAGGCAGAAATATCACGAGCCCCGGACGCCGCTGACCTGACCATCGTGCATTTAGCTGATCAGTTTGCAAATTTTGCTTGGCCTTAACCACTTGACAATCTTCTTTGCTATCTTTTAATAAGATCATCTCTTCTGTTTTGAAAAGGGGCTGTCGTTTTCATTCATCTCGGAAGTTACATAATACTTGAGATGTTTTTAGATTCTCCGTAATTTTTGTCTAAAATTATAAAGCTAATTAATGATTAAATTTTACTTTTAAGACTAAAAATATGATAATTCGATGTACGAATATTCTTGGGCTTTTAAATTAAGCGTCTAATAAGATAAATACTAACAAATATTCTATATATGCATTTTCATATTTCTTGCAGTTTTGGGGAAACGTCGAAATTTTAACTATTATAAAATGCCCCAGATTACTGGGGGGCCAAACGTCCTTCCGCTCGTGTGGTGCGGAGGTATGGAGAAGGGATGCCAGCTCAGGTGTCGACCTCGTCATCTGATCGAGGTTCAAAATGACGAGGTCCGTCCCAAAATATCCCTGGTGTTGAATCAAAACGGGACGTTAATATAACAAAACTAAACTACATGAAAGTCGTAGATTACTGCATTCAGAATGAAATCCCCCCGTTCAATAATTCTCCAAGTAATACAGAGTGTCCGAGAATCGTTGCACACTTTTCAGAAAATAATAATAACTAATTGCTTAAATTACGATTTTTTTTAAAAATGAGAGCGCATTAAAATTTTTTCCAGATAGTTACGCCACCGAAACGGCGTGTTACCTAAGTTTTTCTTTAACTTGAATAGCTTCTCTATAACTGCCCTATCAGCACAAGATGTTGTACAATATTGCTACGATATCCTCACGATATTGTGCGGTATTCAGAATATCGAATAACATCGTGAGGATATCGTACAATATCTTGTGCTAATAGGGTGCTGTTCTGTTTTACAATGTAATGTCCTGTAATCACAATCAAATATTCAAGATCGCATTTGGCCATCCTCAAAACTTTCATACGATCTTACTTCGCCTAATAATCGGTCAAAGTCGTATTTTTTGAAATCTTTTAACAGCTCACTTCCACTGTTCTGACCTCCCGCTTTTAACGATGGTATCACACTGCTGCAGGAATGACATCCTCCAGATCTCGACAGTTTGAGGAATGAAGTGAGAAGAGTGCTGATCACTTTATGTTATCGACAAAAGTTGCAAGAACCCACTGGTATTTTACCTGTAACCAAAAGTCGTCGACAAACGTCTTTCAACACAAAAGTTGCAGACAAATGTTTGTAGCACTCGGTATAAACGTGGCTTAATGATTTCGTGCGACATAGATGAACGCGTTGATGGCGGTATGCCAGTTTGAATTCCACGTGGCGCGGCGGACAGGTCTCGATGAGATCTTCCGGTCAGTGCAAAAGGCCGCGGTGGCCTAGTGGCAAGGTCTTGGCTTTGGGGCCGGAGGGTTCCAGGTTCGAGACCCGATTCCACTGAAGATCCGCCGTGTATGGGGCCTGTTGCACGTTAAATCATACGTCGTGGCCAAACGTCCTCCCGTTGGTGTGGCGTGGAAGTTTGGAGAGGGGGTGCCAGCTCAGGTGTCGTCCTCGTCATCTGACCGTGGTTCAAAATTACGAGGTCCGTCCCAAAATAGTCCTCGTGTTGCTTCAAAACGGGACGTTAATATAACTAACTAACTAACTTCCGGTCAGTGCGCTTTGTCGATAGCATGGTCTTTCGTCCGCCATGTCACACACTGTTCGATGGTACTCACCTGGCATCCAGCACGCGTAACAATAAAAAGCGGAAGCCTCGCGGTAAGGTCTCTACTCCGAGACGCATATTTACGGATCCTACTATGGTTTGGATTGAGGTCGCTTTTCATTGGCTCTCAGCGTCATGTGACTTCGCTTGCTTCTGAATGATGTCATAGGAACGCTCTTAGTTTGGATCTTTCGATTTTTGTCTTGGCTATTGTATCATGTAGAAACCAAAATTATCTTAAATTCATCGTTCCCTTTAGAAATATCCAAATAATCGCAATTAAAAGATAATTTTGGTTTTTCCTTGATACAATAGCTAAGACAAAATTCGAAAACCAAACTAAGCGCGCTCCTATGACATCATTCAGAAGCAAGCGAAGTCACGTTCCGCTGAGAGCCAATGAAAATCGACCTCAATCCAAACCATAGTAGGATCCGTAAATATGCTTCCGAGACTGAAGAATTTCGGATTCAAAACCCGATTCCACCAAGTATCCAATATGCAGATAGCCTGGCTCATGCTAAATAAGAGTCGGAAATTTTGGGAGAGAAACTTCCCATTTTCAATCTCAACCCTCTACATACGTAACCCACGCCGACCGACTCACCCAAAGGGTTTAGATTCAGGAAGGATCGACGGGTAATCTCAACCCTCTGATTCCTAAGGCCATTGAAATAAAGGGACCTCAAAATGAAGGAACGTCCGAGCTCCTCTAACCAAGATAAGGGAAATTAACTTTCCCCCTCAAAAACCGCATAGACAGTCGGCATTGTCCGAGTTGTAAGAAAACTCCCCTCTTCCCCAAACACATCTGGGTGAGCCACTCTAACGAAGAAAGCACGCGCAGAGGGTGTGAAATTAATCACACTTAGCGTAAGGGGGTGGAAATTTCAGAGTGACATTCGGACGGCTATCGTCTTTTGCTTGAAGGGACGTATGAGACGGTCTCGCACGATAGAGTTAAGCAAGTACCCAACTATTAACCCTTAAATACCCAATTTTAAAAAAAAAATTATTTGAAAATGTTTTTAACCATCATTTCTTGAATAAAACATGGGAATAGTACTTTACAAAATCCTATTTGGTTTTAAGTACGGTTTATGGCTAAAATACAGTTTTTCATCAATCGACAACACTGGGGTTCAGCTGAGAAAAAAATTTCTTTGATAAAATTCTATAATATTAAAACTCATATGGTTTTTAAGAAATAATAATAAGGATGAGGAATTTCCTTCAACATTGTAGGATAAAATATGGTATTCGCAAGGGTACAAACAAAGCTAAAAAGATGCAGCTTCAAGTGAAAAGCATCAATTTATTTTTTCATCAGCACCCATGCTGCCACCTATGTGTTATAAACTGATTTTATAACATTTTGAGTACGTATCCTATTGGTAATAACAGGCATTAGAGCTTCAGTCTTATTCTCAATATTTTAGAAGACAAAATTGTGTATGTTGCTGAAAGGCAACACTGGGCCTTTAAGGGTTAAATTTGTATAAGTTGTGAACTGAAAATTTGATCAAAAATGCCATTGAAGATCAACTCTATACCCTTAAATTTTAATAAAATCTGTAGAGAACTGTTTATCTGTAGAAATCTGTAGAGTTCTGTTTATCTCGTAAATAGAGAATGTTTTGTATTCGAAAGTTGAATTTTAATGTGCCCTTATTTCTTTACGGACTAGTTGGAAATTCAATTCTTTAACCGTGCAAAATGTACCGATTCAGTTTTGCTCAATAACAAGTAAAGCTTTCTACTTTTAATTATAAGTATGTTGTAACATGATACTTCCAAACGTTGTAGATTTCCCGAATTTAAGTTATATGAATTCGAAAGATTATTTATGGAAAATACTCGTAGTTTGAATACCTGCATACCTAACATTAGTGAAATTTGAGTTTAGCATATAGAAGATTTTTTTGGCTTCGTGTATTTAGAATAAATAGTGAGTTATTACATTTCATATGTTACGAGAAATGAAATACATGTTATTGAAAATATTGCGAATGTAATCAACTGAATAAGTGCTTCGTTAAAGATCACACAGAAAAGAAGATATCCTTAGAAATCAAATATCGGAGGGCGGGAAATGTTTATGATTTATAGTATTAAAAGGTATGCATGCGTATGTTGTCTTTCTTAATGTTTGCTGTATGTTTGGATATCATAATTTCGGCAGAGAGGGTAAATTATTTTACAAACTTTAGTTTCTTTTGGATTTTATTTAGGATTTTTGCCTCTTGATTTTTCAAAATGTTTCTCGTTTAGCTGTTGGACAGAATTCAGGCCACAAAGGGTATCCTTTTGATTTGTATCTTACCCTTGACAGAAAATTTTGTCCATTTTAGAACTCCTATGGCGAGTGGTCTTCGAAAACGTTCGTCATTCGTTTCCTTCAATTTTGAATAATCTCTTTTAAATCCTAAATTCTATTTTATATGTTTTAAATATTAATTGTTGTAATTTTTTGTTGGGGCAATAAATTGATGCTGTTGCGTTGGCCACGCAGAAAGGTGTATTGTCATCGTTTTTTGTTTAAATCTTCTGTTTCTTATTTATAATTTTTTTACCTTTTCATTTATATTTCTATTATTTGGATTTAAAGCATTCTTTGAGTTCTGGTTCCATTTTTTTGTTATTTCGCAATATTTTTCTAAATATTTGGTGGTTTTTTGTAATAAAATACGAGTATTTCTTCATTAATTTGTCATTTTCTGAGTACATTGCTACCATTTTATTACTTAGAATATGGTTTATATATTGATCAGAAGGTTGATAACGAAATGCCATCGACTCCTAGGTAAAATTTCTATATAACTTGGAGTGATAACATTATCACTCGAAACTGGAAAACTGTAGTTACAAGCGGTAGATGTTTCTTAAAGAGGTTTGTTGTTAAACGATTTTTCAAAATTACTGGTAAAAGTCGATTTACAATTAAAAATGAAATCTACTGTCCAACCTTTTTGGAGTCAGTAATGTATCAGAATGAAATCATACGCAAGAAAAGAAATAATTTTTCCCGTGCTTTTTTAAAAAATTAGTAATACTAATCATTCTCTATAGAAAAAAGAATAAGGTAAAAATTCTAAGCATTAGTTTAGTAAACCAGCGGGAGTGGTCTCCCCTAAACTTTCTCGTATACTTCTCGAAAAAGGTGCTGTTTTCCCTCCCCCCGCGTGGATAAAAAAATTCGAACCTATTGTAACCCAGGATCCAATGACTATCAGAAAATATTTAGGTAAAAAATCAAATTTAAAGAGATGCATTCCGATTAAATGCGTACCGATTTCTACTCTTTCTTGGCTCAAGGACAATCTTTCCGCGTGCACAGATTGCTACCAAGTACGCATGCGCATGGAGAATCGGATGAAAACAAAAGCGCCAAGCAGGAGTCAATAAATATCGTGCACAGAAGATTGCGTTATATACGCATGCGCGTGGAAACAGCAGATTCGTTGGAGATGCGATTATACAGACCGACAGACAGGCAACCCTTTGACAGATTTGGCCCAAACTTTTATACGGACCTACATTCATGACGATAAAACTGTGTACCGAATTTTATCCATCTAGCTATTCAAGTTTTTGAGTTATAGTGTTCGCATAACTTCGGACATACAGACAGACTTCCCGTTGACGGCTTTTGTCCAAAATTTGATAGAAACCTACAAATTATGTTTAAAGACCACATACCAAATTTCATCACCGTAGCTCTAATAGTTTTCGAGTTATCGTGTTCACAGCCAGACACACAGACATAATTCCAAAATTGAGTTTTTCGGACTCAGGGAGGTCTAAAACGTGGAGATCCGTCAAAATCTCGAGTTCGAATTTTTTGACGTTTACAATACTTTCTCTTTGTATACTTCGTATACGAGAAAGTAAAAAATCTATGTATTTAATGCATAAAACATACTTTATGCCTGTTGGATTATGTAATAAATGTATTCCATATTTCTAAGAAAGCTGTCAGTGGATAATTGTGATGAGGCCAATCTGATTGCCATTTGTTTATCTTCTCTCCTTTATATATAAAGGCCCTCTTAGAAGTGTGGACTACCTTATTTGCTGATGCCCACATGGCCATTCTAAGAAGTTCAGATACTGGTCAATGAACTAAAAACTTTGATTCAATATTTTATTTCACCCCCTTTTGTCCGAATTACAGTGCATATTTGGTCAGGCATCGATTCTACAAGTCGCTGAAGTTCATTTAAGTCCAGAGAAAACCAGGAGTTCTACAACTAATATTAAGGGCCTCTAAACTTGTTGGCACTGAAGATTGCTGATGGATATGTCTTTCCAACACTTTCCAGGAATTTCTTATGGAATTCAGATATGAACTTTACGATGGTCAGGGTAGATGTTGGAACTCATCGTATTAGAATAAAATGTCCTACGACACTTCTAAGATATCTTCACGATATTCTGGGGCACTCGGAGTTTCGAGAAACATCGTAGAAATATCGTAAAAGATCTTGGGCTAATAGGGAAGAGACACGTCCACAAAAGCACCGGAGGAGTTCCTGCACAGTGAATGATGGCATTTCACATGTGGGGTAAAAATACAACATGGCAGGGTGGATTTGATTGGCAAGAATGTTCATGGAATACTTGGATGACACATTATCTTCCAGAAACAGAAGAGAACCAATGACAAACCAGCATAAAACACCCGACACCATGATGCATCCACCAGAAATTTAGTGGAACTCACGTGGTCCACATGATCGCTGTTGGGAAATTCTGCATTTCAAGCTAAGAAGCTTGCATCTTTTCTAAATTGTCTCTCGTACCTTTATTCTAAGATTTGAAGCATTCTTTCTTTAATTTAATCACTTCACTTGACATCCATTTTTAACAGCTATTTAATCGGAATCGTATGACGTTGTCTATCCGATTCCCGCAGCTGATATGTCGATGATTATTGGAGTATATATACTTGTCTCTACTATGTCAGAAGAAGAGGGAAAGAGGAGAAGGAGAGAGACCTACGGTTCTCTAAGCATTCTCTTCTCGGAGAGATTTCAGCTGTAAGCTGTTGCTTTATTATAAGATGTGATATGTAAATATGTTCTTAAATGTGGTCGTCTAATAAATGTCTATTTTAAATCATACGATTCGTCATTTCTAAAAATGCTCCATCTCATAGAAATTCCACTGCATGCAATAAGCCAGGACGCTTTTAGCTTATCCAGCAGCTCTTCGTAATTAGTATTACTCAAGCTGCCTGTCTCTACTTTACGAGACTAACGAGTGATATTGGCAAACTCTCTTCCTGTGCATAACAATCGCCTTCCAAACAGATATGCACAAAAGCTTATGGCATTTTAATTCATCGGCCAATGCGAGTAGGAATGATACGCGGGAGTGACGGCGACTGGTGCATTCCCCTTCAGCTGTTTATAAAGGTTTGTTTTGTTTTAGACCCTCACGGACCAGCCTACCCAATCTGGTGTAAGGCCTGCAACGGTCGGTGGGGAGACAACAAGTTAAATCTATATTTATATACTATGGCCTGAACAGGGGCAGTGATAAAGCGTAGTTGCTCAATGACCCAAACAAGTGTGGAGAAGGACTAGTCACAAAATGCTCAACCCACCTAGTGTGGGAAGTACTAAATTGAGAAGCTATGTTTGGCTTAATGCTAGCTTCTTGCAGAAAAAATTTCCCAATTATCATTTTGAATCCATTTCAAATAGTTCTTATCCCTTGAGAAAGTGGACTAGAATGGATTCCTTGCTTGTTTTTAGTTTCTTCGCTTAACTCTGAGTTTATTTTTATTTTTTTGGCTTGAGTTCCAGAGAACTAAATTACAATGCAAAGACTCCCACTTTATATATAAAAGCATAAATTACTATATACATAAAATACTTACAATTTGTTAGGGCGAAGAAGTATATCGGAAGAAGCATAAAAGCAAATGCAGTAACCAGAAATAATAGACAGTAACAAATAATAATTAAAGATAATAAGTAAAAGATATGAATCTAAAGCCAATAAATGAAACACCAAATAACACTTCCATAGTAACACTAAGAAACATTAAAATAGACCAGAAGACATTAAAAAAAGAGAACCAATAGCCCCAGAGCCCAGAAAGCCATATATCCAGGACTTTTTAAGAATCCAAGATGATCCAGTGCGGGGGTGGGGGCACAAGTAGTGGAGGAGGCCCGGGTCTCTAAGTTTAAGATTCGCCGCGATTTTTAACTCTAAGGACCCTATTTCTCCAGTAATCTAATAATAGACAACTTCCTAACCAGGTCCCTGGACACAGCGCTCTGAATACAGATTTAAACACCTTTAAAAACCAAATCAACAATAAAATCAGGCATTAACACGAGCTAAAAACCGTACCGACAAGAACACTCAATACCGTGTCAACCAAGTCAAAAACACTTTCTTAAAAACTGTGGTATATGTTGAAAACACTCATCATCATCCTCTTCGCATCAGCAGAGGGATCCTTAGCTGATAGACCCATCAGATCTGGTAGTCAAATTAATTAAGATGGTCAAAAAGGTTGGAGTCCGTGAGAGACCCATACGTCGAGAAAGATGGAGAATTGGGGGTCTATTCTGGTACCCCCGGTTGGGTTGGGAGATGGATTGGGTTCCGTTGTTAACGTGTGGAACCCAACCCAACCCAACCGGGAGTACCAGAATAGACCCCTTGGTCAGGGAATGGACCTTATGCACAGTTTGGGTTCGAGAGTATAGAAAAACAGCTGTGGCGGGATAAAAAAGTGAACGCCTATTCTTTGCTATGTGTAATCCGCATGTAAATTGACGAATAAAATATGAATTTAAATTTTTACCTTCGATTTTTTTAGCGAAGTATTTCGTCAGAATATTTTATCGATAAAACTGATTTATCTATCATAGTCGATTAAGGACGATTGTTTGTAATCTTTATTGCTACAGAAATAAGACAGTGGTTCGTGCAACGATGCATTCTTGTGTATTGTCACAACTCGAAATAAGTGAATTTTTGCTTTGTATGGAAATAGTTTCTTTTACTTTTTTAAAAACTGATTTCTTCTGTGTTGATTATATACTTTTTGTAACACTTGATATAGATACGTTTCATGTAAAATTCGCTTATAATATATATTGTTTTATAGAAAATCAAAATTTTTCCTTAATAGTATATATTTCTGACAGTTTTTTTTAATTTTATGATTATTGCCTATAAAACAGGTTTTTGGATAAAAATAAAATATTAGTTTTAATACATAAGAATCGCAGGCCCTCTTTTATTAACTCAATTTGTTGTCGACTGAAATTTTATTAAATTTTTTTTCTTCAATCTTTTAACGAAGTATTTCGGCAGAAAATTTTATTGCTATAAATTATCTCTCTAATGCCGTCGATTTAGGACTGTTTGTTGTGATCTTCATCCCTTCAGAAATACGATATGCTTCGTGTGACGAAGCTTTCTTTTATATTTGTAACTCTCTATACATAATCTTTATCTCTGAATTTTTTTTTTCAAATATATTTGAGTTTCAATATATTTCACATTAATTGAATAACTGATTATGGCTATTTGTCATTATTTCTGAAAAAATGGTTATTTTAGCTTGCTATGCATTCTATTCGAACTCCGATCAGCCGTTTACGGCGTCCCACAGTCACGTGACTATGACGACACTTGCATTAGGTCCATGCCAGACACTTACTGACAGATGAGCGCTGACGCCGAAGAAGGGGGAGGGGGAAGAGAAAGCAGTGTAAGGACTTTGCTTTGGGCTGCTAATCTTTGCCCCCTCTTGATTCTGAGCCACCACAAAGCCAGAGGGGAGATTAATTTAAACTGCTTGTGTAGTACTTCTCTGTACATTTGCATATAACGAGGGCTAGAGGCATTGCCAAGATTTGTACTGCAGATACGTTGATGATCTCATAGTTCCCATCGATATGAAGAATGAAAGATCTGGGTTCTCCATTGTTCGTCGAACTAACATTGCCAATAGAACCGATCGATACTGCAGGTTACAAAAAAGAATATGCAATATTTATCTTTTATTGGTGTCTTTCATCCCTGATTGCTGAAGGTGGATGACTTTTTCTTCCTAGGCAGCTTTTTGCATACGAGACGTGCGTGTTTATCAGTGGCGGCTCGTCCATTGGGGCTGCAGAGCTACAGCACCCCCTGAATTTTTTTTGAATTTGTATTTTCGTTGTTAATCTTATTCACTCACTTTTTCACTCTCAGAGTTCCACAACTTACGAAAATGCAAAAAAGTAATAAAAATTGAAAAGAAGACGGAAAATGAATCAACATGTAAGAGAGAAGTGGACCTGCAAAGTACTCTGCCCCTGCCCAAAAAAATTCGTTCAGTGCGCAGAAAATCCGGAGAGAAAAAGCAACCCTTTCTCCCTTTAACTTAGACGGGATATGGGCTGCCAGGCGAGCAGCTCTGGCTTGCGCGGAGCCAACTGAACTAGAAAAGATGCTCTTTTTAAATTTATTTTTCTTTTTTTCCTCATTCCCATACCAAGTGGTAGTCTCATTGCCTGTTTATGGGTTTTAGTTTCAGTCTGTGTTGCGTCGATAGAAACGCATCCGGTTTATTGATTATTTGCTTTCTCTTGATAGAAGGTTAGATTTCTTTAGAAGAAGATATTCATTTTTGGAAGAGTAGGCGAGGAGGGAAGTGTGTATGTAGAGATCTGCTTTTTTTTGTCGTCAGCTGAATCGTCACATCAACATTCACTTAACTTTCTGTTAGTAAAACTAGTATTTAAATGTCCTATATGCTGGTTATTTGATTTGCTTGAAAAGAAAAAATTTCATATCTTGTTTCAGAATTTAAAAATTTGGCCTACTGAAAGTTAAAGTAGCTTTTTAAAAATGCATTCTCTTGATAAATGTTATCTTGCAGCCCTCCCCGTTCCTGAGCTCACGAGTCGCCACTGGTGTTTAGTTAATTCGTGTTTAATTTTATCTGCTTCCTTCTTAGTTTAGCAGAATGCTCCTTAATTGACCAGAAACTAATGTTTTATTTGAAAGTTGC
>BGPR01000761.1:52730-62744 GCA_013235015.1 Araneus ventricosus
CGATATTCCGAATGCCGTACAACGTAAAGATACATATAAATATTGTAAGGCTTCTTGTGCTAATAGGGTCTGTTTTAAATTCTCGTGTTCAGACAGACGGATAGACATAAATCCAAAATTGAGTTTTTCGGACTCGGGTCTCAAACGTGGAGATTCATCGAAATAACGAGGTCGAATTATTTGACGATTATAGTGCTTTCTCTTTATCATATACGTATATCTTTATATATAAAAGGCAAATACCATGACTCACTCATCACGAAATCTCCCAAACCACTGGGACTAGAAACTTGAAATTTGGCGGGCGGTTGCTTCTTAAGGAGTCGGTGCTCACTAAGAAAGGATTGTTCGAAACTTTAAGTACAATTTAAATTAATTAAAATTACTTTAAATTTTAACGTTTTTCCGGAATAACTTCGGATCCATTTATCGCAAACAACCCATTTTTACGTCATCTTAAAGATAAACCAGCGAGAGTGGTCTCCCCTAAACTTTCTCGTATACTTTCTAAGTGGAGATTCGTCAAAATCTCGAGTTCGAATTTTTTTGACGATTACAATACTTTCTCTTTGTATACTTCGTATACGAGAAAGTAAAACAAAAAAACAAACAAACCTGAAATCAAATATCTGTTGCCACGTTTCAAAAAAATATTTCTTTGAAGCAGGTGCGATAAAATAGGCAGTGCAATGAATACTAAAGCGAAAATTCTGCTTTGGAATTGAATTCCCAAGAAAACAATTTATACTACCACAACCGTAACAATTGCAAAAGCATGTGAATGAAAGATTTGCTGAAATAATGAGATCGGTTTGGTTTACAACAATAAAAAAAATTGTTAACAATTGATGTTTGAAAACATTATTTATTGTTGTAAATAAAATTTACAACAATAACAGATTGCTACCAATACGCATGCGCATGAGAATCGGATTAAAAGAAATTGAATATGCAATTTGAACGCCTCTTTTTGACGGATTTGGCCCAAACTTTTATACGGACTTACATTCATAACGATAAAACTGTGTACCAAATTTTATCCATTTAGCTAATCAAGTTTTTGAGTTATAGCGTTCACATGACCGCGGACATAAAAATAGACAGACTTCCCGTTGACGGATTTTGTCCAAAATTTGATAGAAACCTACAAATTATGTTTAAAGACCACATACCAAATTTCATCCCCGTAGCTCTAATAGTTTTCGAGTTATCGTGTTCACAGACACACACAGACAGACAGACAGACAGACACACACACACAGACAGACACACACACACAGACATAATTCCAAAATTGTGTTTTTCGGACTCATGGAGGTCTAAAACGTGGAGATTCGTCAAAATCTCGAGTTTGAATTTTTTGACGATTACAATACTTTCTCTTTGTATACTTCGTATACGAGAAAGTAAAAAATGGCTTTTCAATTACACTAATTTTATTTCCATGCGACATTTCGTTCAATTTTAATTAATGTTTCAAAATGTTTTAAAAAATGAATTGCAAGAATGTTTTTATTGTTGTAAATAAAATTCAAACCCTCTCATTATTTCAGCAAGGTAGGTTTTTGCAATCCCTAGTGACGATTAATCGAAGTTTTAATGTACATTAATATCTATTTTTTATGAATTAAAATCTAATTTTTAGTTCTCTTTCATTTAACTTCCGATTTCATGAATAGCGTTATTGGTTACTACCAATTTCTAGAAAGGCAATCCCGATAATATTCTATTCACTCCAGAAAACATTTTTTTCCCTTGTTCAAATTGTTCCATTTATTTTTACTTTCTCGTATACGAAGTATACAAAGAGAAAGTATTGTAATCGTCAAAAAATTCGAACTCGAGATTCTCCACGTTTTAGACCTCCCTGAGTCCGAAAAACACAATTTTGGAATTATGTCTGTCTGTGAACACGATAACTCGAAAACTATTAGAGCTACGGGGATGAAATTTGGTATGTGGTCTTTAAACATAATTTGTAGGTTTCTGTCAAATTTTGGACAAAATCCGTCAACGGGAAGTCTGTCTGTCTGTATGTCTGTCCGAAATCATGTGAACACTATAACTCAAAAACTTGAATAGCTAGATGGATAAAACGTGGTACACAATTATATCATCAGGAATGTAGGTCCGTGTAAAATTTTGGGCCAATTCCGTCAACGGGTTGACCGTCTGTCGGTCTGTATAATCGCATACCTGTATCTTATAAGCCCTTTGGCTTAGATAAATAAAACTTGATATCGCGGATGCTAACATTAATTATAGATCTGTGCCCAATTTTCATCTCAATCGGTTGAAAAACAGGTGTTCAAATTGCATATTTAGTTCAAAATGCACATTACGACTGTGTGTTGGCGAGCGTTTCGCTTATTTTATTTAAGTGAGTATGGTTGGCGTTTGACCTTGGCGGAAATTGAAGGGAGCCGCTAACACGCGCTTCGGAAATTATAGCAATCCCCAAAACGAAACTTCGTTTTGACACAGATGGACTCCTGTGATTAACCAGAGGTGTAGTGAAATGTTGTGCGATATCTATAGTAAGATTTCGTACTCAAAAACGTTAAATAAAGTTGTAGTACCTCAGCGCGCGTAACAATTGCGAACATACGCAATTTTTTTTGCAAAATATTAAGTTTTTTTGGAATTCATAAATTTTATATGTTTCATTGTAAATTACCATTCATAATTTTTTTTTCAAAATAACCAGGCCTTGGGTAAATACCCCAAAAAATATTTACCTACTAACTGGGTGTTCACCCACCCCACATTACTGGTCGTATGCGAGAAAGTTTCGGGGAGGTCACTCCCGCTGGTTTTATTATCCACGTGTTTTTATAAATTAAAATCTAATCTGTTTTTTTACATCCTCGCTTTTTTAACTTTCGATTTCACGAATTGTATCACTGGCTCTTACGAGTTTGTGAGAAACGCGATTCAGCTTTTGTTCCATTTGCCCCTGAATACATTCTTCTTCCTTCATACAAACTTTTCCATTTACTTTTATTACCCGCATTTTTCTTCTGCCGCAGTTGCAGCCAACCACTTTACTTTAGAACACAGAAAAGGGGATGCATAGCCAGATATGGGTCTTTTCTCCTCAAATATGGCAACCCTCCTCGTAAGCAAGCCACCGACCGAAAGAAAGAGGAAGACAAGTTGATGTTAGCGCCTGTCGTATGACTTTCCCTTTGTGCGTCTCAGCGGTCAGTGATAAATTTGTGCCATGAATCGGCGGTGACCTTTGGTTCCATGTCCCCAAGAACGAGACTCGACCCTGGATTTAGAATAAGGTTCCGAATCCAACAGACAGGTAGGTGGCCAATCTGATTTGGCGACTTTTTATTTGGGGAATTTCTGCTTTTGGCTTGTTTCCAAACACCTGTGGTGCATTCTTAGCGGTCATTCATCGAAATAATCGTTTGCGGAATGCCAATGTGCGGTATTTATTTTCTCCGTAACACATGATTGGGATTTCAGCGCGGAAAAGTAATTAGAATATAGTAAATGTTCATTAGCAGTGATTAAGATGTTTCCATTATAAATGTGAAACTAATATCAGTATATCTATTGATTAGGAATACATCGGTGTTTACAACTTGAGGATAGATTTATACAACTAAGGATATTTCACTGAAAACAATCCCTCTAACTGAAAAGTGCAGTTTCGATTTCTGAATCAGCATTTTTGGAACATTTGGAGTTCTTTTATAGATTTTTCGCTTATAAATTTAATTTTAATTTGATGACATTTCCTCAACTAAAACAATATGACTATTATTTAATGGACGCATTTAATGAAAACTATTGTTTATATTTAAATTTTTTGTTTCATTTTTCCGCTTGTTTTTTATTCCTCATTTTAAATATTTGAAGATTTTAATTTTGAAAAAAAAATATTTTTCATTTCAGGTTTAGTTTTTGTGATTCAAAGTTTTGTGATATAAAGCAATTTATCTGGGTTTTTTTATAACTCTAAGGTGATGTTGACTGGTTGGAATGCGCATTTACTGTAGAATTATACGGAAATTTTATTTAATTAGTTGTTTGATTTAATTCATGAAGGTAATCTTTTTGCTCAGTATTTTTTGAAATTTATTATTTTCTGGGAGTTTCCAATATTTCTGTGGATTAATAATCGATATAACGGCAGAACCACAGTAAAATATTGCAAAAACTAAGGATCGTAAGTTTTGGCAGTTGCTTTCAAATTTTCGTTCTGTTTTGAGGGAAAAAAAGAAACTCTGTCTTAGATAAGGTAAACAATAAGAATTACAGCATAAGAGAAAATTAAGCCAGTTCTGGTTGTATATACTTTTAAAATTAGGATAACTCTGATTTATTATTTCAGGTTTTCTCTAATAATTTTTTGCGTTACGAAAGATTTAAATTATACTTGAAATACAAATATTTAATTCTTAAAAATATTTTGCATATGAAAAATAAAACTCGCAATTAACCCAAAGACAGAATACAAGTAATAAAAAAAATTAAACATATATATACGACGAATATATATGTTTAATTTTTTTATTACTATGTATATTATACATGCTTTTACTAGTGAGCTAAAAAGTATAACATGCTTTTATCAAAAATCTGGAAGGGTTGAAAAAATAATAAAAAGAATAAACCATGTGCTTCTGACAGGAATTTTTCAAATAAACTGGAATTTTAATTATATATAAAATTAATTTTATTGAATGTTTAGGAATTTTCTTTTTTATGATATTCATTGTGGTTAAACCTCCTTATCGCTTGGTTTTCGGAGAAACACGCTATTACGATTTTGTTTTGACCTCTACAGACTTTTTATTAAAAAAATATATTTTCTACTTTTTAGCATAGCAGTAAAAGTTTGCTTATAAAAGAGCTTTTATCTTCACTATATTTTATTCTTTATTATATTTTATAATTCATTATTATACATACAGGGTGTCCAACAAAGGACTCCCTCATTTTAAAATTAAATAACTCGGCAACGGAGATCGATAGAAGAACGAAACCAGTGATATGCCTAGTCTGAAAGCCGTAAAAATCTGATACAAAAGTTTCAAAATTAGTTATAAATGTTGCCGACAGGTGGCGCTGTACGTTGTAATCACAGTTCAGATTTCGAGAAGAAAGCTATAAACTGACATTTGCAAGTAATCGTTGCAATCACATCACAATCGATTCAAATTAGGCATTTTTCGTGCTTGCCAAGGACAGTTTATAGATTTCTTATCGGATTCTGAATAGCTATTACAACCTGCTGCGCCACCTGTCGGCAGCATTTATAACTAATTTTGAAACTTTTGTATCAGATTTTTACGGCTTTCAGACTAGGCATATCACTGGTTTCGTTCTTCTATCGATCTCCGTTGCCGAGTTATTTAATTTTAAAATGAGGGAGTCCTTTGTTGGACACCCTGTATTATGGAGCCTTGTATAATGGGTTTCTTCTTTATTTCTTTTTAAAATTCACCACCAGGAACACGCGTCTGCATACGAAATCAAAATTTAATTAATATCCATCTCTTAACAGATAATTAGTTTTTGGAAATTTTAAAATGATTTCATCGGGAACGCGGACGAATACAAGATGCCAGAACTCTAGTTCATTAGAGAGTGTGTGAAAAATCTATTATACAATGTACCATCTTTACAAAGAAGTTCATCAAAAGTGTGTAAAATAACAAGAATGAATCAAACTTATATTTTAAAGTCATTGATTTATAAAAGTTTAAACTGAGTATACACCAAAGGAAAATAGATGATTAATCTTAAAAGTCAATATTATTTGTTTTTTCTTACAAACGAATCTGGTTGATAGTGAAATAAAAGAAAAATTAAATATATTTAAAGAACGCTCAATTCTATCTGAAATTTATAAGAATTCATTTGCTCAACTGAGACGCGAAAAGAACATATTCAGGTTTAAAATAACAACGACAAAAAGTTCGAACCTAGACATTCGGATGGAATGTTTTGTACATCGTAGCCTAACAGATAGCGCCACCATTCTCAGTTTGAAATTTCAAAGAAGAAGAAAAAAAGAAAAAATGACTGAATTTTTCTCAACCAATAGCGACTATTTCTGAATTGTTTTCACCTGGTTGGAACTTGCAGTCCCATGTTCATATCAGATGTTTAAAAAAATTCAGAAATATTCGTTTTTGGTCGCGAAAAATTCATTTTTTTCTTCTTTGAAATTTCGAAAAATTAAGATAGGTGGTGTTGCTTGTCAGGCGACGACACGTCACCTTGAAGTATGAAATCCATTATTTCATAGATTACCTTGTTATTTTAGGAAATAACTGATCAAGTCAGTTAAAGCGTGAAACTCATGTGTATTCTGTGATTTAACTAATTTTATAGAATAATATAAACCGCGTTAAAGCGTGAATCAACCGACACGTCTGAACCCTCTTGTTCTATTTGCTATTTTTGCGATATACTGGGGGATTTTAATGAAATTTCCGAATTTAAAAACCTATAAGGTGAGAACCACTGGTCAAACATGGCACACCATTTTCAACCAACTTTAAAGTGTTATATAATAATAATGATATTAACTTTCACGTTTTGCTTAAGAACGCTTTTTGTAGTGAGCTATAATTTGCTAAACTTAATATATAGAGATTACTGTAGCCCAATACAGTAGGACCCCGGTAATCCGGACGAATTCAGGCGCATGGACGTCCGGATTAGCGGGATTTCCGGATTAGCGAGGTTTTTAAAAAATAACATAAAACACTTTTTTTAAAAAATTGTATGTATAGGTACTATGGTACATTTGTATGAACTAACATTGTATGGATAAATTGAAGGAACATGATACGTACATACATGATTACTAGATATGTAAGTGAATGAACATAATCAGTGTCCAAAATGTCAGTGATTTTTTTGCGCGGCCGTTCCAATTTTTAATTCAAATGCGCGGTCTCTTAAACGTCTAAGGAGCATAATTTCGTGTGCTTCAAAATTTTGCTCTTCAGCCCACTGTAATGAAGTGTTGAGTACAGCCTCAGAATGAGAAATTTTGCACGGGGTTTACAGGGTGAAGTTGTCATCACCATCATCTTCCGCTGTTACCGTCCTGATAAAAGATTTCGTCGCCTGTTAAAATTTCATTTAGAGCCAAACTGTCGTCAGCCTCAGCAACCCACTGGAGGGCTTCAGTATTAGACATCGGGTTCGTGTTTTGTAATTGGTAAATGAGTGATGCAAGCTAAATTTCTTCAGTTTTCACATTTTCTTCAACTTCAGAAACAATAGAATTGGCAAGCAAATCTTTCCATGACTTATTGATCAGCAATGTAGACATAGATGCCCAACAGTTAGCAAGACTGAACACGACATCTTTTAAATTTACATTTTTCAGTGTTTTTTTCCAAGTTTTCGTTGTGCACGGGATCATTGAGAATGTTCGTAAGAAGCAACTTGCGATATCCCAGCTTGATGTTTTGAATAACATTCTGACCCATGGGTTGTATCAGCGCAGGATGCGGGTTTGCATCATTCTCCATGGACCGTCCGGATTACCGAGGGTTCCGGATTAGCGCGTGTCCGGATTACCGGGGTTCTACTGTATAATTCAGTTAAATTTTCACACTTTAACTACCTATTATTATTTAATTTATAGAATAACTACTTAAAATATGGAATTATTAGTTTATTTCTTGAAGTAACTAGATATTCTATGAAATAACTGAACTATAAATTTTTACGGTAACATGTGCAAGGAAGTCGCAGAATACTGCTTTTTGTTTGAAATTCAGGGATGCATTTAGTATGATACAGAAAATGTTTAAAGTTCCAAAAATATGTACAGATACAACACTGTAAGAATTATTATTTGAAATTTAAATATTTATCGGAATATCGTCTATTTTAGAGCATGCAGATCGTAACACAATGGCAAATCTTTAAGCGTGCTTCTTTTGATGTTAATCGAAGCTTGCTGTTTCATTTCAATGAACAGGTGTTTCATCATTCTCATGTATTCTGAGAAAATTCTTTATCACCGAATATCCGCAGACGAACAATATTTATAACTCTGGGCATGTTTTGGATATTTGTTTTCTAAATTTTATTATTTGTAAACTAGTCTATATATAAATGAATAACTAGTTAATTTATATAGTTAATATGAAAAGCAGAGCTTAACTTGGAAAATGTACGGTTTATTTAGTTAAAAGTTAAATAAAGTTATTGTTATTGATATATAAATTCACACAGCATTAAAATATTTTTTGATAAATAACAGTCATCTTCAGAGCATACAATATGTTTTGATGAAAATTTAAGACATTCTGCTAATTAAAGTTAAAAAATAAAACGAAAATTATCCACTATCTCAATTTCATAACTGTAATAATATAAAATAATAAACCAGAGTTAAAAATTTTCCAGCACCTATATTTGGCATGTAAGGAATTTAATTCTACTTTTTTAAAGCACCATCATTAAAATATATATAGTAGATTATATGAAAACTTGAATTGCATTACAGTGGTATTTTGTTACGGATATGAAAACGTTAATTTAGATTATTATACTGTCTGTGAACACAAATTACATTTCTTTATATTTGCAAATTCTTTTATTTTCTTGATATATTATGTATGTTTCATTTTTGTTCATTGTCTTAAAGGCAAATATTTTTTATTTATAATAAATGCAGAGTTTGGTCCAAAAAATTCCTTTTTATATTTTCAACTTATCAGAGCTTGTTTGATTAAATTTTAACATTTCTGAGACCCTTTTGACCAATATCTGTGATATTTTAGAAATTTTGCATTTTTCATGCATTTTAAAAAATACGTTTATTAGTAATAACGATAATATTTTTTATTATGTTTTGGTGATTCTTTCTTGTTTTGTTGTATATATTTTAATCTTATTTTCATTAATATAATAATAATGATAGTTTTCTTGAAACATAAAAACAGAAGGTCACTTAATTAATCTTTAACTGACTAAATTTTTATTTTTTAAAAATATACGATGGTTGGAAGTTTCATTTGTTGATTTTCTTCAAATAATGAAAAAAATTATTATAATGTTTTGATAGATTTTTGATTTGAAAATAGATTACAAATGATCAAGCGCAGAAAATCCATTAATATCCTTCGTAAAAGATATTAAGAAAACGTGACTCCGCGGAATGATTTCTATGGATACGTAAACATAGTACTTCGTACATAGAAACACAGAAAACGTTGCTCTGCATTAAGCCAAAAGTGAAGAGGGATGAAAAATATGTTGACATATTTTTAATACTATGCTATTGTTTTAAAGGAGAATTTTTTTATGTCAAATTCGATAAATATTTTACACGCCTGTGAAATGAGATAAAGAATAATGAAATGCGTAAAAAACAAAATTAAGTACATTAATAGGATTTATTCATGTGACAAATTCGATAAACATCGTTCTGTTTTACACATCTATGAAATTTAGCAAAAAATAATGAAATGTAAGAAAATGATGTTAAGTGCTTTAATGGGGTTTATTCATGCGACAAATTCAATAAACATCATTCTGTTTCACACTCCTATGAAATTAAGTAAAAAATAATGAAACGTGAGGAAAGGAAATTAAGTGAATTAATGGGGTTTATTTATGCGACAAATTCGATAAGTAATGTTCTGTTTTTGCACGTCTACGAAATGAGGTAAAGAATTAATGAAACGTGTGGAAATGAAATTATGTACATTAATTGGGTTTATTCATGCGACAAATTCGATAAACATCATTCTGTTTTACACTCCTATGAAATTAAGTAAAAAATAATTAAACGTGAGGAAAGGAAATTAAGTGAATGAATGGGGTTTATTTATGCGACAAATTCGATAAATATTGTTCTGTTTTTACACGTCTACGAAATGAGGTAAAGAATTAATGAAACGTGTGGAAATGAAATTATGTACATTAATGGGGTTTATTCATGCGACAAATTCGATAAACATCATTCTGTTTTACACTCCTATGAAATTAAGTAAAAAATAATGAAACGTGAGGAAAGGA
>BGPR01000761.1:64214-91697 GCA_013235015.1 Araneus ventricosus
CTTTCACTGCTACCCAGTAATCTTTCGGACTTGCATAGCTTTGCACTTTTCTTTCACTGCTACCCAGTAGGCTTTCGGACATGCATAGCTTTGCACTTTTCTTTCACTTCTACCCTACTAGTAGGCTTTCGGATTTGCATCGTAAAACAAGTTTTTCGTATTAATATGTAATTTAATTATCAATCTCTTTAATACAATATTTACACAGAGTAGTATAATGGTTACAGAATAGATAAATTACAAGCTACCACAGACCTTTGCAACATGCGATAAACTTGTGATTTATCTATTCAGTAACCATTATAATACTCTATGTAAATATAGTATTAAAAAGATTTATATTTAAATTACATATTTATACGAAATACTTGTTTTATGATTTTATCCCGACGTTTCCAAGAAAAATCTACGGCGCGGACCCAAACTGCGTCTTTCTTATGTTTTATTTAGTGTAGCTTTCGATGGCGCCATCTGTTGACAGTATATAGAACAACATTTCGCGTATGCGCAGTAAAACATTATTTACTACAAACGTTCATATTTCCCATAATATTCAAATTCTTGAATTCAAATTTTAATATAATGTTTCTTTTCCGTATTGTCAAGTATTCTGTAAGTTTCGTACAATTCGAAAGAAATCTCTGCATGTTATAATAAAAAAACATGCGGAGTTTTATATTTTCAAATTAATACCGATTTTTACTTATATTCTGATAAATATTTTTATTGTCTCACCTTGGGTCGTAGTAATACTCCTGAAGCTCTTTAAAATGACACCAGAATCAACCTCCTAGCTAAACGCGTTTCCACGCTACACTTATTTATAACCTTACATAAAGCTAATTCATAATAATCACGCGCATGCGTCTACACTGATATGATGACTTCACAGGCAAAACAAATGCTATGCGGCGAACTCTTACAGATATGATCTATCCGTTATGTAGTCAACCATTCTTTTCGCATTATTAGTCTCGTAATTATTAGCGATTCAAATCTGACAGTATTTTGAAACACACGACATTTCGACCGACTATCACTGTAACGAGCGGAAAGACGTTTTCATGTCAAAAGCAGAAAAAATGTTGACTTGAATTTTTTTTCAGTTGACCACAGCATCTCCTAAGCACCGATACTATCTGCAGTATTGGTGGTTGTTCCATGATTTGAAGCCATTGTTCATTTAAAAATCCCGAGACTAGCACTTTTAGGCGATTTTGCTCCGGAAAAGGGGTGACAGGAACTGAGTGGGCGCATTTCCGGAGTTCTTTGTTAGTCATGCTAAGTAAAATGTAAGCATTTCTTCTTCCCTTTTCCTAGCGCATGCGCAAAAGCACAGAGAGTTTCCTTATTTGAGAATAATCATCAAGATCTTCTCATTCTTCATCATTTAACCATCGTTCCAAATGGCGAGGAATGTCCGGAATAACCGGTTTACTTTCAAATCGGAAGGTTAATTTAACTGAAACAATCATCAAATTCATTTTCGAAACTGCTTTCTGTCTCTAATTTAATCCTATTCCCTTTTTCACAGATTTGAGAAACGGTTTCATTCGTTTGTTTGTTCATTGCCTGACGGTAGAAATATTTCCCATTTCGAAATTATCAAACTTTTCCTTCTTTTAGTCATCCAAAACATTCCGTAGTAAAATTCAGCGTACCAATATTAGGAATTAGTTTTTATTTTAGATTGAAATGGAAGTTTTAAAATATCGAATCACAATTATTTTGTTGCACCGGCGTAACGTATTAAGGAATTACCTTCATTTCAGAGAGAAATCAAAACGAAGAAACCATCTTCGCAAGATTAATTTCTCATTCCATAAAAAGAGAGGTAATTTTGATTTAGTGAGTTGTATTTTTATCTTATTTTTCCTCGCAACAATTACAAGTACCTTTTGCGAGAGAAACAGACAGAAAAAAAGGGAGAGGAAGATTGAAGCAAAAAGTATTTTCATTTGGCGTAATTTCAAAATAAGCTTTAAACTCGTATCAACTGTTGATACTTTGAATTTGTGAACATGGTACATTTAAGATTCATTTTACACTGAATGCGAAACGGCATTGTAACATTTTGGATGAAATTGGAATTAATATGCTAATGGAAGTAAAATATTTTAATTAATTGAAAAGTATTTTCCTGTTTACCGCGCTTTCTCTGCATCAAATCCACAAATGCATTTTCTCTTTATTTCTCCCGCCGACCAGCCTATACAGAGAGTTGACACGAGTTGGCGCGAAGATAAAATTTACTAAATATTGAAACCAGTTTGGGTGGAAGACACGTACATAAAAATAAGTATAAATATATAATATATAAGTAAGCATAATAATAAACATGAAAAACAGAATACAAATAAATGTATAAAAATTAAATGAAGTAAACACAATATAATAACAAGAAATAAAAGATGTCTATAAGAAGTCCTCAAATACAATTGAAAAAGTTACTGATAAATTATTTCGGGATATAAAAGCTTAAAGCTTTTAAAAGTAGAAGGAGAATAGGGTGAAAACAAAACTTTTGCATTTTCACGAACGTGACGCGAGGTTACCACCATCCAAACTTTATCGCCCAAATATAGGTCTAAAATTTTAATATCATTTTGTTAGGTTTAAAATAGGTATCGATTGCAAATTTTTTTGTATAATGTTGTATTGTCGCCGGAAACCCACAACCGTGTTAAATTTCCAAGCTGTAGCTCGATTGGAAGTGGGTAAGAAACCGATCTCGACACGACAATCAAGTTGAATGAAAGCTTGTAATAAATGTTTCAGATTGTACAATCTCTCCATTGTCCGATTAAAACAAGAGTATCAAATAGTCGCTTAACAAGCAACACCACCTATCTCAATTTTTTGAAATTTCAAAGAGGGAAATAAAAATGATTTTTTGCAACCATTAATTAAAATTTCTGAATTTCTTTTCAGATCTGGTTGGAGCATGCGATCTCATTTTCGTATCAGAAGTTTAAAAAATTCAGAAATATTCGTGGTTATTTGCGAAAAATTCAGTTTCTTCTTCCTCCTTGAAATTTCAAAAAATTAGGATAGGTGGCGTTGCTTGTTAACCCTTTGCGGTGCAGTGCGCCAGCTGACGGCCCACCTAATTTCACTCGCTTCTCAACCATTAAATTCAACTTATAAATGGAAAATAATAGGTTTAGGATAGGGCTAATAGTACTCCTTTTAGAATGTATGTAGCAGCCTTATGAAATTTCGTATCGAAATAGGAATTGTTAGAGATAAAGTTTGGAAAAATTCTTTAACCCAGAGATAAGAAATTTTTTCAGTTCTGGACGTTTACAATTTTAGCAAATTATCTCGAAAATTTACCTCCAATATTCTTGAAGTTTTAATTTATGATTTTCTGTAAGATACAACAATATTTTTTGAGTGTATCAAGATGGCTGTATCTAAGGGGGTTCTCATATGACTATATATGGAGTGACCCCAACGGGGGACGAGTCCCTCGGAATGAAGTAAGTTTTTTTAAAAAAAAAATTGTAGATTCTATGTCTAGACAATAAACTAAACCCATTCATGATGTTTTTTCATCATATTTAAAAAAAATTTACTGCCTTGCGCCGCAAAGGGTTAAGCTACAAAATGTTCCCCATTTGTTGTTTGACATAATTTAGTTTATTGAATAAATTACCCTAATTACACCTGGGACAACTATGTCACAAATTTCACGTCTTATGACTCATTGCAGTATACAATGTGTCCACACTTATCGATATCAATAGCTAATTTCTAAACCATTAGGGATAGACATATAGTTCCAATAGAAAAAATGCTTTAAATGAAGGGAAGAGTTATAATATACGTGTTTTGAGTGAATTAATATATTCCTGAAAAATTTACGAATTCTTACTTTTTATACGGTCCCCCGATCTTTTCAGTCATATTTAGTAAAATATTTTTGCCACTCTAATATTTTAAACACAAAAGTCCCACTCTTCTGTGGCTAAAACTGACCGAATTATGGAGCCTTGAATATCGCCGACTTAGACCACTTTACACCATTTCAATAGACGTCTCGAAGATGATCCACCAATCAATGCGCAGCACTTGCACGACGAGGCCGCTGATTGGTTAAAAATCATGACATTCAAAGCTCCAGAACTCGCTCAGTTTTAGTCGCAGAAGAGTGGGACTTTTTTTGTTCAAAATGTTAGAATGCCAAGAATATTTTACTGAATATGATTGATAGGACCGGGGACAGTATAAAATGTTAGAATTCGTAAATTTTTCAGGAATATATTTATCCACTCAAAAAACATATATACAAACATATATAAACTCTTCCCTTCATTTAAAGCATTTTTCCAAATGGAACTATATATCTATCCCTAACGGTTTAGAAATTAGCTATTGATCACGATAAGTGTGGACACCCTGTATAATAAAAAAATAAACTATGATCGCTGAAACGAGGGAAAAAATGTACCACCTCAAAGAAATAAAGATGATATCGTAATTGTTTATCTTCTCTCAAGTACTTACAAAAATTCCGTGTTAAATTCAGCTTCCCTTCATTTCATTTTATGCTTCTTTGATCGATAGCTAAGAAAGAAACTCTTTCTCGAGGCAAACAATAGCGATAAAAAAGTATTGAAGAAGTTATAAAGTTCCATTTAGGGGGAGTTTCTAGTCAGGATGGAAGAAATTGCGCAGGGGTTAAGGTTGCAGGAGGAAATGAAAGAATGTGTAAATCCTTTGAGGATTTACTGTCAAAGCCCGAACGTATTCTTTACCACGTGCGTTTTATAGAGTTTTTGTGTAAATCCTAGAGTTGCTGTATTTCAGTTTTGTATAAACTCGTTTTGAATATTTTGTTCATCCCTTTTCTTCTCTTGGATCATAAAATGTGCAATAATTTAGCAACGCAAAGAGAGATTTGATCGAGTTTCTTAGAACAACCTTCCTTAAAGCTTTACGAGGAACATAGACTAAGTGATTAGTTTTTTGAATATAAACCCTGGATGCTTTAAATATGAGGATAAATGATTATATACGTGGTATATAAATGGTATGAAACAATCGCCAATCAATCATCTATACTTATAAAAGTCAATGTTTGCGTGTGTGCGATGTCCAGACGAATCTATCGCACTTACAGCCATGAAATTTGGCACACAGGTAGTCGTGATGGTGACTCAATGCACCTCGAAGCCGGAATTTTAAAATTTAATCCAGAAATTTTTTTATTTAATGTTTTGTGGTGTTTCGGGTGATTTTTCACACTTAATTTCTCAATAGCACGATTTCAGATAATTGTACGAAAAAAACATCGTCGGAAAGAGCAATCCATTTTCGTTCTAATGAAGTTTCTTTCGTACGTCTAACGTAATTGACTGAATTTTGAGAAATTTTTGAAAAACAGTCACTTTTATGGTAATTTTCAATTCAGAGTTTTTAAACTTCTCGCATCCGACGTTCTAATAACGATATCATTTTAATTTTTTTTCAGCTTATGACTGGAACGTTTCTGTCGGATTTAAAACTAGAAAGGTTAAAATATCTCTTTCCGTTTTTTTTTAAATCAATTTTTTCCTGGTCAGTTCGAAGAGATTTTACTGTGGCGAGGATTCTCCCGCGGAAGTTTCTCCGGAGCCTTCCCAACATGCATTATTGCAATTTCATTGGCTGACAGTGCAGAGAGCAGGATGTGTCATAGCCTTCAACTGAATGACTTCGATTATTATTTTCGGTAGTGTTTTCACGTGTTTATTAGTCTCGTATATTTTGCTTGCTGTATAATAATCATTTTCACGTTGCAATTTTTTAATAATGTTTCGGATTAACGCACTCTGTACTGTTTTTCGGATAAAATGTCATTATCGCGAAGAAAAATAAGCGTGGAAATCGATAATATATATATTTTGTTTTGATTTTACAGTCGACGCTCGTTATAACGACCCTTTGCGTCCCACAGTAAAAGGTCTTTTTAACGAGTGGTTGCTATAGTGGATATAATTAAAAAATATACACATACACGCTCAGCAGTTCCATAAAAATAGGCTATTTTTAAAGAGATTCCAACTAAACACTCAAATTAATTTTTATCATTGGTATTAAAAATAAAATTTTATCAATTAAAAATAGATTTCTAAAATAGATTTTAAAGAAGAAAATAAAGGAATTTTGGAGAAATACCGGGAAGAGTGTCCGCTGAATTCGGACGATATATTGGGATTAGACGACACTGGACGGTCGTTATACCGGAAGAAAAATAACATAGAGTTCATAGTGTTGCAAAAGGTCCCTCTGTGGTGTATGATGTAAACAGTCCAACACGCAGGATAATGGAGAATGAAGGTTTATTTATAAATATGCAGGAAAACACGTAGCACAGGTACAGGAAACAATATTCCTTGCGCAGATTACCAATGCTAACAGACAACAATTCACAGGTAATGACAGTTCAGCACTTTGATATCTAACAGCACAAACAGTCAGCAAATAACTAGTAACGACAATAACAGCTCAGTTCACCAGCTGATTAGCTCACACAGCGGATAGAACTCCGAAGACGTTCACGCTTCAAAGCGAAGTAACCAGTCGATCAAAGACGCTGCTCTGGTCCAGCCGCCGTCCTTAAATATTCTCTCCGACAGGCCGTGACGTCACATGGTGTTTTCTCGTGTATTCCCTTTCCTAGTAGAAATATCGAGAAAAGGGTTGCATTTTCGGGATTCATCTATTTGTCGCCAAGGTCGCCAAAATGGTCGCCAAGTTTGTCGCCAAGATTAGGGGTACCATAACAGTCGCTGAGGTCACTCCATGCTTAACTTTGTAAAACTCTCTTCCCAACCATAAGACTTGCATTGCTGGGAAGCGACTTTCCATGTTTGTAACAATAGGGAAACAATTGGTGATTTTACCACTGGTCGTTATAATGGAATGATCTTTATAATGAGTGGTCGTTATAACGAGCGTCGACTGTATTTTCAAAACTTTTTCGTGTCATTGTGGGCGTTTTTTTCTCATTTTGTTGAAGTCTTGATTTCACGGGCAACGCCGTGCACGCATTGCTAGTTTTTCATAATGAAAACGAGGGAGTAAATTTTTTAAAAAAATTACGAAACGAAAGCAGCAGCAAAACGGCATAAAACACGTATTTTTGTTATTTTTCTCATTTTTTTCAATTTGATACATCTGCGGATTATTTATTTAACCCTCGTCTATTTACCCAGGATGGTGTAAGGCGTTTAAAAGACGGCAGGGAAGTTACACAAAATATATAATTCGTAAAAATGTCCTAACACTTATAAAACGAAACCGCGGTGTCCTAGTGTTAAGGTCTCGACTTCGACGCAGGAGGGCTCCAGGTTCGAAACCCGATTCCACTGAAGATCCGTCGTGTGTTGGGCCTTCTGCATGTTAACCCTCTGAATCCTAAGACCATTGGAATAGAGGAACCTCACAATACGGGAACGTCCGAGTTCCTCTTTCAAAGATAAGAGAAATTCCCCACCCCTCCTCAAAAACCACAATGACAGCTGGCACTGTCCGAATTCTAAGAAAACCCACCTTTTCCCCCAACCCATCTGGGTCAGCCACTCTAAGGAAGAAGTGGGTGAGAAATCAAACCCACCTTTTCCCCCAACCCATCTGGGTCAGTCACTCTAACGAAGAAGTGGGTGAGAAATAAATCACATTTTAACGAAACTGGGTGGAAATTTCGCAGCGATATTCTGACGCTTCGGACGGCCATCGTCTCTTGCTTAAAGAAACGTTTGGGACGTTTCCGTATCGATAGAGTTAAATCATACGTAAGGAGTCAAATGTCCTCCCGTTGGTGCGGTGCAAAACTACCCACACTGGCCCGGCCTACCCAAGAAGGGTGTAAGGCCGGGAGAGTACCAACGGGGAAAGAGCCTCCCCACCAGCGTGTGGAGGACGGGATTTATTAGATATGTCACCGTTAAAGCGTATAATTCAGTTATTCTATAGAATAACTAGTTATTCTATAGATTTACTGATCAAGTTAGTTAAAGTGTAAAATAAATTATTTATTTCACACTTTACCTAGTTATTCTATGAAATAACTAGGTATTCTATAGAATAACTAATGATAGACCGTTAAAGTGTAAAATAAACATTCTGACATTAAAACAAGTCCGCTTTTTCCTAAATTACGCACTGATTGAATATCAGCCATAACCGATGGAAAATTAAAACCACTATAATAGTTTCTAAAACTGTAACGTCGCTTTCTTGCCATATTATTCTTATAGTTGGAAAGAGAGATTTACAGGAATGCGTATTGGAAGGAAATCAAAGACAGTCGACCTTGGCGACACATTTGGCGACAAAATAAAGGTTCCAGAATATACAGGAATTGTCTCGGTATCTCTATTAGGAACGAAGTTATGGACAAATTCCACTATAAACGCAGATTCCTTACATTCAATGAGCTAGCAAAGCTACTAGGTTCCGTCTCCCGCTGCTAGCGAAGCCGTAGGATGTTTTTAAAGTTTAAAAAATTTGCTCGGTACCCGCTTCAGATGCCGCAGGCATCGCGAGCACAATTTTTCCTACTTCATGTGAGTATTTAAAAAACGCAGATTCCTTACATTCAATGAGCTAGCGAAGCTACTAGGTTCCGACTCCCGCTACTAGCGAAGACGTAGGACGTTTCTTAAAAGTAAAAAAAAAAATTCCGGTGCCCACTTCAGATGCTGAAAATACAAATAACCAATCTGACTAACAAACAGGCTGCATCATGTCGGCTATTTTACACTTTAACGATGCGTGGACCGTTATTCTATAGAATAACTAGTTAAAGTGTAAAATAAAAGTTTATTTAACACTTTAACTCACCTGATCAGTTATTCTATAGAATAACTAGGTATTCTATAGAATAACGGATTTCATACTTTAACGGTAACAGATACAATGAAATGATACAGGCATTGCCCGAACAGGGGCATTACTTTTAAATACAAGAGAGCTGGGAGTATAGACATGGTTCGGCCCACCTCGGTGGGGAGAGAATAGCTTGATTTACGTGTACTCAACCGCCAAGTGTGGCGAATGATACTCATAAAATAAAGAATGACAAAATGAAGGCTCTTTCTTTTCATATAAAATATAAAAACATCCCGAACGCAATAAATTTAAGAACTGCTCTGGCAAGCAAGGAGCAGTAAAAATATATAAAAAACCAGCGGGAGTGTTCTCCCATAAACTTTCTCGTATACTTCCCCAGAAAGGTGATGTTTCCCCTCCCCCCGCGTGGGTGCAAAAATTCGAACCTAATGTTACACAGAATCTTATGACTATCAGAAGGTTTTTCATTATAGTGATTGAAAAATATCTAGGTAAAGAATCAAATTCAAAGAGATGCGTACCGATTTTCCGCTCTTGCCGTCTCAAGGACAAACTGACGTACACAGAAGATTGCTTCCAGTACGCATGCGCATGGAGATGACGGATTCTTTTCAAAAGTAAATTATACAGATCGACAGACCGTCAACCCTTTGACGGATTTGGCCCAAAATTTTATACGGACCTACATTCGTGACGATAAAACCGTGTACCAAATTTTATCCATCTAGATATCCAAGTTTTTGAGTTATAGTGTTCGCATGACCGCGGACAGACAAACAGACAGACTTCCCGTCGATGTATTTTGTCCAAAATTTGATAGATACCTACAAATTATGTTTAAAGACCACATACCAAATTTCATCCCCGTAGCTCTAATATTTTTCGAGTTATCGCGTTCACAGACAAAACTAATTCCAAAATTGTGATTTTCGAACTCAGAGAGGTCTAAAACGTGGAGATTCGTCAAAATCTCGAATTTTCTGACGATTACAATATTTTCTCTGTGTATACTTCGTATACGGGAAAGTAAAAGTATATAAGTATTGAAAAAGAAGAGCCAGCTCAGGTGTCGTCCTCGTCATCTGGCCGTGGTTCAAAATGACGAGGCCCGTCCCAAATTAGCCCTCGTGTTGTTTCAAAACGGAACGGAACTATAGCTAAACTAAACTAAGCGAGTGTGTGGAAGCGAGCAAACTTCCGCCGGCATTTTTTTGGTGCTTCTTTTTGTCAGTTATCTGAATTATAAATTTTTAACAGAGTTTACTTGGACTCGGGAAATTAAATGGTAATGGAAAATGAAAACCCTGATTTGGCTCTGAACCGTTCTTTAAAAATCTGAATGATAAGTTGTCACTGGTACTGCTTTCTGCACTTATCTTGTCTTATCTTTAAATCGGAGAGTTAGTTTACTAAAACTAATATCAGATACATTATCAAAACCGCTTTCTGTCTCTAATTTAATTGCTTTTTTTGGGGGGGGGGGGATTTGCGATATCGTTCATTCGTTTGTTTCTTCACCCGCGTGAAGGTAGAAAAATGTTCCATGAATGAAATTTTGAAATGATCAAATTCTTCCTTCTTTCAATCATCCGAAATATTTCGTAATGAAATTCAACATTCCAATTTTAGGAATTAATTTTTATTATAGCTCGAAATGAAAGTTTTAAAATACCGAGTCACGATTATTTCGTTGCATCGGCGTAACGTATTAAGGAATTACCTTCATTTCAGAGAGAAATGAAAACGGAGAAACCATATTCGCAAGATTTATCTCTCATTCCATAAAAAAGAGGCAATTGTAATTTACTGAGTTGCATTTTTATCGTTTTTTTTCCTCGCAACAGTTACAATTACCTTTTGCGAGAGAAACAGACAGAAAAAAAAAGGAAGAGAAAGATTGAAGCAAAAAGTATTCATCATTTTCATTATAAAATAAGCTTTAAACTGGTATCATCTGTTGAAACTTTCGGACATAGTTCATTTTAGATTACTTTTCCAGTGAATAAGAAATGGCAGAAAAAACATCAATAATGTCTCAAAATTAAACAAAGCTGCAAATTAAATTAAAATATGGCTTTCATTTGTCTAAAATTATTATGGAGAAAGTGCTGTTTTTGCTATTGGTGAGTATAGATTAGTTTAATGCGATTAATTACCCTTCTTAAATCTAAATGCGGGCCATTTTAACATGATCCCATAATGTTTAACCGTGACCAGATTTCATGCAAGAACCATGAGCTAGTATCTTGTTATTAAACTTCCGCACCACAACAGTAGGTGGACACCTGACCCTCGACGGCCGATTTAATATGCACCAGGCCCGCGTAGGTAGTGGAAATTTGGTGAATTAGTTTAATTTAATTATATTACCTCCCATCTTGAAGCAATACGAGGGCTAGTTTGAGACAGATCTTTTAAATTTGAATCGCAGTCAGATGTCGAGGACGATACCAGGAGCTGACACCTCTTCTCCAAACTTCCGAAGCACCCTAGCGGGTGAAAGTTTGACCCTTTAGATATGATTTAAAGTGTATACCAGGCCCACATACACTGTGGATCTTCAGCGAAATCGGGTTTCCAATTTGGAACCTTCGTTACCCGAAGCCGAGACCTTACCACTGGATCACCGCTGCCCCAGGATTCTTGGCGAACCCACATCCCTTCGGTGCGGAGGCCGATTCTTTACCATAAGGCACCATCTTTTCCGTCACTCTCGATCTCCCTCGAAACTGGCGCACACTCGTCTCAACTATGTTAATATAAATGCATTCAGTGAAAACGTATAGGGGAACCCGGGCAAAACAGAACTAGGGGGTAAAACAGAACTCCCTCCTTTTTTTCGCCCAATTTGTTGCGCAAATTAATGGAAACTCCTGGAATTTCATTACACACCCTACTGTACATGACTGAGCTGTCAAAGTCCATGTGAGTTGGCTGCTACGCATAGTTTAGAAGATTTCCTCGTTTTTGAACATAATACTGGAGTTTCACCGAGTTTTCTTCCTAAGTTAATTCAAATAAGTTATTATTATATTTCTATAAGCACTACTTTTTTTTGTTAGTATTACTCTTTGGGTGAGTGAGTGAGTTTTGGTTTTATGGCGTAGGGGCCAGACTTGGCCACTCTTCGGACCTTTCATTCGTGCACTTCTAATGAAGTTCCTTAGTTTCTAGCCTATCCTTGCAGTAGTTCTTTGTTAACCTCTGCACTTGTTTCTAGCCTATCCTTGCAGTAGTTCTTTGTTAACCTCTGCACTTGTTTCTAGCCTATACTTGCAGTAGTTCTTTGTTAACCTCTGCACTTGTTTCTAGCCTATACTTGCAGTAGTTCATTGTTAAACTCGGCACTTGTTTCTAGTTTATACTTGCAGTAGTTCTTTGTTAACCTATGCACTTGTTTCTAGCCTATACTTGCAGTAGTTCATTGTTAAACTCGGCACTTGTTTCTAGTTTATACTTGCAGTAGTTCTTTGTTAACCTATGCACTTGGGGCATAATGGACCGGGGCAAAATGGCACCCCTGCTGTCGGAGTAGAAAATGGTGACGAAGATGCCTTGTGAGTTACTTTACTTTTCCTTTGTTTAATTTTTAATTGTCGATATAATGTCTGAAATAATTTTATTGATATTTCTTATACTTAATATAACTTATAATGCGTTGAATAGTCATAAGAAAACAATCCTTTTTCATAATTAAGAATTCTCAAAGAGTACATAAAACCGGGTTCAGTTTGACAAAGTTAACTAACTCGTGAATAACAATTTGTGTACTGATCATAGATTAGTTTTTAAATTCATTATGTGTCAAAAAATAAATATATTGTATAACGTTAAACATTTTCAAACATCTTTGAGTATTATTTACCATTTTACAGCCCTCCAAACCTTAAGTATTCCGTTTTGCCCCGGGTTCCCTACTTGTAAAACCGGCGGGAGGGTTCTTCCCTCCACTTCCTTGCAGACTTACACAATACAGAACGTTATATGTTTGGCATTTTTAGTACAGTGAAAAAAATCTTGTGCGTATATTTGACCTCTTCCCGTTAATCGATTGGGTTCAAAACTTGATATAGTTCTACTATTTTGGTGTCAGAAATAAAATCTGATACATGTAGTTTTGGGTTTTTTTTATTAATCTTGCTCACTTCCCAGACATCCTACCCGGTTCTATATTTAGTTCAAAATTATATACTGTGTACAGGGTGTTTCAAAATTCATGGTAGCTACGTTAAGTGGGACACATCTAAACAAATGTTATGCAGTGTATGCTCGGAAATCAATCTGTGAAGCGCTGGAGTAATTTCATTGTAGTAACATGATAGCTGGAGTAATTTTTATTGGATTTGAACCGGCGAGCAGAGAGGGTGAAGAGAATGCAACTGATGACACATTTGTAACAAAGTGTCACAAGCTTAGGTTAAAAAACAATTGAAAGGGGTTGAATATCATTTTTCAGACCCTCACCTCTAAGCAACTACGGTTTTCAAAAAGTTTGAACTTAAAAGTTGTTCGTTATGATGAGGCGATAATTCGTTTAATTTGAATTGTCTTCCTATCTCCATCCGTAAGAGAGTTTATGGCGAAATGAAAAAATCTCCCCCCCCCCCCAATCACTATTTTGATCACCTTTGGGCTCAATGGACCATCTGCGAACTCGGCCGAAATTTTCTTTCTCCCTACAATGTATTACTCATCGGTTCAAATCCAATAAAAATTTCTCTCTAGCTAGCTTGCTCGCTCACAAGATAACATGTTGCAGATTGCTGGAAAGCGCCCTCTAGTGCTTCATCGGTTGAGTTCCGAAAGCACATTGTATGGCGATTTCTGCTTATTCAGTTATGTTCTATCGCCTCCTACTGTAACTGCCACGAGTTGTTCTATCGCCTCAAACTGTAATTGCCACGAGTTGTTCTATCGCCTCCTACTGTAACTGTCACGAGTTGTTCTACCGCCTCAAACTGTAACTGTCACGAGTTGTTCTATCGCCTTCTACTTAACTGTCACAAGTTGTTCTATCGCCTCCTACAGTAACTGTCACGAGTTTTGGAACACCCTGTATATTATCGCTTTCGTATACACACTAATAGACGGATCTAAAGATAATCCATTTGTATCTGTGCCTAAATTTTGTACAGATATACAACTCTAGCACTAAAACCTTACGCCGAATTCCATCTTTTCAAGATCTTTGCGTTTTTAAGTTATCGTGTTTGCGTGCGCACAGACGGACAGACAGAGTTCTGTTGATTGATTTGTCCAAATTTGATAAAATCTAGAGTTTTGGTGTAAAGACGATATGCCAAATTTTATCGGTCTTAACTCTTTCCGTTTTTGAGTTCACAGAAAAAGACACAGGCATAATACTAGAAATGATTTTTTTTCGGACACAGGGAGATATAAACCGTGGAGGTCGATTTTTTTTAATGATTACATTACTTTCTCTTTGTATTCTTCGTTTTCACTTTCTCGTATACGAAGTATACAAAGAGAAAGTATTGGAATCGTCAAAAAATTCCAACTCGAGATTTTGACGAATCTTCACGTTTTAGACCTCCCTGAGTCCGAAAAACACAATTTTGAAATTATGTCTGTCTGTGTGTGTGTGTGTCTCTCTGTGAACACGATAACTCGAAATCTATTAGAGCTACGGAGATGAAATTTGGTATGTGATCTTTACACATAATGTGTAGGTTTCTGTCAAAATTTGGACAAAATCCGTCCACGGGAAGTCTGTCTGTCTGTCCGCGGTCATGTGAACGCTATAATTCAAAAACTTGAATAGATAGATGGATAAAATTTGGTACACAGTTTTATCATCATGAATGTAGGTCCGTATAAAATTTTGGAACAAATCCGTCGAAGGGTTGATGGTCTGTCGGTCTGTATAATCGCGTACTTGTAAAAATTATATCTCCTAAACCCTTTGGTTTAGATAAATAAAAATTGGTATGACGGTTGCTAACATTAAGTATAGAACTGTGCCCGAATTTCGTCTCAATCGGTTAAAAAAAGGCGCTCAAATTACATAATTGATTTTTCGAATCCCATTCTCCAAATGTATACGTACTGGTAGCAATCTCTGTGCACGCGGAAGGATTACGTCACTTTGACTTTGAGGCGGCAAGAGTGCAAGTGTGTGAGATGCGTTTTATTCGGTACGCATCTCGTTGAATTCCATTCTTTACTTAAATATTTTACAATCACTATAATCTACGATGAAAAACCTTCTGACAGTCATTGGATTCTGGGTTACAGTAGGTTCGAATTTTTTTATCCACACGGCTTGAGGGGAAGTATACGAGAAAGTTTTGGGGAGACCACTCCCGCTGATTGAGAAAGGAAAACGGATGGTTTTTCCAAGTAGCAAAATTTCGTCTTGAAATATGTTGCATTTTACGTGATTCCTTTGATTGTAGAAATAGTTTTTGTACCCACTGCATGTTAAGCTTTTGTTGAGAACTTCGTTCCACATACATGGTGGTCATAAATTATTGGACCCATTTCAAAAATCAATAAAAACTAATAATGTTACAACTATGATAAAACTAATAAAGCTACTACAAAAACTAATAATGTTACTACAAAAACTAATAATGCTACTACAAAAACTAATAATGTTACAACAAAAACTAATAATGTTACAACTGTGATAAAACTAATAATGTTACTACAAAACTAATAATGTTACTACAAAAAGTAATAATGTTACTACAAAAAATAATAATGTTACTACAAAAACTAATAATTCTACTACAAAAACTAATAATGTTACTACAAAAACTAATAATGTTACAACTGCGGTTTTTTTTAAATGAGAGAGAAAAATAAAAAAAAAGTTCTTTTACAGATAGGTGGGGTACCATTTCGATGTTCTAAATTTGCTACAGCGAGAGATTTCCATACGCACTGGCTACCGATCAGCAGAAGCCGATGCGCGTTTTCTGGTTTCCCCTTTTTTACTTTTTCTTTAATATCGCGAAAACTATTCCGTTTTCGAATTGCAATTTATTTAGCTTTTACTTTTCTTCTAGCTTTAACAGTTTCACAGATAATGGCTCTCAAAAATGCGAGATGTCCAATAATTGACGACCCCCTTAGACCACGGTAGTGGCGCGTTACGTATCTGTGAAAAAAAACTTTTTAAAATGCGGTCTCATTTTTTTTAAAAACCGTCGTTGTAACATTATTAGTTTTTTAAAATTATTTTTTGAAATGGGTCCTATAATTAATGACCATTCTGTATATTCCTTTTATAAAAATTAAGTTTCTTTTTTTTTCTTTCTGCACTTACTAAATGAAATATCAGATAGTATCTTAGCTTTCTGTTCATGTTGGATTTAAAAGAGACACTGAACAGTTTTGTATACGAATCTTAGATGCTTTTTTATAATTTTAAATTAATAAGAAAAACTCTTCCTTTCTTGAAGAAAATCCGAAATTGTTCTGACAAAATTTATTTTGCTATTTTGTCGGTCAATGCAATGAGCTTTTGACAGCATTTTCAGAAAAAATGTCTTCTAGTTTGTTTTAAAAGAGAACTCTGCCTCCACAAAATTTAGTTTTAAATTCAATTACTGAGATTGAAGCAGAAAGTTTTAGAAATTTTTCTTCGTCATATTACCGCGATTGCTATGGTATGAAAATTCAAAATTGAGATTTTTTTTCTTTTATACTGATCGTAGAAAAATAATGAAAGAATACTTTATACTTCTTCAATATTAGCGAAAGCTAATGCTACCATGGGAAGCTTTTATGATGCAAAAATTAAATGTAATCTTATCTAATTGTGGCCCAATAGCTAATTTCTTAGCAGTTAGAGATTGGCATATTCTTCTAGTTGAAAAAATGCTTTAAATCAAGTGGAGAATTACTTTTGTGTTTTACGTTTTAAGGGGGATAGGAAAGACAGCTTTGGCTCGCTTATCATCCGGACACTTAAAAACCCTCAGATTCTCTCGTGGTGATAAGAAGTTCAATATCTGCACAAAGTGCAACATGATTGAGGCCACTCAGCAACATCTACTTGACTGTGTTGCCTTGCTATATGATGGCCTGCTCAAGCTACCGGATTCAGTGTTGGAGGTGATGAGGGCGAACGACCTCATGGATCTGATCTGATTCAGATCAGAAGGATTAGTAAGAAGAAGAACTTTTGTGTTTTTTGAGTCAATAAATGTACAGATGAAAAAATTACTATAAATTTTTATACAATACCCCGGTCCTATTAGTGATATTTAGCAAAATATTTTCGCCACACTAAAATTTTAAACAAAAAAGTTCAACTTTTCTGTGACTAAAACTGGCCGAGTTATCAAGCTCTGAATATCACTATTTTAGACCATTTCACTGGCCGCCTCGAAGAAGGTGGGATTATCAACACAGCGGCGTTTTCGTGAGGCGACCCTTGATTGCCCTAAAATAATGAAATCCAAAGCCTCATAACTCGGTCAACTCCCGTAACTAACTAAAACTCACACTCAATGCGCTTAAAGAAGTATTATCTTTAAAATGTAGCTTTTGTTTTTCTGTGCTTCCGCACATAACTTCCGTCACTAACGAAGATTTAATTCTCAACGCGCCTAAAGAAATATAACTTCAAAAATCACTGCCTTATTTTCCCCATAATATTAAATTCTACCTCTTTTGCTTCAAAGTTTCTCCCAAATCAGCGCTTACATTATTTTTAACAAATGAAACTTTATTTATTATCATTTATCCACGGAATCTTAATAATAACATAAAACTCGCAACCAACGCAACTATGGTAACTCATCTCTATTTTCGCCTAAACGAGTCTACACCCCACAGATTAATGGTGAAGTCTATTAGAGGAGCTGGTTTGTGTTTACAGATAAGAATAGGACATTCACCTCTATTAGTTAGTTTAATGGAGTGTGTCTGGCATTCGGGTTTCTACTGGCTTAGGACTTTCGATACAACTTGAGGTAGATTAATTATTGAAATCTAACGGAGTGAACGGTAATCAGACCTGTCTGCTCGCATGATTATTTAAAAGATAATACTCTAAACAAATGATTTGCATGCATTGACATAAATTGCTTTCTCGTACGAATTGAGTGGTTAAAAACTTAGCATGAAGATGAAGTGTTGAAATCGGGTGAAAATCGCTACATAGTTGCAAGAAAAAATAATAAATTGAACCTCTCTCCCAAAAAATTTAAACCCTTCGCCTACAACTTATAATCGTACATCAAATCGCAGTATTTCTGAAATTTAAATCTGTAACTAAATGAAAGTCTAAATTAGGTTTAAATTAGTCGTCTAGACAGATTTAATTACTCCAGGCTTCGTTATCTTCAGATTTGGATTGAAATAAGAATGAAGGTTCCAGATAGATTGTGTTATCTAGGTAACTAACTGATGCCCGCGACATCGTCCGCATGGTAACACATTATTGGTACCTTGAGTTGAGTTTTTGCATCGGAATCCCAACAACTACAAATTCTGGTGGGTTTTTTTTGAAGTTTCATCTATTTTCTCAATACAAACAACAACAACAACATAATATGACGTGACCGAGATATTGCCCTCCAGGTTCACGAATCACTCAAAGTGTGCTAAAGCGAGTCGCCAGTGATCGATAAAAGCAAGAAAAGGAAAGAGAAACTGAAAACACGACAATCTATAGGACAAACTATGGATCAGCTAATAGTAACAAAGAGAATATATTATAATGGTAAAAAAGATAATACAGTAGAGTCTCCTTACAACGAAGTCTCCCTACAGCGAATTTCTCCCTATAACGAAATTTTTAATCGGAATGTTAAATAAAATTCAAAATATTCTCCATATAACGAAGTGGTTGTCTCCCTATAACGAATTTTTTCAGACCTTTATCTTTCCGATTTTTGTCATTTTTGAAGAAAGTTGCTAATTACTGTGCAAACAAATCGCTCACAAGGGCCTATTTCTGAAACCACTCGCATTGTTCATTCCAGCGATAACACATAACAATAGAATAATGTGGAGGGTAATGCAGTTGTGGGGACCTGGGTTTCTACAGAGGGAGCAACATTTCTACGGGTCAAGATTCCAAGAATCGGGGTGGAGTAGGGGTGGAAACAGCAAATGGATGTGACAATATGCATTTTACGTTTATCCATACTAGTACACATTATTCTCTAAATGGTGAGTTGTCTTCACTTTTCAGCGTTTTGTTTATACAATAAAAATTGGTATAGTTTTAACAAATTTACATTAAATATTACTTCATTTTTAATTGAAAGTCATAATTAAATATTTTTGAACTTAACGCACATACTAAAAGGTTTGTAACATTTACTTAAACAACTGCAAAAATCTCTAATCTCCGTATAACGAAATTTTCTCTATAGCGAATTTTTCAACTGGAACCAAGCGATTTCTTTATAGGGAGATTCCACTGTACTATCTTTCAAGAAAAATAGGAGTTAAAATATACCTAGAATAAGGAAAGAGGTGGGCAATATGTCGGTCAAGTCACACCAGCAAATGGAACCGGTGCTGACATAGCCAAGTACATTCTTAAGTATCTGGAAGATAATGATGTTGACATTAATGAACTGGGAGCAATTGGTTTTAAAGGTACAGTAACAAACACAGGATGGAAAAATGATGTTATCCGCAACTTAGAGCTAAGTATTCAGCGCCCGCTGCGGTGGTTCATATGCTTACTTCACTTCAAAGCGCTACCACTCAAACATTTATTCGAATATTTGGACGGAGAGACGAAGGGACCAGCGTCATTTTCTGGGAAAATAGGCAAACAACTGACTAATTTTGAGAAATTGCCCATAATAAATTTCGAAACAGGTGAGTCAGATGAAATCAATATAAATAAAACTGATCTTAGTAAAGATCAACAGAACCTTCTGGAAATTGTCTGAGCAATCTAGACAGGACAATGCTCTCCAGATCTGGCTGTTAGAGATCCTGGATCTCTCAGTCACTCCCGATGGATGAGTACAGAAAACCAGCGGGAGTGTTCTCCCCTAAACTGTCTCGTATACTTCCCCCAAAAGATGCCGTTTCTCCTTCCCCCGCGTGGCTAAAAAATTCGAACCTACTGTTATCCAGAATCCAATGACTATCTGAAGGTTTTTCATTATAGTGATTGAAAACTATCTAGGTAAAGAATCAAATTCAAAGAGATGCGTACCGATTTTCCGCTCTTACCGTCTCAAGGACAAACTGACGTAATTCGCTCCATAGCTTTCGCGTGCACAGAAGATTGCTTCCAGTACGCAAGCGCGTGGAGGTAACGAATTCTTTTCAAAAGTAAATTATACAGACCGACAGACAGTCAAACCTTTGACGGATTTGGCCCAACATTTTATACGGACCTACATTCGTGATGATGAAACTGTGTACCAAATTTTATCCATCTAGATATTCAAGTTTTTGAGTTATAGTGTTCGCATGACTTCGGACATACAGACAGACAGACTTCCCTTTGAGGGATTTTGTCCAAAATTTGACAGAAACCTACAAATTATGTTTGAAGACCACATACCAAATTTCATCCCCGTGGCTCTAATAGTTTTCGAGTTATCGTGTTCACAGACACACATAATTAGAAAATTGTGTTTTTTGGACTGAGGAAGGTCTAAAACGTGGAGATTCGTCAAAATCTCGAGTTCGAATTTTTTGACGATTACAATACTTTCTCTTTGTCTTCGTATACGAGAAAGTAAAAACACCGCTTCGTGCCCCTGCGACTGTAACCTTTTGGTTACTTAAACAGTGTGGCGGACATGAAGTGGAAGAGACATCGGGAGACGCTCCTTAACTGTCTAGCAAATAATGGCGGAGGCTGAGGAATGGAAAAAGATACAAAAATACAAATCTAAAAATCTGGGATAATATACAAGAAACAAAGGGGAGTACCATATAAAGCCATATACAAACAAAAACTGTAAAAAGGAAAGAAATATGAGTATGAAGTGTACAATATCAACAAACAAGAGAGAAAGAAAAAAAAAGCTAATCAAATAAAGAAGTCCACAAAAACAAACTAAAATGCGAGTGTTAAAGCGCATGTGTGTCTGTTCTGTTGATTGTTCTTTTCTCCATAAAGTGGAAGTTCTTCTGTGTGGAAGCGGGGAATAGTTTAGGTGCGCTGTCACTTTGACGAAGAGGGCGCAAAAAATTCCCCATGTCGGCTTGTAGGTAATGGAAAAGGCTTGAAGTGAAAGATGATCATGGATTTATTCCAGAAAGATCTTGAAAATCATTATGATGGTGTAGAAATCGTTGGATTTTAAGTCGGGAGCCTTTGTTAGAAGCGACGTTGCGGAACCAGATTAACTCATGTTGCTGTGTCAGCGAACTCAAAATACTTGTTAACTACATTATGAAGACATATGCTCCTAGTTTGCCATTAAAAGAAATATGTCCTTCAGATACGGTCCTAAGCATAGAAAGATTGTATTTTATAATTTAAAATACCATAATGAACTCATTTGTTAAACTCTAAAACCTCCATTTCGCACCTAAACTCTAAAGCTTTGGGCATTTTGCCCAAATGCAGAGCATGGTTTTTAAATATAATTTTTCAGTCATCAGGAAAATAAAATAAAGTACTTAGACGCTAATTAGAAACAAAAATCTGCAGTCTGTAAAATTTTAGCGTAGAGTTAAATATTGGGGTTTTTTTTGTCTTTTTTTTCACACTTTAGGTTCTTTTCGTGAACTGAAGATTAAAAGTATATTTTTTTCCATATTTTTCCATTCATTAGCATGATAATACACAACTTTTGCCCCCATTACAATTCGATACTCGAAAAATCGAACTTTTCGACGATTTTTTAAATATTGTTGTTTTTGTTCATTTTTTCGAAACTTTTGTCTCTTTTCGAGAACTGAAGATTAAAAGTATATTTTTTTCCATATTTTTCCTTTTATTAGCATTGTAATACACAACTTTTGCCCCCTATTAGAATTCGATACTAGAAAAATCGAATTTTTCGACGATTTTTTTTTAAATATTGTTGTTTTTGTTCATTTTTTCGAAACTTTTGTCTCTTTTCGAGAACTGAAGATTAAAAGTATAATTTTTTCCATATTTTTCCTTTGATTAGCATTGTAATACACAACTTTTGTCCCCTATATACTCGAAAAATCGAATTTTCGACGATTTTTTAGATATTGTTGAGGGTTTTTTTGTCATTTTTTCTAAACTTTAGGCTCTTTGCGCGATTTTAAGATTAAAAGTATAATTTTTTCCACATTTTTCCTTTGATTAGCATGGCAATACACAACTTTTGCGCCCTATTTGAATTCGATACTCGAAAAATCGATTTATTTTTCGACCCACCCTAATGTGGGCCTGACGCACGTTAAATATGGCATCGTGGGTTAAACGTCCTCCCTCCGGTGCGATGAGGGAGTTGCTATTAGGAATGTCCCTGAGGCTCTCAAAATGATGCAAAGTAAAAATTGCGTTTCGGAGAAACTGATGATTCTTCCGGAATCACTTGCGAGGCTCCCCTCTCTCCCGCCCCCCCCCTTTTCGGCAGACTGATTAGCTTGCAGTGAACGCGATTGGCCAATGTTTAATTTTAGTAAATGTCATGTCGAAAGTTTTGTATTTTGCTTTGCTTTTCTTTTCCTTCTTAACTGTCATTAAAATTATCTAGACTATCTCGATAAATTACAATAATTTAATAATTGGTAAAAAATACTCGATTTTTTGCTAGGCGCAATGCATTTGTTATGTTCACTAACCTGTGAATTATTGTATAGAAGCGGATTCGGAAACCCTCCGCGCTTTTCCTCATGCACCGGTCGGAGTTATTTTCATTAAAATAGGGGGAAAGTGCAGAATGGAAGGGTGATGTTTACATTTTAGTGACCGTGATCCAACAAAGAACTCCGGAAATGCACTCATATGACTCAATGCCTGACACCCCTTTCCCGAGTAAAATGGTCCGAAAGTGGTAGTCTCGCAATCCGTTGCTGAGCTATACAGTCAGAAGCGGAAGATGAAAGACCACGGAGTCGAAGCGCTTCCCGAGACCCCTCCCCCGCATTGGATGAGAGAGTTTGCAGAGCGAGGTCTTTTTCACTTCAAAATGACGAGGGCCGTCCCAATATTGCCCCCGTGTTGCTTCAAAACACGACGATAATATATCTAAACCAAACTTCGTTGTCGGTTGAGGAAGAAGAAACAGATCTGAACTCTTTATTTCCATACTTTCAACAATCCCATGCGAGCCACCAGAGATCAAGTGCATTCTCACGAGAATGAGAAACCAGCGTTAGTATTCTCCCCTAAACTTTCTCGTATACTTCCCCAAAAAGATGCCGTTTCCCCTTCCCCCGCGTGGCTAAAAAAATTCGAACCTACTGTTACCCAGAATCCAATGACTATCTGAAAGTTTTTCATTATAGTGATTGAAAACTATCTAGGTAAAGAATCAAATTCGAAGAGATGCGTACCGATTTTCCGCTCTTACCGGCTCAAGGACAAACTGACGTAATTCTCTCCATAGCTTTCGCGTGCACAGAAGATTGCTTCCAGTACGCAAGCGCGTGGAGATAACGAATTCTTTTCAAAAGTAAATTATACAGACCGACAGACAGTCAACCCTTTGACGGATTTGGCCGAAAATTTTATACGGACCTACGTTCGTAAGGATAAAACTATGAACCAAATTTTATCCATCTAGCTATTCAAGTTTTTGAGTTATAATGTTCGCATGGCCACGGACAGACAGACAGGCAGACTTCCCGTAGACGGATTTTGTCCAAAATTTGATAGAAACCTACACATTATGTGTAAAGATCACATACCGAATTTCATCTCCGTAGCTCTAATAGTTTTCGAGTTATCGCGTTCACAGACAGACATAATTCTAAAATTGTGTTTTTCGGACTCAGGGAGGTCTAAAACGTGGAGATCCGTCAAAATCTCGAGTTCGAATTTTTTGACGATTACAATACTTTCGCTTTGTATACTTCATATTCGAGAAAGTAAAAACGGCAGAGGTATATTATATCAAGAGACACTGGATTGACCGATGGCGTGCTAACATAACTTACCCTTTCGTGTCAATCAGGAATGGGAAAAAAGGTTTACCGGTTTAAACCGAAAATCGGTTTTTTGTTTCGGTTAACCGGTTTTTCAGTTATTTTTTGCCCCTATTTAAACCGGTTATTTTTTTTAAATCCAAAAATGCTCGATTTTAGGTTCGACTAGACTAAAATTTACCAAGTTATAAAGCTTTGAATTTCATCATCTTAGGCCAATCACCGACAACCGCTTCCTCGAGGCGTCTGTTGATTTGCGGATTACTGAAAGAGTCTTTATGAACAGATAAATATTGGCCAATGGATTGATTTCCTCCAAAAACAATACTAATAAAAAATTTGGTCTGCAAATGGTGTCTGTTTTTTGTAGCCAGAAAATATTTATCGTTAGTCGGTGGTTCTGTGGCCTCCGAGAGATCAGTATTTACGTTGAATGATGTTGTTTCCGATGAGAGGTGTCGACTCACGGATTAACACATTGCTGAAAGTGTCTTTATGAATATATTGGATGATAAATATTGGCCAGTTAATTGATTTCTTGTGAAAACAATGTTAATAAAAAGCTTTGTTTATAATACTTACTGCAATAATTACTCATTTATTATTATTACATATTGTATTAATTACTTATTTATAATCATTACTTATTACATTAATTAATTATTGTGTTAATACTTACTTATGTATATAATAATAAAAATCCTGTTCTCAAACGTTGCTTTAAAAAAAAATCGAAAACCGGTATCTTTACAATAACCGCCATCCCTAGTTTCAAGCTTCATACCATTTGGATAAGCTTATTCGATGCAGGAAATAATTAAATACATTTAACCCTTTTTAGGTGGCTCCGAATTCTCCAGATCTTTCACTTTGCGATTTCTTCCATTGGGGTTACATTAAAGACTCTGTGGCACTATTACCGGCTACATTGAATGCGCCAAATTACCACAATACCAAGTCTTTTACGATCGTAGAGAATGGCATACTCTATCGTTTGGGGAGAAATGCACGCATATTTACGGATCCTACTCTGGTTTGGATTGAGGTCGTGTTTCATTGGCTCTCAGCGTCACGTGACTTCGCTTGCTTCTGAATGATGTCATAGGAGAGCGCTTAGTTTGGATTTCGATTTTTATTTTAGCTATTGTAACATGAAGAAACCAAAATTATCTTTATCTTGAATTCATCATTCCCTTTAGAAATATCCAAATAATCGTAATTAAAAGATAATTTTGGTTTTTCCATGATATAATAGCTAAGACAAAAATCGAAATCCAAACTAAGCGCGCTCCTATGACATCATTCGGAAGCAAGCGAAGTCACGTGACCCTGAGAGCCAATGAAAATCGACCTCAATCCAAACCATAGTAGGATCCGTAAATATGCGAAATGGACCACCAGATAAAAGTGTGTTGAACAACAAAGAATGACATATACAACTTCTAAAATTATTCGAAAACAAAACTGAAATGTTTTTTGGAGGAATAGTTTAAAGGTCGTAGTACTTTTTGAAATATAGCGAATTAAAACCCGATGATTATTTTGTAATTACCCTGAAAACGTACTACCTACGTATTTATGTACCTACATACGTTATGGACGAGTTTTCTCTTTTGTTTGTTTGAATTAAAGCAGAACTTCCGGCATAGCCATCGACTTCAAATGGTAATGCTAAGTCAATTTGAATCATCGAAATCTCAACACTCTGTTTGAAGATGTTAATTAATGTTTAAAATAGAGTTTTCTAATGTTACAGCGTAAGGAACTCTGAAAATATTCCTATTGCTGTAGTTCTTGAGTGTTTACTTAAAATAAGAGCCTCATTTTGGGAAAAGGCTGCAGTAATTGTTCGTTATCTCTCTTTTTGGCGACTTCTAAGGCTTGTTTGGCTGTTAAATTTTTAATCCTACGATTTAGCTAATCACTGGCGGTTAAATTTTTAACCAAACGATTTAGCTAATTTCAATCGTTCCATTTGGAACTTAGCCGTTTTGACAGTCTTTTTTTTAACTACTTTAAATAAAAAGATTACACGAACTCAAAGAACACAGAATTGAACGCTTTGTGTACTAAAGAAAGAACTGATTCGAACTTGGCGCTTCATACGGTATCCAAATGGATTTGGCGATTGCTTAAATTCGAGGGTTACCGGAAAATGGTCTGTGAACACAAAATAAACAAACCAGAAAACTCGTCCATTCATGAAGGCTGGGGATAAAGTTCTAGTTTTAGATTTAAATAAATTCTTTAGGCAATTTTTATTTCTGTTGAATTATTTGTACGGAGTATTAATATATATAAAAGGGCAGGCGCGGAAGTAACGAGGCCACGTGGTTTGGTTTGGCTACGTGGAGACGGGGAGATCCAGACGTTTCTGTCTCCGTCTACAAATTAGCATACACGGAGATATTGTTTAGCAACGGATTCGGAAACCCTCCGCGCTTTTGCGCTTGCGCCGGCGGAGTTATTTTCATCAAAATAGTGGGAAGTGAAAAATGGATGGGTGATGTCTATATTTTACTGAGCGTTATCTAACAAGAACTCCGGAAATGTTCTCATGTGACTCGTTGCCTGACACCCCTTTCCGGTGTAAAATCGTCCAAAAGTGGTAATCTCGGAATCCGATGCTGAACTATGCTGTTTTGATTCTTTGATTAACATAATCTTTCATCATTTTTTTCTCTGAGGAAACATTCTATTTTATGTTTGTTCATCTACGGACGTGGAACTCCATTAATATTAAATAGAAGTTATGAAGTTATTTCGTTTGCTTTCTTTACATTTCATTCATGCAGGCAGAACAATTTAGAATAGTTTAGTTTTTGTTAAAAAGGTTCTTTCTTTTTCGTACTTAATTTTGGAATTGGATATTTAATATTTTTTCCTTAACCGTTCTTACACTGAAAGACTTCTTTTACTTAAAGATTTGCATTCATCAATTCAGCATTTTTTAAATTTTGTATTTGGTAATGCATTTTTTTTGTTAGTGGATTTTGCATTATTTTTACTCAGAAAAAAACAAAAGTTAGTGTCGATTGATTCATCAGTTCTGTTTTTCATGCTTTTTTTTATTATTTCTTAAGCACTCTGGCAATTTGCATCAGATTTTCTTCAACAATTTTCGTCTGTAAATTTTGTGACAGTCAGATGTGAGATACTGTTGGCAAGCTAAAAGCCCGTCTTAGACGGTCACAAATCTTCTAGCGTATCAGTATTAATTGAGTGATGTTGCTGAATTCTTGCGTTTTCCTGGCTTCTCTGAATAGCTCGTCGCTACTTGTTTCATCATGTTTATAGAAAAGATTGTTTTCTTTGTTAAAGGGAGCTCTAATAAAAAAAAAGCCAAATGCTTCGCTCATTTGTTTACTGCGTTATATGGGCTAGAATAATCGGCTTATGATGGAAGCACATTCCCTTATTCTACACTGCGTTTTTTAACTTTATACTGAGTTCATCACTATACACTGACTGGCCAAAATATTAGGAACATCGATCACTCACTCAAACTTCGTGTATACTGAGTCCATCACTATACACTGACTGTCCAAAATATTAGGAACATCGGTCACTCACTCAAACTTCGTGTATACTGAGTCCATCACTATACACTGA